>JACDJE010000068.1:0-185277 GCA_016647715.1 Pavo muticus | reverse complement strand
CGGGTTCGGCTGGGTCCCGCCGCTCCGCGCCCTCTCGGCCCGAGAGGCGCCTGGCGACGCTCACCCCGCGGGGGCTCGCGGGGCGACTCCGCTGCCCCGCCGTCGCCTGTGCCCTGCGTGCCTGCCGGTGCCCTGCTCCCAGCGCTGAGCCCTCGTTGAAGGGTGCCGGGCCGGGCTTCGAGCGTGTCTGTCCGAGTGGCAGCGCCCTGTGCCTCTCCCTGCGGGCCGCGCCGGGACCCCTCCGCCAAGCGGGCTCTGAGCGCGAGTGTTCCGCGTGAGCGCGGGCTTTGCTTCAGCACAGTGTCACGGTGAGTATCTTGAGGGGAACCTGGTGTGTGGGTTCTGGTGTGTGAGCACTGGTGTGCCAGTATGTCCCCTGTGTCAGGCACCTGAGGTGCTGCTTGGTCCCGGAGTCCTTGCTCTGTAGGAACCCTTGGAGACAATCTCGTATTAGATATACCAAGCCCATCAGCAGTCTACCACGTCCAAATTCCAAAGTTCCGAATGGATCACAGCTAACACCTGTTAGTCATAGCCGTCTCTGCCTCCCAAGCCTGCTTGTGAGAGCCTCCACTGAGGGCTTTGAGAGCCTCCACAAAGGCCCGCTTTGCGCAGAGCTGAGCTGTGCTTATTCGGGGTCTGTGTTGTGCCCTCCTGCCCTGGCAGTGCCAGTAGTGTTCCTGTGCTGCTGCCTGCACGGTTGGGCACTCCAGGGAGTAACTTCTCCCTGCAGGAAGTTACTGCCTCCCGGCTGGGACTTTACCAACTCTGCATGCTGTGTGAATGCCAAGTTAATGTAAGGGGCTGCCGAAATCATTTCCACTGTTTTACTCTGCTTTACTATGGGATGGAGCTTGTGTGGCGAGTTTCTGGGCTTCAGAAACTGAAGCTTGAGCTTCAGCTGAGGCTCAAGTTAGGGATCCACAGGAGCGCATGCACTGCCCCCTCCCAGTGCCGCATGACTGTTGGGCTCTGGGCAGAATGTGCTCTTTGCTGGTATAGTGGAAGTGTTTCTATGTGTGTCCTCCATTCACTTGCACCCTCACCAGTGCAAGTGGTTACCGTGCAGTCCATGTTTCATTAATGAGATGTAGTGTATACCTCTCGGCGTTAAAAATAATGTCATGTTTTAATGATCTTGTTTGGAGTCCTTGCTATTCTAACACGCAGGATCTATACATCTCTTGCATACTTTCAGCTGCTGTCATGACAACCCAGCTCTGTGGATTCCTACTTAACCTGCCACCCCAGCAAGTCCTTCCTATGCTCTCTTCATAACTCCTATGTGGTTACATCAGAGTACCAGTAATGAAAGGAGGGCAGGGAGACTCCGCTGTGAGTTTCTTTACCCAGGTAGTTTGTACATCCGTGTTTGTCTTCTTGTAGATAGCTATGTTGAGGAGCTGCTGCTCTCAGTGGCCATTTTGCCTTGCAGTGTCCTGTGTCTGTTCTCCATCCCAGACTGTCAGAGGCTCTCATGTCACCTTTGTGCCCTTTCGCTCATTCATTGCCACAAGAAAGTTGAATTCTGTCCTTGTCTCTCTGTAACAGCATTATCGTATTACCATGGTGTGTTTTTAATCGTGTCAGAATATTTTGCTGAAGAGATTGGTGTTACTGTCCCTGTTTTGTTGGGGGAAACTGATGCAGAGGTGAAGATGACCACAAAAATGCTTTCCAGCAGCACTTTGATTCCTCTGGGTGACCTTCACCTTTTTTCTCCTGCTTACTACTTTAATTTGCTATTATGATACTTTTAGAGAAATACAAATCATTTTACTTAAAATTCATGTGTGTGTGCTTAAGCATTCTTGAGTTTTAGTGCCTGACCTTATGAAAAGGTTGCTGTGCCAATGGCCTTCTGCAAATGGCACAGCCGTTAAAATCACTGATGCTGTTTGTGCTTACTCCCATGCTCCTGCTGGCATGCACAGTTGTACTGTGTGTCAGACTGGAAGAATGATCTAATTATCATTTTATTTTTTCCCTGGTTGGTTTTCAGAGATTGGTTCCCTCTGGATCATTGTGTGGCTTCACAACCGCTTGTGCCTGCACAAGTGTGAGGTGGGAATAGGCGGACAGATGGCAGAACTGCTGCTTTCAGCAGCCTCGTGAGCTGATTATGTTTGTGTGGTTGGGGAAGCAACTTTGAAAAAGTTGTTCAGTGTTACATGTAAAATTCTAGGTCAGTGAATAATTTGTTCCAGCCAGATGTTTAGAGACAGCCTGGCTTCCAGCAGCCGGAAGGTTTGCAGGCAGGCTTATCAATAACCGGGTAGCTCACAAAGGTAGGATGTTGTCTTTGAAGCTGAGCTTCATCTTGTAGAGCACAAAGCCTGAATAAGATCTGGCATTTTTCAGTGAATGGATGTTGCAGCTTTTTGCCAGGAATCCTTTTGCAAGTTTTGTCCACATATTAAAGTATCTGGTCTTAGAGTAGCAGCCTAAAATAAGAGCCAGAAATTGAACTCTAGAAATGTATTTTTTAATTATATTAATTACAGGGAAGATGTAAGCAGGTATCCTCACCCAAGCATTACTCATACTTCTTGCAGGTCTTTGAACAAGAAAGCTGGGCAGGATCAAAGAAGAGCAGGTTGCTGAATCACTTGGGCCAGAGGTTCTGGTGTGTTGTCTTCTGAACAAAGGATGCTTGCTGTGCCTCCAGGTTTTTGGAAGTTTTTGCTGCTGAGCTGAGGACCTCAGCAGGGCTTGAAGGGAAGGGATTTTTGGGCAATTCATAGAAAGGAGACAAAAAAATGCCACTTTTGAAAGGGTACAGATTTCAGACTTCAGCACAGCCCAGACATGGGTTAAATAGTTGGCATTTTTGTGTCTCTGACTGTAATTTCCAAAGCACAGGATATGAGATGGTGGTGAAGGGCATTGCTGAGAAACTGCTGGGTCAAAGACGGAGTCATGAATTCTGAAGAAGAGAATGGGAACATGCTGAATGTGTCCAGCAGTGTCTTAGCAAGAACAGACTTGGTAGATCCATCCTGCCACAGGCTTCCTCTTCTCTTGCAGTCTTCCGTTGATCTGCCAACATTTTCCTCTGTTACTTTCTTAATTGAACAGTGTTCTTCTACTTAAAATTTCATGTCGCTGTGATTTGCTCCCTAAGACATCCCCTCCCTTCTTCTCAGGATGTGCTCGGCAGGGCATGTCCTTTCCTCTTGCTTCTACCAGTGCAGTGACTCAAACTGCTCTGGTGGGAGGTGGAAAGAATGTAAAAATTATCCTGGAGGTATGAAAGCTGATGCAAAGTTTGAGAACTGCTACAGCGGACAAAAATTGTCACTTACACGAAATATCATTCCGACATTATTCTTGAAGCTCAGCTGGGTGAGTAAAGTTATGGAACGCAGCAATTAATTAAAGGCAGTTTTTTTGCTATTGAGGTTTAGAAGTGCTAATGAAAATACAACGGAGGAGTTGCAGAAAGTGTTGTAAAACACTTTGCCCCAGGCCTTTTTGGGGGAAGGAAAATCAAATAGCCTTTTTTCCCTGTATTTTTTACCTTCCAAACAAATACCTCATATCCCATTATTTCCTTTCTGGTTTGGTTTAGTGTAACACACCCCGTTCCTCTGCGATCAGTGGAAACAATGCCATGTCCTGCCTTCCATTGTGGAAGTGGAAAAGGGCCGCCCACCAGCAGGCAGGGGCTCAAGGTTCATGCTGCTCACTGTTCTTCTTCTATCAGAAAGGTGCTTGAGTGGAAATGTGTGTGCATGGATGCTGGGAACAGTGCAAAGTGTTCAGAGAGTTTAGCTGAGCTGTGCTGTGGGAAACGAGGGCTGTATCCCTTACAGATTCTCAGATTTCTGCTTACTGTGTGTATTTCCTTTAACATGCAGAAATCATCCTTCTGAGTTTATAATTCTGCACAGTGTTTGCCTCATTTTCCTAGTTCTTCCTACCCAGTGTGAATGCCACTGTCTTTGTAGAGAAGGTATAGAGCAGTCCAACTCGTTCACCAGCTGTTTGCATCCTTCCTGAAGGTCACTTGGGAACCGGCTGCTACTTGGCAAGATCGTTTTGGTGGTGAGCACCTTTCTTTACTTGACATAATTTGTTAGGGGAATGTGTGTTCTGCCCCCGTCAGCTGGTACTGGTAACCAAGAGCAAGGTTTTGCAGCTGGAATGGCCAATGCCACCCGTGCCCTGCTTCCCGGCTGAGGAGCTCTTGGGAAAGATGTTTACCATGAGTGCTTTGCATCAAGTGTCTTACTGATGGCTTGCTCATATCCTCCTCATCTTGCAGGGGGACTGTGCCAGAGGCGTTAAATGGATGCAGCTGATGTGCATACTTGTGGTGAGTCTGGTGCGGGAGGAGACATCCCGCCTGTGGAGGCTGCCAGCCCCGTGCACGTGCAGGGCTCCAGCCACTGGCAGACACGTTGCTGGCAGCCACGTTCATTGCCACCACCATCTGCCTGGCTGCACCATCTCCTGTGACTGAAGGGCTCTGAGTTGAACAATTTTCTAGGTGATATCATACCTTAATCCAAAGAGTTAGCTTGGAAAGGCGCCAGTTCTTTTCTTCATTGGTGACTTGTGGTATTCTGCATCAGCTGTTCTGTTTGGCTCCGGGACTGAGATACAGCTACACTGCGGGACTGGTCTGCTTGACCTTTGTACTTACTTGCGTTTCCAGGTCTACAGTCTGTCAGTTTACGTGTTCTCAAAGGGTGTAGAGTAGCAATACTGCATCACCTTGGTTCTTTGTTAGCAAAGTTTGGAGACATTTAAATTCAGTACAGTTTTAAAATGTGTGGCTGGCTCATTTTGTGCCGACCCGTTTTCACACTTCCAAATGAAGTTGTGATTCTGCTCAGAGTGTAAATTAACCCCGTAAGAAAGAAATAGTTCCAGGGTTTGTTCCTGACTATCCATGAACAGACTAGGCTTGTCTGCAGTTGTATTCATGTGCTTGCACATCTGTAAATAAAAACGTTATTGCTTGCAGGTTCGGAGGATTACGTGCTTCTCTCATTTTCTTGTTTCTTGACCGGCGCCTCGCTTCCTGTTTTAGTCTCTACAACTTATTGTCAGATGTGAAGTGGGAGCCTTGTGCTGGGCTCGTTGGTGCCGGTATGTTTCTTTACAAGCATTTTTGTAAAACCTCCTGGAAACGTAACAAAGAATGGATTTCAGAGTACAGCCTTTAAACAAGGAAAAAAGAAAAAAAGTTATTCCTTTGCAGTCCCCCTCAGAGTTCAGCTGTACCTATTGACAATACTGTTGTCGATACCAGCAGTCTGAAATTTTGCTGTTGCTCTGCTGTACTTGCATGGCAGTGGAAACTTACTCTGTGCAATAATTTGTATTTATTGTCACACTCGGTGACGTTACACAACAGCTATAATGATTGCTTGGTCACAGCTAAAGATCAACACCAGTCATAAAACAAAAAACAGCATTGAAAAGTGCAGACAGGGAAGTTTTCTCTGGTGTCTGTGCGTCTGTCTGACTTCATTCTGCTTTTCATGTACATCTCGTGGTTTCTTACAAACTTCAGCATCTTCTGTCCTGACACTGTCTTTACTGTTGAACATTAGATGCTGGAACATGAAGCAGTTGTTCTTTCAAAGTGGTATCTTGTGGTGGAAGTTTTTAAAATACAGTGCAGTAGAAAATGTGTATTTTGGCGGGCATTGGCAATGCTCAGCAGGGAATTCCCAGCATATTTTAAAGCAGGGCTGGTGACTGCAGTTTGGTGCAGCAGAAAATGAGCCGAGCTGTATGGCTTCAGAAAAACTTGCCTTAAGTGGTGAGCTCGTCTTCTGTTATGATTGGTGAATGCTCTGATAAACTCCAAATTAAGTTAAATATAATGTAATGAGGGCTTTTTGCTTCATAAACTCATTGTAGTGAACTGTTCTTAACGTTTCTTTTAGTACAAGAGATTGCATCACAGATGGCCTTAAGAAAGAGGCCCCGCTATTGCTATTTCAGATAAAAGCAGTCACCACAAAACTGTAAGTGCTTTGCTTCGCTCTAATGCTACTTTTGTAGAATTATTTGTTCCCCTGTCCCTTGTAGGGTAGGGGTGAGGTAAGGTGAGGAGTCAGCAGCCACTTCTGTGCTGTCCATCTGCTCATTCATTTTTATTGCCTCCTGTCTTTCGGGTACATTGGAATCTTCCATCACCTTTCCTTTTTGCTCTTCTGTTGAAGAAACTTGCTTAATAAAGATTTCTGGGGATTTTGCACATTTGATTTTTGACACTGTTTTTGATAACTATATATTTCTGTTTAACCTGTCTGCACGTGAGAAATCTACTGAGTCTCTGTATGACTTTGTGTATATGTCCTTAATGTCCTTTGCTATAAATTATTGAGAATTTAATAATTTAATGCAAATACTTCTTGTTGAGCTACTAAAATCTGCAAAGCTTTGCCTTGTCTTCGATTGTGAGCTGAACGTGTTACTTCTTATGACTCATAGTTGTAACATCACCTAGCATTGAATGCTAAAACAAGATAAACTGAATAGTGGCACTTTTTTGTCTTGTGTGTTAAGAAACAAATAGATATCATCCAACTGTATGGGCAGTTCTGGTATCACGCCTTTCGACTGCGTGTCGCTGGATAGGGACCAGTTGCTGGTGTGGACAACTGAAAGATAATTGGGAAATATGTTTGGAAGACAGCTCATAGTTTTTTGATCTCTCGAGGCTCGTGCCATGATTAATGGAGCAGGCCCAGTGTGCCAAGTTATCCATTTTTATGTTAAGTACTTGTTTACAGCTTATAGCAGGCTTCCTGTAGCATCAAGTTATTGTCTTCTGGAGGAGATGCTTGTATGCTAACACAGATGTTTGAGCCGTATACTGGTGGTTTTAGTGGCAAGAGCCTCTGTGGGGGAATGGAGAGGTGCAAATTATGTATAAGTTATAGTGGGCTTCTCAGAGTTTGGCCAACACAGAAACTGTTGCTAGGTTGGAGGCCAAAACAAGTCCATTCAGGCCCTGACCCTCATTAGCAAAGCATCGTGAGAATGCTTGACCTTCTTTATGATGTTTATGCTCCTATGGAGTGGGGTGATACATTGGTATGTTTCACTGGTATGCAGTTAAGCATTGCGAAGTTTGCGTTGAAGTAACAAGACAGTGCAGCTCTACTGCAGTTCATTCACAAATTGTCAAAAGCATATCCTCAAAAAAAGTGATGTTAGAAGTGCAGTGTCTGTAAGATCGAAGAATGAGGATGGTCGCAGCGCTGCGTTCAGAGAGTAGTTAATAATTTGAACTTGGACTGATCTGTGACATAGATTTCCTTACTGTTAGTGCTGTGGCTTATGCTGACTGTGTTTATGCCCTGGTGTCTTTCAGCCCAGCCCTGGGACAAAAGTAGGCATTTATACTCTATTTATGTTGTAACTGTCACATCCCTTTGTGCCTGCTCTTCCCTTCTTGTATTCCACACTGCTCATACACTTCTGTGCCATGGAGGATGTGTCTTCGTTTTTGTGATCTGGCCGGGCTTCGGTAACTTCCTGAAGGCAGTGCTTGTTGTATGCGGATACTCCTTAGCCACACTGAATACTTGCAGCTGAAGTTATTAAAGTGCTGATTTCTTGCGAATGACATCTGGAAAGCAGAACAGATCTGCTGAGTTGTGGCAAGGTCACTGGGTCAGCAGCTGTGCAGAGAATTGTATATCTTCCCAGGGCACGTGTGCCTTTCTGTGTTTTAAGGAGTGAGTTCTTGCATTCCTTGATGCTATAAAAATAGTAATTTTGTGCCCGTCTTCCCATTATCTTGAATTCTGGGGCATTTTTTGCAAGGTCGTGCTTAGGACTACAGTGTTTGTAATATAGAAGTCCATAATCATACTCCTGCTGTTTATCTTCTGCTTCTGCCAGCAAGATTTCTCCTTTGCAGGCTTCTCTGGCATGGGGTGGGTTCAGATCTGCAACTCAGTCTGCTTGTCGAGATGGCACTTGATGTCCACGCTGGAAACAGAAGAGGAAAAAGGGAAGGATCTGTGTCATAAACCTTTTCTAATTAACATCAGAATTACTTCTGCTTTAACTTATCCAGAGAATTACTTTCCTTGTTTTCCACTTGGCATTTTGCACAGAGCTGAGTTGTGTGTATGAAGATCTAGAGAACATGAGTTTCAGGTGCCTTAGAAATGGTGGGAAAAGTGCATGATGCTCCACTTACAGACAGGCAGCTCTTTGGGCCAGTGAAGTAAATCTTGTTTCCAGCCCTTTTTCCTGGTGACAGTAAGAAAGTAAGGACAGAGGCCGCATGATTTTCCTTACCCAGTAAGGAAGCAGAAGTTCAGCTGCCAATGAATGACAAGCTGCAAGGCAGTTCTTTTTCTGTATAGATAATGGTGCTAAAACATTGACTTTTTGGAGAAGGTTGTGTGTGTTACACAGCGATTGCTTGTAAGCTTTACAAGGGCAAAATAAGAATATGTATTTTCTAGTCCTTGGTACTTTAATTTGATTGTAACATTACACAACCAGTGAATGCCAGTGAGAAAAATGTTGTGCTACCCATCTGTAAGTAGAGCTTCTGCAGGAAGGGTATTGGAGGCCAGGGATGTGGCTGAAAAAAACATAGAAAAGGTATAGTTGTAGTGAGGGAAGGGGCCACCTCCGTGGATGGCTGCAGTGCCGGCAGGGAGTTGTGTGGCTGTAAGTAATGCATCCCTTAGGCAGAAGGGAACAAAGCTTCAGCGACCCACTGGCCCAGATGGAAAGCTGCAAGCCAGGCAATAGAAGGAGAGTTCTTTTAGTACAATGCTGTACAAGCAATTATCTGAGCTATGAAGAACTGAATGGAAATGTGGTATTAAAGCTAATCCCTATTAACGTGTTGGGAAAATGTGGATTTCTAGTGATTAGTTCTCCTTTTCCTTGAGAAATAGGAGTATAATTCAAGTTCTCATTCAGTTCAGTTAGAGCTGAAAAGTAAGCAGATGCAGGTGGCAAAAATCTCATGTGGGATACACACCACCATCATGTCTGAATTCTTGTAAAAAGATTGGGAAATAAGTTGAAAGAAGATAAAGGTAAGTGCTACTCATTTGGAAGGAACCCTGAATAAAAATAAGTATTAAAAATAAAGGGTTATAGAGAAGAAAGAGAACGCAGTTTTTTCTCCTATTTCAAAGAACAAGAGATTCAAAGATATAAATATTCCCATGTACAGTGGCCATTCTTTCTTAACCTCAGGGATGCATTGTTTGCCATGTTTGGAATATGCCTTAGTGCAGAAGTCTGTGCCATTGTAGAAAGTAGTTCCCAGTAGTGCCTTTCTTGGGAGAACGTGAAATTTGTTATTTGCTGTCAGCTTTTTTTTCTTCTTTCATTTTGGAAGATTTCAAGGTGTTAAGCTTTTTACATAAGTAATACAAGTAGCGCGCTACAACCTACTTGGTTTGCCTGCTGCCATGCACTGTTCTGCTAATGTACGTGGGTTTTCTTCCTTTTTAAACGTGTCAGAAGCGCCCAGCAGTAGATGAGTCTCGTTTGTCAGGAGCTGAAAGTGGTGTAGTTACGCAGGACAGAGTTGGTGAACGTGTAAGGTGATGAGCAGTCTCTGCTACAACATCTTTTATGGTCGGAAATAGGACCTTCCTGTCCCTGCTAAATAAATGGACTATTCCTAAATGCTTCCGCGTATGATTTTCTTAAAGTTTATGCAGTCTTCTTGAGATTGTTGTAATGCATAACTTGAATTATGGAGGCTATTTCTGAAGTTTTCATTGAAATGTTATGAAATTTTGTGTCAGTTTAAAAATAAAAAGAAGTCTTTTTTCTGTTGTTTTTTTTTCTCCCAAGGAAAATTGCTAAGCCATTCCAAAATGTTTAGACAGGGTTTCATTGTATTCTCGAATGTTTATCATCCATCTTAGACCATACGCTGCAAGTGGAGATGGGAGATATTTGCTTTACCTCAGAGTGGTAGTCATCTTGTATGTTCGGATTACAGAAATAAATCCAAAGTTAGGCACCATAAACATCATGTACGTCCTTGGCTGTCCCTTTATGTGAAATGTTTAGTGGAAATTGCTCTGGAGGAGAAAACAGGAGAAGCCAAGAGCAGCATCTGAAATTCTGACACTGAAGTTTCTTAAAAGGAGCTATTGCAGAGAGATCAGTAATTGTCAGATGGTTCCGGAGGTAAAGCCTCTATTTGATTTTAAGTAATGGAATTAATCTAAAAAGAAAGAGGTAATCTTACATGAAAGTGTTGGACACATGACCTATGACTGTTCGCAGTGCCTTTTGGGTTCTGCCCAACTTCTCTGTCTTCAAGTCTATGGAGGAGGCACTGTGACTTGAAGCATAAAACACTGCAGTGAGGTTTGGAAGAAGTGTGTTTAGTTCCTGACAGTGTCATTATGGTGGATAAACCTGGATGAAACCTCGTCTGTCTGCCATATGTTCTTACCAATAAAAGTAAGATACTTCAGTCTGCTTTTAAGTTAGTAGCAACAAGGGCCATAGAAATTAGTTGTCGTTGTTGGAATTGTTCTTTCCCCTGACTGGATTGCCCTGAAAGGCATGCCAGGAAACTGCAGACACAGCTCAGGATATTTTTGCCTAAATTGGCGACTTGGAGAACTTGGAGGCGTATTGGAGGCATATGCTTTGCTTTTCTTGTTTGTTTTTTTCTTCCTTTGTACTGTTATCCGTTATATCTGAAATGAATTGTTTTTGTGTTAGTTTGAATCCCTCAAAGGCTTTTGTTGCTTCTCAATTAAATAAATTTTCAGTGGGCATTTTTTCCAGGATAGTATTCTCCATTTGGGTACTCTTGGTCACAGGATCTTCCTTTGTGTTTTTAGGCTACTGTTCAGTGAATCCTTTCCCTGAGCAAAGCTTAGACAGTTGCAAGTCTGCCAACACAAGTTAGAGATGAGACTTTCCATAGGTTGTATTGCATAACTGCTCCAGCTCTAGATATCCTATTTGTCCAAAAAGAATGGTTTTTGTGGGACGTCATAGAACCGAGAGAATGTTATGATTACCTATCTACTGCCCTGATAGAACCAGTAAACTACGGTTCTGTAATGAAATAAGATCCATATATTTATTGCATTTTGAAGAATGTAGATAAGCAGAAAGAGAAGATAGGGTGATGGAGTAAGCTACACGCACTGGCTACTTCCCCAGATGTTTTTATAACCTTCACTAATTTGCAGTTTGGAATATCTTGAGCCACAAGTAATATCGTTCATATAAATCCGCTTCCCCCTGCCGAGCAAGGGGTGGATTATAATGAAATTTTAATGAGGCGAAGTTGTGAGGCAGATCAGAGTGCTATGCAGGAATGTTTGAAAGACTTTCAGAAGTGGGATGAAAATCAGTATTGAAAAATGAAAATGAAAATCATCTTCCTGTACTTAAGGGGTAATGTAAAGAAAACAAAGTTTATTTCTCTCCTCAGTGGTTCCCAGGTGTTACCGGTCAACTGCCGCTTGTCCTTTATGTACATACAGCATGATTATCACTAAGAGACAAGTGGCTGTTTTGAGGGGAAATTATCATTAGGACCAGAAAGGGTCCAAGTACTTTAGAGATCTCAATTGAAAATCTCTATGGTTTTCTGCTCTCAAAAGCTGTTTTCTGGTTGCAGGGCAGCCTGGGTGCTTGGAAGAAACATGAGATCAGCTTGCAAAAGAAGAGGAGGGCTGGGCTCCTTCAGAGGATCGGAGCGATGGCTGAGGCACAAAGCTAGATTGCTTGGGGTGGGCGTGTGTATCTGTACTGTTGCATGTGTGTGCATACCTGTTTGTGTATATATAGTGAGAGAAAGACAAAGGGACACAAATTAACTGTTTAAATTGGATGCCAGTACTGACAACAAAAGGAGATAAAATGACAGAATAAATTTACATTTAGAGTGTAAGGTTTCCACTTAGTGGAGCAGTATGGCTTTAGAGTAACCTTTTAATAGGATTAATAGAGGCAAAAAATCCGAGTAGTTTAGCTATATCTTGGTCACTTTATGGTAAATACATGATGCGTTGCTTTCCGTAACGAGCTCAGTAGTTTGAATGGTTTAAAAGGTACATCATCATCTGTGCTGGGTTGGATTTGGTTTTTAGAAGTCAGTGTGGGCTTTTCTTTCTCTTCCTACGGTTCCCCTGCTGAAGGGGACCGATGGAGGGCTGTAGTCCCGGTCCCTTCACAGCTTCTGCATTTGTAGAGCGTTCAAAATTGAAAAATCTTCTGAAAACAATGTTTTCAAGGATGAAAACATTAGTTTTGCCATTGAAGGTCTATTGTGACAATATGCATCTTTTCCATGTCGTATTAGTGTCACTTTAATTCTGGTTTAAAAATTGTTTTTTCATTGAAACTTGCAGAAATTCATAAAATGTGTGCTTACTTTTGTACAGCCAAAGCAGTTATTAATCCGTTGACACTCCTGTCTTACAAGTACAGTGCTGTCACTAATAACATCTGTCTGGTGTCTGACCGCTGTATTTTAAGCTGAGACACCGAGGATTTTCTGTTTTGTTTTATTTTAAGCAAAGAGTATTATAGAAGAGCAGTGATGATGGATCAAATTTGCTGTCTTATCTGCGAAGACTGTTGGTGGCTTCTGAGAGAAAGTGGAAAGTCATTTGTTTTAGTGTGAGTTCATAGGTGGCAGAGTTGACTCTGTGTGCCCTGTGTAGGTATAGCAGGATTGCTGCTGATGGAGTGGATATTGTGCTGGTAGAGTGTGTAAGCCCATGATTTAGTCTCCAGCAGTGTCTGATGGCAGTACAGACCCACCTGTTGCTAACCTGGGAAGAAAGGTAGGTGCCCACTTCCAGCTGCCAGGTGTGCTGAATGGGAATTGCAGCCCTCAGACTGGTCTCTGAATGGGGCAGCAGTGGAATTCTTCTGCTTTGAAGTTGGTGAAAATAGGAGGCCTGGAACCTTGAAGCATTGCACTGAGATAGCCAAAAAAAGAAACTTCGACCTCTCTCTTCAGGGAATTCATAGCTGTTCTTTCACGATCCTTTAAAAGCCATTGCTGTTGTAAGTGTTCGATTTTTGAAAATCATGAGACAGTAGAGGTGATTGAATCTTTCATCTTCTGGAATAAAGATTTGTCTTCAGTGATTTGGACTTCAGAAACTAATACACGAATGGCCAACTAATGCACAGGTTTAATAACAAAATAATATTGGCCTTTATGTCTGGGGGTTTAATTCACAGCTGTTTCATTTCAGTTCATTCTCAGTGTAATGACTGAGTTACGGTTGTGTGGGATCTGCTCATGGACAGTGAGTTGTGGGGGTCTTTGTGGTAGTATACCAAATGACCACCTTTAACAGAACTAGCGATTTCCTACTATATGTTTTTGTGACAGAATTGTAACATAGCGTTCTCAGAGAGCCCCAGTGCTACTCCTGAAAAGCTGTATACGTTTTGCTGGTGCACAGCGTAGCTGCAGTTATGAGTGCTTCAGAAATGTCGTCTAATTTGCAATTTGAGATGAATGTTGTTTTCTCTTTGCTTTCATAAAGTGGTATCTAGTGGAGAAAAACAAAATAAAGCTTGAATATGCAGCTTTTAATGTGTCGAAATTAAAATGCATCGTGGTTATTTTCCAGTGTTCCCAGGCTGACGAGATGGTTTTTGAAATTCAGTTTTGACATTTGAAGGGATCTTACTGAACGTGTTCTGTACATAGTTATGAGACAGTGTTTGTATCTCGTGTACTTGAGGGAATATTTAATTTTAGGAAGACTTTTAAGCTTTGTTGTGGAAACATTGTGGTCTCTTCGCTTGAGGGTAGTTCTAGGTCTTCCAGAATTACTTTTTCCTTTAGTCTTGTTAGTATTGAATAGCTGCCTTATGCATTGCATTGTATCCTGCGAGTCACTGGAATAACATTATAGACTTGAATTGCAGTTTTATAATCTTTTTAAGCTAGTGTATGATGGAGTTGCTACTGAAAGAAGGGATCAGACCTCTGCATATCAGATCTATTGCAAGCACAGTTAATGGTGTGACCGGTCTGCTGGGCTGGGTAACTAGCATGAGTTAAGCACAACTTTTGGATGGACTCCATGTCCATGGCAAACAGAACACACTCGTGTGTGCCCCACACCCTCTCTTCTACATGCATTGATCGCGGCGTGCTTGCTGTGCTGTTTCTGCTTGATAAGTCAGAAGCACCAACTGCTGCTTTTTGTCAGGCTGTTTTTTTCTCTGAGTTGTAAGACTTTTTGCTGAGCCTTTTAGCATGCTAAATGCTGGAGCTGGCTTAAGGGACTGGGACTTCGCATACTATCTGGGAAGGGATGGGACCCTTTCACCCAGCCCTTATACTGATTTTAGGCTGCCGAGAACTGCAGATTAAGTTGCTGTAACCTGGATTTGTTTTCTGCTCTGAGAATATAACTGCCCTCTTGGTTGAGATGAGTACAGTGTTAAGGTATCAGTGGAGAGAAATACAGGAGAGTCAAGGTTGTTACTGGTTTATGTTGGTTGTTTTTTTTTTTGTGGTCTCACTTCTGATTTCTCTGGCTTTGGGCAGCATCAGCAGATAGCTTCTGGATGTACTCAGACAGCAATCTATGGGGGAGGAAGCAGTCACGACAGACTTTTTTGTGTATCTGCTGTTAGTGGCACTGCCAGTTGTTTGCCCTACATCCAACTCCCTGGTCATCAGAACAAAGCTCACAGGCTGGAATAGAAGGCTAAACAAGGTTATGGGTTTTGTTTGTTTGCTTGTTTCATTATTTTTTTTTTCTCTACTGGGTTCATCTGAGTCCATCACAGTGCTCTTAAGCATGTGGTTGCAAACAGTGCAGTGTGTAGCAAAGCTATGCATCACCGTTTTAAGGTGGTGACGTTTGCCAGGAGCCTGCAATATGTAGCAGAGGAATGTGCTGACTGTCACAGAGAGCCTCGAGTCCCTGTTGGCTGGCTAGGGATTACATCTACAAGTTTTTAAAAGTAATCCCTTCCATAAGACTGTCAGGTGTTCACCTGGGATTTCCAGATGAATCAGACAAATTAGAGGTACATACAGTGGCCTTGCTAGGACTCTCATTTGCGGAAGCTGTTTATACTCCTTCCCAACAGTCTGTATGTCGGTGCAGTGATCTGATCTTTTAATACTTAGCAGGGATAGAAATCACGTTTGCTTTCTTCCCACGCCAGTCTCTGGGTAGCGGCGTTATGCTGGCAACCCATCGCTCAGCAGTTCTTCAGTTTCAGGCTTAAAATTTTTAAGTAAACATCTGGTCCAGGTGAGCAATACTAACTGGTCTGTCCAGCCTAATGCTCCATCTGTAATTAATTCACACTGACTTAGCTGCTCTGACCTACATGCTGCAAAGATGGATGTGGATGTGCCTCCAGCTGCTTCACCAGTAAACACCAGTACAGAGTTTTCTCTCTTTCCACGAGAGCCCACTTCTTTCTAGTTGGTTTCCTGCTTTTGAGGTTGTTAAATAACTTTGCAAGGTACTAAGCAGACATTTTTTAATCCTTTATTTTTAGTTTACTTTTGACCTTGTATGTGTTTTACAATCTCTTCTGCTCTCATTAAGCAAGGTTGCTCTTTTCAAAAGCTGTCCTGGTGTCCAAGATGCCCTCAGTAGCTTCCCAGTCAAGCCATGGGTTGAGTTTTCTCGAGTGCTTTGTTTTCTCTTCAAACTGTGGTGAATGTTTTACCTGGTCTTTTAATAGGGTTGTGAATGTTTGACTTGGACTTTCCATACGGCATGCTGTGTGCTTTGGGCTTTCTTGGGGGTGCTTTTTCATTTTTTAACAGCCTCCAAGCTGTAGCAGTCTTTTTGTTTCCTGGATTGCTTTTTGCCATTAAATGTTTAAATGTCCTTCGCATACAGTGCCATCCTTGCCTGGGATTCCTGTTGGAATTGCTGGCTGACCTGGTGGCTTCTCAGTGCTGTACCTGACTGTACCTTTCCTCCCACAAAGTCTGGGAGTTGCCTGTTGCATCGAGGGTGTCAGGTGAGGCCAAGCATCTGGGCTTCCTGTGTATTATTGGGAAATACCTGGCAGAGGTGTAGAGGTGTTGGGAAGTTCTGAGACTCTTATTAGCATGCCAGTCAGTCTGACTCCAGTATGAGTAATGCGCATGCCTAACAAGTTCTTCCTGTTCCTATCATACCTAAATCCTTTCTGTGATTTCCTGTTTTAGCCTTTTTCTCAGGCCTCACATGATGGTCTGACAGCATTTCAGAAAATACCACCATGGAAATTCTGACTGTCTTCTGCCCAGTGACCCGAGCTTACTCTGTGGAGCATCCATCCTGTGTTTCCATACCCTGCCTGCTGCTACTAGCAGTGGAGCCGGGAACTACAGTTCATTTTTTTTTGTGAATCATGAAGCAGCCAATGCAGATGCCCTCTGAGGTTGCCACCTTTGCATCTGCCTTGCAGTGTGCCAGCAAGTGCACAGTTACCACAAGCATAGCTGGCTGTGTCTGCTCGAGTCGTCCAATATCCCCTGCTCCTCCCTCGCCTTGGAGCCTTGTCTGCTGCAAGGGCAGGCCTTCTCGTTCAGCAGGACACAGTGATAACAGCTGGAGGATGGATTGCTTCAAAGAGATTAGCTCTGCCCCAACCTCTGACCGCGTGAATGCTTGTGATGGCAAAATCCATGATGAGGCATGGAGCAGAAGACAAGTAGGCAATATGAGAGCATCTTTTTTCAGGGTCATTACTAGTTCCAGATTATAAAACTGCAGGTTCGTACAAAGCAGTATGCTTTTTACTGTTTAGATTTGTTCTCTTGTAATAGAAGTATAGCCCTAAGCTTGGCAGACTTCAGATACAAAAAGTGCATTTTTTTGAAGCAAATTTTGCTGTATAGTGGGCATCATCTCTGTATCTGTGTGAGCTTGTTTGGTAAGAGTCAATGAAAGAACTGACCCTCTCAAATGAGGATCTGTTCAGCCCTGTAAGCTGTCTCCCAGGGATGGCTGGAGGCAGACACCTCTGGAAGGCATAAGACCAGGGGAAGTGTGTAAAAATACTCCAGTATCCCCATATTCTGCAGCTCAAGGATGTCCTGTAATAGAGCTCATGTCTCTGTGTTCATTGGATGTCTCATTGTATGGTGGTGACATGATTCGTCTGTTATCTCAGTCTTGATATCTGAGAGTAACTGAGGCTGCGTGCTGCTGTGTCTTTCTGTCACTGGCTGTGGCTTATCCCTGCAGAGGGACCAGCGATGGTCATCTGGCCTGCTGCTAGTGTGCTTTGCTGCAGCCTGATTGCAAAGTGCTTTTTTCTCTCAAGGGGTTTAACCGGTTGGCATGGTTATGTTACATTACGAGCCGTTTTGTTCTGCCTTGTGCCTTGCTGCTCTGCCTAATCTGCTAAAGCAGCAACGTGTCTGAGAAATCCTCTGCTTTTTCCAGCAATATTGACTGGTCTAATAAAAGTAACTATATTTTTAAATAAACTTACTTATGTCTCTGTGGTTCTTTTTAAGCTGTGCTATATGCATTTCTTCTCATGGGGTGCGGGTGTAAGCAGTTATCCTTGCCATGTGTCTCTACCCTTGCCGCTTCCTCCCTTGCTTGTGCTGACATTGCTGTGTGTGCTCCTGTACAGAGAAACGGAGCAGAGAAATTAACTGGTTTAAGTTAACCTGGCAAAATGGAGATGTTTTGTTAATTAGATCAGTTTCCCAGTCACAGGTGCCTGTTCCAGAGCAAGGAAGGAGGCTATGCATCAGGGGATGGAGATATTGGGTGAGGGTGTTTGTTCTTAACAGGAGCTCTGAAATCCACTGTTATTCAACCACCTAAGCAGTCCTTTGTGATTTAGGAGGTGGAAAGACATTGAGAGATCATCTAGCTTGTCTGAAAGCATGATATCTCTGTGCCCATGCTGAGCAACTGCTGTCTGTCTTACTGGTACTTAAAAACACCCGATCTCCTCAGCAGACATAATTTGCAAACCAGTGAGCACTCCCTGGTTTTGAATCCTCTTTGAAAATCAAAGACTTTAAAAGCACAATTGATAGCAGCACTTTTCCATGAGGAAAATACGAATTGCATCTGACTCCAGTCCCAGCAGTATGTTCAGTCTGCCTTTGAACTGCACTCTTGTTGGTTCAGTTACCTGGTGAAGTTCAGTGGAGGTAGTGCAAATCCTGCACTGTCTTAACAGCAACTCTTGTGACCCAGAAGATTATCCTATTCCAGCTGTAGAGTTGGTGAAGTTTGAATTAGAGGGCAAATGCAAAGCATGATGAGCTTGGCTTTTCAGCTTGTCCTGCAGCCTTATCGTGAGCTTCTTAAAACCGGTACCAAAATAATGTCAGGTTTACTATATTCTCAAAATAATTCATTTTAGAAAATACTATTGCATGTTAATTTAGCTTCTCATTGTACAATTCCTAGAGTCTGAAGTCTCTTGCAAGCTAATGTTCCATAGCAAACCTCTAGAATATTTAGTTAAACATGAACAAGGATCAATGACTTTTAAAAGAATAGTTCTGAATGTTTGGCTGAGTTGCAGTTTGCCCTTCCAGCTGACACCTTGGAATATAAATGTTGTAACATACTGGTGTTAAAAAGAGTCCTGTGGAGTTCCATTTTCTTCTTAGGTTTCTTTAAATATGTCTCCTTCCTTTGAGCAGTGTTCCATTTCAGCAGAAGACTTCTCTGTATGCCTGTTGGCTGTTTTGTTCAGCTTTTTTCTACTCGTGCCTCCAGGTGTTCCTGTGTCTTAGGCTGCAGCATGTATTTGGCAAATAATGGAAACTATCTTCAAATCCAGATGGGTGCCATTATGACTGTATGTCTACTGTCTTGCTTGTAGAAAGCGTGTGTGAATTTAAGAGAGCTCTTTTCCAGACTAAGCTTTGTACATTTCTTCCTGCTTCTTTCCATTCATCTAATACTTTGAAAGAAGAACTTGTCTCACAGGTAGCTGAAACGCACTGAAGTGTAAGTTATGAATCATTTCTAATAGGAGAATCCTAGTTATGCCTCTAATCTTATGTGACCTTTTAATTGCTACAGTTCCTTCTTTTCATTGATGCTTTGACCAGCTGCTTCAGATAATGTTTCAGCAGAATAAAAACAGAACAAAAAAGCCCAGCATCCCAGTTCCTAACGGTCACTGGCAGTTCGGACAGAAGTGTCAAGTAATTGGAAGGAAAAAATCGGTCTCTTTGGCAACGAGAACAGACTTTCTTTTAAGGTAGTATGTGTAGACTCTAAAGGTAGGAGTTCTGTTTTAAGCTGCTGTCTGAAATCTATGCAAAACAATATTCTCTGGCTCTTGGCTTGTAGTTAATATGCAGTAACTACTTCTGAGCATGCTGGAAGTGGTCTCTGCATTTCCCTACCTCTTGTAAGAGTGGGAGTGATGTGGAGCTAAACTTTCAGGCTTCTGTTGCCCTCAGAATGCTTTTTCAACTTCTAAACTAGTTCTGAATCATGTTGCTAATGACTGAAGAGGAAACATGTACTAGCAGCTCACTAATCGTGTTTGTTGTGTTCTTTCAAATGACTTTCCAGTGGCTTCAAAGAAGAGAGAATCCAGGAGCTGGAACTGTTCTTATCCAGCGCCTTCAGCATCATCTTCACGGGAAAGCATTTCTGGGGCCTTATGTGGCTTTTCAAAGCATTTTAAATGGGTGTTCTTAAAACTTTTGGTTTTGGATATATTTGACTTCATGGAATTTTAGAAAGAGTCATGCTCAATCTTTTGAAAGATGTCACTGGGGGGAAAAAAAAACTACTTGAAGTGTTTTCACTGGAAATTTTGAATCTCAATTCCAGTTTGCGGGTAGAATGATCATAAACTGTACCTTAAATGTTTTGTAGTACTATGATTGCTTTCACTTTGACTAGCAGAACTTGCAGTTACGTGTTTTTAGGATGACTGTTGCATTCTTTGAAAGGTTTCACTTTAATATTGCTATCTCTAACTCAGGATACTTGCTTCTCCTTGATAGTAGTCTGCATGGTATTGCTTTGAAGAGATAAGTAGTGCCAGTGCTTTTAAGCGCTTGTTAATTTGTTAACTTCTGTTAATCTGACCGTGTTGGGTATGTGAGTTTTGAGGTGCAAAGCTGTTTTTAGATATGGGAGCAGTGTATGTTTTCAGTTGCTCTGTTTCCTTGGAAACTGGATGGGGAGGAGACTGGCTGTGTCCTATCCACTCTGAAACAACTCTAATGCAGCCGGAATTATTAGATGCAAACTACATATTAAATCATATGCAGCATTTTCCTGGTTTGGCTGTCTGCTGCTGCAGAACTTGTTTTCTGGGCTATGAGATGTAGCAACAGGTAGGGAGAAAATACCAGCTTTGCTTTAATAGCTCTTATGAATGAAGGTGTAACAAACCAGTAGTTTTGTGTATGATGAAGTTTAAATTCATTAGAAGAAGTGTAATGTATGAGTAATAATAAAGGTACCAGGATGCAGAATTACATTTCTCAGGAATATTTAAATATGCCCCATAGAAAGTCATAATCAGGTGAGTGCAGGCTCTGAGGTAATAACTTTAATAATTTGTAATGACACTGAATTGATTTATTAACTTCATAGTTACAAAGTTTGATTTTCTGCTCTGGTTCATAATTGTGCAATTGGGAAAAAACTTGCTAAAGTTGGTCAGCATAGATGTGAACAGTTTATAATGTAAACATGCATATCATTTTACCATTTTATTAAATACAAGTTACTGTGTCTTAATAGCCTAGAACACGTTGATGCCTATTCTTGGTTTCTTCTGACAGTAGAGCACAAGTTGATCTGGAGGTTGGCTCCTTGCCCTGGGGGTGCTTAGTAGGTAGGCACGTGCACACTGCTGCAACATTCTGAAAAGAGGAGCCGAATTTTCACACTGTCATTCTAGAATTCAAAATCCACCTTTTCCTAATGTTGTACGGAGTTTTTGGGAATGTGCTGAGTTCTCCAAATGTTTTAATCAAAGTGAGGGTTCTAGAATCAATGAAAGCAAGTAGGGACCCATTTAGGGAGAAGACCTTAAGCTGAAGAGACTTGCAGTGGGTGTGTGGCAAGCAGTAGCCCAAGTATTACTTTATTTCCTCTTCCCCCTTCTCAAAAGCTGGTCACAGGGGAGTATAGGCTTAAGTATGAAAACGATGAGGAAGGAAGGACGAATGCAGAAGGGAAGAAAAAGAGAAACAAAGGATAAAAATTCTGAGTATGGAAATGTAAAAATGAGCACAATGGGCAGGAGAAGATATTTTGAAGTATAATGAGTTTGGAGTCTGATAGAGAGAGAAGTAAACACTTCAGCTGTCAGTTCGCCAATGAACAATTGGTGTTGATATCTGCATGTACTGATGAGATTTGGCATTGAGGATGCACGGTGTGCTGCTGTTTCCATAAGGAGCCGTGTAGAGATGAGCTTCTGTGGCTTCTTCCTCAGTGCCGTTCTTTTCATCACCTTTCCCTTGAGCAGTAGTGACAGCGGACACTGCTGCAGCATTTCTATAAATGTTCCTTGAATGAATTGTGGTTCTGGTTATTTATTCCCATTGTATAATACCTTGTCACATCTCAAGTTGTATGAGGTTGGTAGTGCCGATCTGAGGGGTGTTAGATAGTTATGAAACAGTGTCCAGTGAGCAGTTCCTGTGCTGGTGCTTCACAGGAGCCAGGAGGAGCTGGGCCAAGTGCAGAGCTGTCCTTTCTGCCCCCAGCACGGCCGTGCTGTACTGATAAGTGCCTGCCTGGGAGCACTGCGGAAGGCAGCCCTGGGGCTGAGTGCTTCCCTTGGGCCGGTGTGGGGAGGTGTGTGTAAAACCATATGCTTTTTTGGGGGGGGGGGGGGGGGGCAAAACTTAATGACTTACGTTAAAATGGAGATATATATTTTTTTATTTGTTTCCAAAGTCCATATGTTTACCTTGCTGGCCTGGGCTTGGATAGGATTAGCAGAAGTTTACAAGATAGAAGGCTAAACCGACTAGCCAGAGGTAAATATGGAAGAGCGGGGGATCATGCTGTGCATGATCACAGAAAGGACTGTGATAACACCCTGGTGAGGAGCTTTGGCATCACGGTTGCCACGGATGTTTTAAACAATATGTTCTGGAAGTTCCTTTTTATTTCAGTAGCTTCTGTTATTTAAAGCTTGCTGATTTGTTCTGCTCAGCATTCAGACGGAGGTGAAAAAGGTGATTGTTTTTTTTTTTTTAATTTGTTTTTCCTTTACTTCCACAGACTTCTGGCAGAACTGTGGATTTTCACTTCTATTTCTCCTTGCTTTTTTTCCCCCTTCCTCGTGTCTGTTCTGAAGCTGTGTCCTCTCCTCCCTTTTTTGTGTGGGTGACAGCTGCGTGCCACTGTTCTTTATCATTGCAAAGACTATTTGAAATCTGAAATGACTAATGGTTTCCCTGTTGCATGCGTGATTCTGACAAGAAATAGTAAACACTGAGGCTCTGTGAACACTGTTGCTAAGATCAGCAGCCAGGGTGCTGGAATAGCCTAATGATGTTGCACTGGCTAATACTTGGGTCGTATCTGGAAGGCTGTCTCCGTTGCTGTAGGGAGAGAACTGTTTCTAAGGTTTGATTTAAAAACAGCTGAGAAACCTGCCCTGCTTTATTGGGAGCTCAGGCCCCCAAACCAGCTGCTTCCCAGGGCAAGTGAGCTCTGGCGTAACTGCCTAGGATCTGTGTTGGATCCTCACTTAAACTCCTTAATGTTTTGGAAATATGGATGGCTTTGGTGGCCGAAGGACAGCCTCAGGGACCGAAGTTCTGAAGTCTAGGTGACTTAATTTAGCTTAATGACTTAGCAGCTCTCCAGGTGTATAAAGCTGACATCTGCTGATGGAGATATAAAACTGCTTGATGATCTTGGAGCTTGTGGTGCTGGAGAGCAGCCTGGAACATTGCTGAAGTAGTGTAATCAGAGGTGGTGTGAGCTGATTAACTGGTATAACCTTCTGGTTAGTGCCTGTGTGCTTGGCTGGATGTCTGCAGACACTGCAGCCAACCCGTCCCACAAACGAGCTTGGTTTGTGCTCAGCCTCACCTGTCATTGTGGGAATTTGGGGAAGAAACATTGTATTTCAGAGGAAAATTCCAGTGTCTCATCCTGAAAACAGATACATAGCCTTGAAGATACATCGGTAACCCTAAGAAGGCAAGTTCTGGATGGATGACCTGTGTGGAAGGTGCTGTCCTGAGGAGATCTGTGTGCCTGGTGACCTGGTGCTGCTGCAGCCTAAGTACTCTGAGTTTGGCACCCATATAGCACTCTGACAAATAAAATGGTTTTAAAAGTTGTTTCTTGAAAGTGCAGTTACATAGTGCTTCAAGTCCTTATGTTTAGTTTCAGACACACTTGTGGGCTGGCAATGGTTAGAACCGTTTTGAGGATAGAGGTGCGTAAACCTGATTTTGTTCTGAGCTGTGCTTCTCTGCCTATGTGGAATGTAATTTCTGTTGTTGGTTTTGTTCCTCCAAGGAACTGCAAGCCTTCAGATCTTTTTTTAGCGATGCTAAATAAGCCTGCATAACCAACTAGTGTGATTTCTGAGTAGTTCTGGATTTTGTTACGTGTAAATATTTATTTTAGCGAAATGAACAACGAACTCAGAAACATATGTTGTAGAAACTCCATTTATTTCATGAAGTTGCTGGATTGTCTTACGAGAATTAGAGGGAGAAAGTGCCCTAGGCAGACGGTGACTATGGAGTAGTGTCTGACTGAGTGTCCATCTGGACGTACCGGAGTGTTCTCCATCCCCCCTCACCCTATAAATTGTTATTTCTGTCTTCACCTTTCTGGAGTGCTGCCCATCTTGTCTCAACTTGTGTAATGGTAACATACCATTATAAGAATAGCAGCGCTGGTTCTGCTGCTGAATGAACTGCGTGTCACATGATTACATTTGAGAATTCATATATTTTTCTCATTTTAATTTCAATTGATGAATTGAATGCAATCTTAATTATGCTATTATGGGTTTGCCTTAGAAAATGACTTTCCATTAAGCACTCCCCTTTATTTTTAACCCCGATTATGCTGTTATTTAAACTAGATTTTCTTAAAATAGTAGCTGCTTTCTGACCTTCCCTAAGATTAGCTGCTTAGATAAGCAGAACTTGCTAACAAATTCACACCTATCAGTTGACATTCTGATTGCAAGGCTCATCTCTCAGATGCACATTATGATTGCAGGAGAACCACCAAAATACCAAGTCTGTTGTATGGGTGAGGAAATAAATCTCTAAATGATTGTTTCTGAATAGTGTGAAGAGTTTCTCATTTGATCATTTAGTGTTAATAATGACTGAAATAATATGCTGTGCCCTTAGAAGTATTTGGTATTTTTTTTCAGTAATTACATAAGTTTTAAAGTAAAAATTTGCTGATCTCACACTATCTGAAGCTGGTATACAGTGATGTTTGTCTTTGGATCCCTGTGTGTTGGCAATAATGAGTCGCCTTCATTGACTGAATGTGTAGAGGAAGTAACACAGCGTAGACTCTTTTTAAGAATGTCAGTGTATTTCCCCATGAGGAAGAAGAACACTTTCCCAGACAAAATTACCTCCTGTTAGGGGAAATGTGTTTTTTTCAGACATGCTCAGTCTTCTTTCTCCAGGTAAAGGGGCTGGATGTGATGTGTGTGTGTGTGTAACTGGGCACATGGAGAGTAATGGATTTCAGACACTATGCAGCAACTAATTCTTTTTCCTATTGTGTAAAAGTAGTCAAGCAAGTAGTGTTTTGTGTTCTTTTACAAAATATGTGTTAAGAGGCACTGTAGTGGAAAAACTAGCTGAAAGAGAAACTAGAAGCCTTTAAGGGGAGCTAGTTCTTGGGAAAGAGAAGTGGCAAAAATTGCCCTATCCCTGAGAGGTTTTTTATATTGGTGTTCAGATTAGGAAAGATACCATGGTTTTCTCCAGTTTTTTACTTGAGAGCCTGTTTTGAACTTTTAGCTAAAGGTGCTGAAGAAACTGGCTGCTATTTGTGATTCAGAAAATGCTTATGCTCTGAAGGAAACCTTGAACCGTGCTGAAGATGCTCAGTCAGTAGTGCTCTCTGATCTTGAGAGTATAAATAATGTTATTTACATCTCTCTGCTCATTTCTGTAATACTGCTGCAGAGAAGTAAATGTGCAGAAGTGTTTGAGATGAATGTGCTTTTTCCTGGATGTTTTATTTCTGATTCTAGAAGTTTGTAAGGACAGTTGTCAGTCCGACAACTTAACCAGTAGTTTTGTGTGTGAGTTGTCCCTTTGCTATCTTAGGTTGTGTCACACAGAATCAGCAAGTGAGTCTGCAGTGAACATCAGGAAGCCATTTAGTCAATCCTCTTGTTACATGGCAGAACCAGCTGTATTTACAAGTATTCTTGATAGTGGCCTACTTGTGGAGGCCTTCAAAGATAGTCTGATGATGGCAGCCATACTTCTTTCCTGCACGTGGAAGGGAGTCCACATGCTCGTGTCTCTTCCCATAAGGATTTTTAAAATTAATTAATATCTGACTCAATTTTTTCCTGCCATAATTTAATCTTATTGTTTCTGGAACTATCCACCATGGATACTGAGAACAGGTTATTCTCACTGCCTTTGCAAAAGGCCTTTTTCATTTTTGATAGCCGTTACACATAGACTCCTCTTCCTGAGCTTAAACCATCTTTTCCATCTGTTTCATCTAGGTAACAGCTAGCAGGTCTGGTGGCTCCTACCACTCACTTCTAGATGCTTTTATTAGTCAGAACCTTTACTGGAGCGTTACTTCCAAAATATTGTCTCCACGGAAGCTCAGGCCTTGCCGGGGTCTTGCTGCTTTTGTCCGGCTGTTCAGTGTGTGTTTACTTCCCAGTACAGAGCATATTTACCTCCTACACAGGCCAGATGTTTAACTTCAGAATTGCTGTAAGTTCACTTGTGCCACGCTATTTCTATCATTAAATTACTCTTCTCTGAGCATAAAACTTTTCTCTTATTACTCTGTAGAGTTCCTTTCTTTCTATTACTGTGCAGCTCTTTGGTTTGACAAGGTCATCTTCCTCTTTGCAGCAGGTCCCCTTGTGGTGCACATTTATTAAGTGTTGTCTTTCCTGTCACTTGTAGAGCGCTGCTTGGTGAAGGCCTCTGTTTTGATAGTGAGCTCCACTGGCAGACAGTTCCAATCCTGACTCACAAATAAGTCATCTGGACCATGTTTTGCCACCTTGCTTATACAGTGGTATCAAAAAGCCTCACTACAGTTAAGATATGACATGTTTTAATTCTCCCTATTTGACAAGGCTTGGTACAGAAGGCAAGTTTTTGGTTTGACATGAAATAGGCTTGTCAAGTTTGACTGTTATCTGTCTTGTTTTGTGGGAACTTTTCCTGTAGTGTTTTTCTATGGATCGGAGCTCATTGTGCTGAAACAAACAAAAGCATCCTAGAGTTCATCCAGCAAAAAAGCATTTTTTTTTTTTTTTTCTTTTTTTCTTTGCCTTCTCCTGGCTTTAAGTTTTCTTTCTTGCTGTATCCTGGCATCTCATCCCTTGATTATGCATTGTCTAAGGCAACTATTTTTGTTCTGGGATTGCTTCAGTTACTTTAAATACAGCTAAGCTTTAACTTTAGCTGGTTCAAAGTACTTAAAAACAATCTAATTTGCTCAAATGGTATTTCTTCCTATTCTAGCCACCAACATCTTACTTTTTTTCTAGCTGGTAGTAGCTATATTGGTCCAACAATTACAGATGATGTGGGTTGTGGGTTTTCTTTTTTTTTTTTTTTCCTTTTCCATTTCTCCCTTTTGAAAGTTCATCAGTTCCTGTCTTCTCATAGTCACTCTCACTTTAAAATTTTTCCAAGTGGGAGGGAGGCAGTCAGGAAGCTATTAGAATCAAATCTAGAAGGGCTTCTTAATTTAATTTCCACGCCCTCTGAGATTAAAAACAAAGTAACAAAAACAACAACAGGAGGGAGAGGAGCCACCAGCACGCTCCAAGAGCTGCCTTGATTTTCTTGTGCCTTACACGTGTCTGGTAGGCCTTGGAGCACACCGTGTGCTTAGAATTCTGATTGTATTCCAGAAGGGCACCCACCAGATTTTTGTTGTTAGTGACTGGTTCCAAAATATCATCCATCAAGTTTTCCCTTTCATCACAGATCTAGATACTTTCAACATACCTCCCCTCTCCTGCGCTGAGGAGCATGTGCGCCGATGCCCTCGCTAGGATTTATCAGTGTGCATGGCCACACCTCCTTCATTACTAAGCTGTTTTCTCTTACATTGAGTAATGTGCATTAGCTCACTGAGTTGAGACATCCATGCCGCAGCCTGGAGTATAACAAAGCTTTAATTGCCTCAGTTAATAGGGAGACTGCTGTCTGTGATTCTGAATAAGGCTGACACCTGTTGTGCAAAGGCTCTCAGCTGACTGTTCTGATGATAAACTTCAATTTCTAGTTTGAAGCAATCTTAAATGACTGTTCAGCATTCTTGACAGTTTTAGTGTGATTCTGAATAAGACATGAGTAAGTTTTAAGTTAAAAAGAAAAAAAACATAAAAATGTTAATATTTGTAAAATTCAGGAATGGTAGCTTGCACTTTGGTAAAACAAAAGGGAGAACGCTGTCTTCTGCATCTTAGCTTGTTCAGAGTACTTACTGAGCGTGTTGTAGTTGGAAATCCTTGGAGCTGAAGTGAAAGCACTCTGGTCCTACAAAGGGACGGCAGCAGTGACTTTTTAAATGTCTGATCCTATAGCCTTCCTTTTTATAAAATTGGTTAAGTAACTACTACTAAAATGTCTTTCTAAATACCGGTTTACCTCTCCACTCATTAAGGTAAAAATAGTTTCACTTTACAAGTTTCCCTTTACTTGGGAATCTTCAACTGGAACTAAGGAAGTCCTTGCTCATCTTCAATAAATAAATATCCTTGATCTGTTACCCCTCCTTTCCTCTCTTCTTCCCTCCTTCTTTTTCTTCCTGTCCATAAAAAGGAGGAGAAACTTCTCATAGTACTTCTCATGGCACTAGAATAAGACCCATCTTTTCATGTTTTTTGCCTCTTTTCCCACCCTCCAAATGAAAGAATTACTTCACTTTTCAGTTAAGTATGCTGGTTTCATTTGAAAGTCAGCTGTATTCAGTGCTGCTTTATATTAAACGGGTATATTTTTAACAGTGCTGACTACCCAGTGCCAGTGTAAGCTGTTGGCATGCTGCCTGTTACTGCGATAGCTGACTGATTACTAAAATAGCTTGTGCACTTTTCTTTCAATTGAGGTATTTTCAGTAACGTGTCATAGCAAGCAGGTCAATAATTTTGATTAGAATTGGGGTTTTTTCAGCATTTTTTCTGGTAAAATGTGAACAAGAAATATGCTTAGGGCACTGGGGTAAGCACAGTGAATAAGACAATCCTTTTGATTCTTTCTTTCAGTGCTTGTATAGGTTTATACCTCGTCACCTTCGTGTGCAGTGCTCCAGTTCTGCACAAGTTGCAACGGATTAATGCTCAACTGAAGTTACATGGCTGTCCTAGTTTCTTCATTAATGAAAATGGTGTAATAGTAGCTGAAGTGACACATGGGGCAGGGCTTTGGGTTACCCATGTTCTTGTGCTTCAGCCACACTTTTTCTGGCTAGCCTTTAAGGTTGGTATTTAGGATGAGTGGGATGCTGAGTATATGCGTATGTTTTAGTCTGTTAAGACAATAGTATCTCTTATTGCATTTCTGTATGCCCCTTTCGATGACAGCAGCTTTATATCAGAAAACAATATTAGTTTAAGTCTTTACTCTGCAGCAACTGTCTCTTCAACTCAGTTTCCCAAATGAAAGCAGGGGGCAAGCAATGTGTAATCATCTGGTTACCACCTGGTGTAGCAGATAAATGAAACAGTTGTCTGCTTTGCAAGATGTAGATTAGGGCTGGCAAGACTTCTTGATAAATAGTAAATTAGGCAATGGCTGGTTGGAAAGTGTTTGTTATCATCAGGTCACTTGTGAATTTACTGACAGCATTGAGCAGCTTTAGACGGAAGTACTTTTTCAGTGTTTAGCTCATAACCTTTAGTCCCTCTCCCATAAAAGATGAAAATAAATGAAAGATGAAAAATGAAAAACCTCATTAAAAAAATGAGGAACCTCATGAAAGAGAAGTGATTGAGAAGTTTGTAGAAGTTTCTAGGGTCTGGGTTTGGTCCCTCCTTCTGCCTCTGTGCACTCTGAAACATCTTCCACCATTTTTCAGCTTCTGGGTATTCAGGGTTCTCCGTGCAGCTTGGGCTGTTTGTGCTAACAGAAGGCTGTGTCAGAGGTCCCTGACATTGTGGGAAGGAGCTGGGTAAACCATCACACAGGTACATTTCCGAGTCTCTTGGTTCAAAAGGGCTCACTCCGAAGCCCAGAGCTTTTTTGCTCTTAAATGAGATGCTTCACCTGAACTGAGTAAGAGAATGGCATGAAGCTGAGTCTTCACAGGCAATGATTGCATCTGCTTTAATGAATGTTTAAAAAAAACAAAAAAAACAAAAAAACAAAAAAACAACACAACCAAATCTTCATACTAGGTGGGGGGGAGCCTGATCCAGAAAGATGAGAGTTCTCCTACCCAGTACACTCTGGCATTCATGTGGGATATGGGAGTTCAAACTTCTTCAGGCAAAAAGACGACCCAGATCTCCAGCAAGCGATGCGTATCCTGTGTATTGTGGGATAAAAGGGACTCCTGAGCATCACGTCTGCCTCAGGTCTTCGCTTCTTTCAAGTGCCTAGAGGTGCACATTTTCATTTCAGGTCTAACAAGATGTTGCTGGAAAAAAAACCAACCCAAACAACAAAAACTTTTTCCAAAGGAAAATAGATAGAAGAGTAAAATAAGGATTTTTTGCAAGTAGAAACGTTAAATGTCTACTTAACTGTTCATGATGTCAATATCTGGAATTTTGCATTGTACTGCAAACCTGAGCTCTGTGGCTGTAAGTTGTCAAGTTTATTTGTGGATTATTACTAGCTTTAAAACGTATGAAAAGCATTGGATGCGTGGAGAAAAGAGGCAGTAGAAACCAGGGATGCCAGTAAAAAGCGAAGAGCATTGCTAGAAAGAAACCTAAATTCTTTGCATAGTTTGCCTAGTTCATATGAGCAATTTTTGTATTGCCTCTTTAGTGTAGGAATAGAAATGCTCTCTAAAGCTATGAATGGCAGACGTGGACTTTGTATTAGGCTGTGAGACTCAATCCTAAAAGGGAGCAGAGTGGGTAGTTCAGAGATAGAAGCATTATTGCAGGTGCAAGACCCTCCTTAGTAGTAATTCTGCGCACAGATCTGGTTACCAGTGTTCAAGACAGTGAATTGACACTGGAATAAGGTGTTCAGAAGAGCTGTGATGATCAGAATAGGAGTTCTTTTAAGGGAGACTTAATGAACGTGACCTGTTTAGCTCAGCATAGTGAAGACTGAAGAGGCATACAAATTCTTTGTATAAATACTTTGGGCAATTGTAACAAGGAAGGGAACAGAACTCCTTAAACTAAAGGATAATGTTGGCTTAATAATAGCTGGGTATGAGGTGACGGGATACATTTCAGCAGGAAATCAGGGTGCTTCCAGAGCTCTTGAACCTCAGTGAGGCTTTGAGGCAACTTTCTAATTTTTCATTTGGGGTTCTTCCCCCCGTTATTTCTAGAGTTTTTTAAGGTAGAAAATGTGGATCATTTATGAAGAAAATTACATAATGTAATTTTTCCTTATGCTATTAGCAGCCCCTAAGGTCTCTTTTGGCCTTATTTCTAGAATCTTAGCAGTTAGAATCCCGTTTGGTCTCTGTGTTCTCTGAACTTTGGTCTATATTACACTTTGAAGACATCTGTGAAGGTAATTAGGAGAAGTAATTCTGTTTAGTAGGCTTAAGTCTTCTGTGTAGACATGCTGATACTTTAGTGGCTCCTGGGGAACAAGGCAGGAGTCGGGGAACACAGAAATTGAGATGCTGGAAAAACATCTTTTGTCAGATGTTGTGTTTTATATCATCTGTAGCTATGTGGTGTTTTTAACTAATGAATAGAGGCTTGAACTTAGTACTACTCGTACAAATACACAAGCTATATAACCTCTTTTTCTGTTGATACTCATTGTCAAGAACTTTCAAAGCATATGTAAATGTCTCAGTCTGTTTGATGTTTGGGGGTGGTCTCAGCATGTTTTCTGATATTGTCCTTTTAAAGTAGCAGTGATGAGACAACCGAGAATTCCATTTTGACAAGAAAGTAAATGTATGTTTCCCTGAATGCCCTCTGCTAAGTGTTTTACAGGTTATAAATCTCATAATCCAAAGATAAAGGTCAACAGAATAATCCTGATGTGCAATCTGAATCTTTCTTGGGCTTTTTTCTGGAGGAGAAGGTATCTTCAGTAGCATGGCAGTCTAATAATTTTGTCAGTACCATTGAAGTGAACTGAGATACGTTTCTTGGAAATCTTAGTCAAATGCTACCTGTGTATTTGAGTGAAGGAGTAATAGTGTAATATCCTATCTAGTACTGTTGTGAGGTAGCAGTGCCTTTTGGCTTTATGCTTTTCGGTGTTTTTTGTTCAGAGGATAATTGAATGTCCTGATTGGAAGGGACCCACAAGAATCATTGAGTCCAACTTAGTTTGGGAGGAAGGGGTTGTTTGTTTTTTCCATTTTTCCCTAAATAGTTTAAAAATAAAGCCAAAAAGGCAACATGGAGACACATCCTTGTGTCTGAGACGGCTGAAAGCGTTCTAAGCGTCAGTGATGCAGCTTGTGCCTCAGCTTTTGTGCAGCATGCCTGTAGTCTTCATACCAAGAATGATGTAGGTTTATGCCTCAATAGACAATGACTTCACACAAAAATTAAAACCATATTGAAGGTGGAAGGGCTGGAGGTGAGCGTTTGCTTGTTGTGTAGAAACTTGTGACCAAGAGTGCTCTGTGTCAAGATGTTCAGCTAAAATGACTTCTTATTTTTTTAAGCCTGCCAGTAAGGGAAAGAGCAGGTGTGTTTGTGTAATCTGCTTTGATTTGCCTGCTTTCTGGAGGAAAAAATATAAATATGATTTTCTTCTCTATAAGCACTGTTTATCTCAGTATTGGAAGTCTCTTCCTTAGAGTTTAGATGATTGGTTATCCAGGAACCACATGCAATTCCCCAAGAGTTTCTTTAGCTTTTGTTGCTTCTGTATTGGCACAATGCTACAGGACTGAAAAGAAGACTTTCATCCCCAATAGTTGCATGGTTCCTTGCTAGCTTACTGTCTGGATTAATACAAAGTTGTTTGTTAATAGAAATATTTATTTGTAATGGTTGAACTCGTGATATGTACAGGGTTTTGTTCCGCTTCTGTTCATTTGTGAGATTCTTAACTACAAACTGGAGATGACTTGGGATTCAAGGAAAGAATAACCTTTGTTCAGGTAGTCCTTTACATTTGGAGAACGTTCCTAGATTTGCTTGCTTTCCAAAGTAGTTCTTGCCAGGTACTTGCAGGGTAGTTTCTTGCCATCAGTGTTAAAGACCAGAGTGTATTCTGGTGGAGAATTGACATGACACAGGTGTTTTTCCCTTCTGTAAAGGCTTCTTTATTTATAGATGTCTGAGGTGAGGCTTTTCTCAGGAGAAGTCAAGTGCAGGATGTTAAGCATCTTATCCTACCTGCTACCAGCAGAACTTTGTTCTGGGTATTAAGTATTCTGCTAGTCTTTATTTTCTAACATATTATATGAGCAGCATTTCTAGAGCAGTCAAAAGAATTGCAACCTAGGTACGTTATTTTAGATGCAAGTCCTCCCATTACCTTAAAAGGAAAGGCACTGTTACTGACATTCCACACTGTCAGTAGTGCTTCTGTGATCATGTCTTTCTTTTTTCCTTCCCTAAAACAGCCCACTGTTTGTAACGTGGAAGATTGGCCGAGATAAACGATTGCGTGGATGCATAGGTACTTTTTCTGCCATGAACCTGCATTCAGGACTCAGGGAGTACACACTTACTAGGTAAGACTTCGTTTTCTGCAGCCTTGACTTATGTATTTAAATACTCTATTGGGGAGATGATGAATGTGTTTTGGTTTGTTGGTTGTTTGTTTGGCTGTGTCACTGTACTGATCGATGTAAACTTCTATCTCCTTTTGATGCTAATTATTGCCTGGTTATTTGACTGTTTGGTGTCATGAGGTTATGGTTTGGTTTAAAAACCATAACTTGAGCCTTTTTTTACTTTATTCGTTGGGAAAACTGTTCTCCAGTAACTTATTGCAACTCACTGCTGTAGTATTTTTCCCCTGTATCCAAACAAATTTTAAGCTTAATAGTTAGTGGTAGGGCAGAAGACCAGAAAGTCAGATTTTGGGATTATCCTATTCACACTTCTAAAACAGCAGGTATTCTCACCTCTTCTCCATCAGGTGCTTCCAATCAGCATTCCAATTTAATGCTACAAATTTCCATTACATGTTACTCTTCAGATACATCCCAGCCCCTGAGTGGGAAGCTTCTGGATGAGGGAGGTAAGTGATGATAATCCTTCACTCCCCAGCAGCATAATCCTTCATTTTTTTGATCTACACCTAAATTCATTCACCTTAATATTGTTCCATTTTCTTTGCATAGAGTGAAAACTAATAAGTCGATCACTAGAGCTAGTAGCAAGCTTTCTACTTGTTTTTTTCTAAGAGTTTTCTTTATTTTCTAAAGAATCAATGGAATTTGGTACGCTCAGTTATAGTACACCGTTCATGGTGCTGTAAAATAGAAACTATATTTACTCATTTGAAGACCTCTAAAACTGTCATCACTTAAAATAATTGGTGCCTCTCAGTAGCTTTGGATTGGAGGCTTTCCTCCATTATGAGGACTTACTCTGCTGTTAAAGCATCATGTAAATCTCAGTATGAGGTAAAATTAGCGTGGGGAATGTTCTTTGTTACATGTCTCACTGTTCTTTTCAAGCTGTTTATTTTATGCTTACTTTTACTCAGCTTGAAGAAATCAACTGCTGGAGTTCCTTATAAACTTCTGAAAGGCCTGGTTGTCTTTATTGTCTTGGTTTTATTGTGGGGTCCGCAATATTTGTGCGTTCCTGAAAACCTTGGGAGGCAAACTAATCAGTGAGAAGAAGCTTATGATCTCAAAGCAGTGCCTTATGATCTTAGATATTAGTGAAACAAAAACAGAAATAACTCAGAAATGACCACTGAAATGTGAAGTTCCTGTTTGAATGTACCAAAACCCTGTTCTTTTCTCTCGATTTCTATTTTAAAAAATAGAAAGATAGAGATACCTGAGAGCAGTTTCGTTCATGTTAGTCTTTCCAGCTGCAGAGCTTCCAGCAGAGTATTTGAGGAGTTACAGAAGCAACTTAGACATACCTCAGAACTTTCAGAGCTCCACAAGCCTTCCTAGGAGGCATCAGAAACCAGGAGGTGGTAACTTGGGCACAGACTCTTGGAGAAGGTGCAACAATTCCTGGAAGTGAAGAAAAACTTCTTCAGGCAAGGCAAAATTAATCAGCAAAGTAGGTAGTGTGTGAATGGGCTGTCCATTTCAGAAAGTGCAAGTTGACCAAAATTTTCAGTTGAGAATGTAGGCAGATACTGACTTTATTTTACTTTGATGCTGGAAGACACTTTTCTTCAGTTACTCCAAGGGTATGGCATTGCTAAACAGAACCAAGTTGTCTGTCTGTTCATTCTTAACCTTTTTCAGCACTCTGCATGGGATTGTGACCCAATTTTCAGTGAGAAAAATAGTGGAGACCAACAGTTGTTCTCACGTGTCCAGGTGTTTAGCAATCAAAATATCAGCAGTTTCCATCAGGCAAGATTTTATTACCGATATGATGAGTAGTATTTAGGATCACAATAAATAAAATTTTCCTTAATTCTAGTAGTGATCTGTAATTGAATGGCATATACTGTGTGTAGTGTATGTACATCTCTACCTGCACACAATAGTGTAGCTTCTGTCAATAACGTAATGATAGTTCTCCTGAAGTGAACAGTTTCCTTCTGGAGGTGGAGATGCACACAGATTTAGAAAACCTTTTTTGGTTTATGTACGAGAACGTTGATGATATGTAACCAAGCGAGTCTCTCTTCCCCATTTTGAGCTCTGTTGACTGTTGCAGTGGTATTGCCAGTACATTCTAAACAGGAAATTTATGTAGAGTGATTCATCATTAATTGGATGCATCTTGCTTAGTCGTGAGGAGAGATGAGAATACCCATAGTTTGAAAATGCTAATACTGTATTCCTACTAAAATCTTAGAGATCAATTTTTTCTGCATATCAGTGCTGCATGGGAAGAAATTTGATTATTAAAATCCTTTGCAGAAATTTGTGAAGATTCAGTTTCAGTCTGAAAAAAATTAAAAAAAAAAAAAAGACAAACCAAACCTTTAAAATAAGCTTACTAGGAGATTAGTTGGATAAATATCTATCCTTTTTCAAAGCATTTTACTGCATTGAATATTTAAATCAGGATATAAGAAGTTCATTATGGGCAGAATAGTCCTTTAGGCTGAATGTGTGAATATCCAACCTGATTGCGTAAAAGTAAACCAATCCAGATTATGAAAAATACCTTGTGTTTTACAGCTCCTTGAAGAAAATACACTGAACTTGGAAGCAGGTTACCACAGAATTTCCTCACAGGTTGATAAATTATTTTTTCATGTATTTTGTTCAGCAGTAAGATTTAGGCTTTAGTATTGAAGTTTTAAACTGCTGCTCTCTTACACTTCAGGCATTGAACAAAATGGTTTCATTTACCCTATACTTTTTAGTTTTGTTTTTCCTGCCATTTCCATATAATTTGCAGTTATACTTTACACTTAGTAGATCTAACAAGTGTAGTTGTAGCTGCACTTTAGTTTGATAGGATAAACAAACCTTTTGTTTATCCTATCAAGGCTAGGATATATATATATGTGTGTACATATATATATGGGGGAAAATACTAGAGAAGATGGGAATAAAGAGAGACAGATTATATAAATCTCCTGTCATAGAAGGGAGCAGTGAAAAGACACTGGAGAGCTGCAAGCCTTGACTGGATTAGCATAATGGTAGAAAACTGGATTTAAATTTTATAATAACATATAACCCACCCTTCTTAACTAGCATAGACCTGTGTTTACTGACTGTATGATGTCATCAGTCTTTTTGTTGTGTGTTCTACTTAACGTTCAGTGTGACAACTGAGTGCGTTCAGACTTTCAGCCTTCCTTCTATAGATGTGGCTGGTAAAGAAACAAAGACAAAGAGGGAAGCTTGGGATGGGAAGCATAAGACCAAAGGAAATGAAACTTGCAACCCAGCTTTCTCATAATTGAATTTGGGTGTAAATTCTAGATGTGGCTTTTGGCTCCCAGCAGCACCATCTACTGTGCTGTGTGTGTCAGCAATTCCAGGAGTCTCGGTCGGTGGCGTTGCCATATTACCAGACTTCTCTCCGTGAGAAATGTTTGTCTGTTTCTCCTGTTTAACACAGGAAAGCTAAAATAATCAACTGCAAGACTACAGTATGGCAATCTCATTTAAGAGGTAAAATAGAAAACAAAATTGATTATGTTAAAATAGATGTTGGCCTTATTTAGTTAAGATTAGAGGCAAGTATTTGCACAGTTAGGGTAGCTCCCTCTCTGTTCAGCTGAGCTTACCATTCTGTTTAATCTGTTTGTTTTGACTAATCATAGTCTCTTTCAATCTGCCCTGTATCTGCCCGCACAACCCAGTGCTCACTTCACAAAGGCTTTGCTATCAGGCAGCGTTGCTATGGCTGTAGATAGGCATTGCTGCTGACCCAGGGCAAAGCACGCCTGTGTACCTGTCTGTCATGTTGGGCTTGGGAAGTGGGGAAGGTTTGGGGGTGTTATGTATGTTTGCTTCTGCCGTGACCTTCACTGTTCACAGAAGTCAGACCGAATTCCTGCCAATAGCATTTCATGTAATGTTTCAGAGCGCAGTGTTGTTTCTGGGCTGCCTGCTGGTAATACTTCACAGGCTGTCTTATTGTGTGGCTTTGAGTAGACTACTTCTCAAAGTCAGCTCTTTTATTCTACTACTACTCTGTGTCTGTGAGCCACCAGTGAGAAATGCCTGGTAATTGTGAGGTGAAGCTTACGCTTTCAGAGTCAAACTGTGGAGCAGTGTACAGTCTTCTCAGCCTGAACTCAGCAGCCTTTTGCTATTCTGGTGTGTTCAACATTACCTATAAAGCCAGGAAGCATCATATTGCTTCTGATGCTTCCTTTTCATTTGTTTCTGTGAAAAGCAGGTGTGCAACAGGGAAGTCAGATGGCAGTGATACTGGAATTTCTAGCATTTGTTGATTGCCTCTGAGTTTTCAAGGACATCTTAATGAGGCAGAGGGTTCAAACTGTGCTGCTGCTATACATGACCAGCAACAGATGGAGAACCTCAAGGTGAGAAAATGTTCTTCAGGAGAGCTATGGTAACATAGTTCTGTGTTTAGTTGAGTGGATAGACAACCAGTGCAGCCCAATATGCATTTAGGAGCCAGTATCAATATACATCTGGAACTTGTAATTCTTAACTGCTGCTAGCCTTCAAGATGCCATTAAGTTTTTAGTGGGGATATGACCTGTAAAATTCACTCAGCTTTAATAAAAATGCAAAAGTGCTGTACATGCTGTCAAATCCATTTGAAACAATAAGGCAGCAGGAAGCTTCAGGTGATTGCTTAAGATGTCTTTCGCTCATGCCATCGTATCCCTCACTGAGTGACAGTCTGTGCGAGTCTGCAGTTAGGAGTGATTTCAGAGCATCTGGTGTTTCAGGGGACGTAGGAAGTGAGGTACCAAACTGATACTTAAAACTTGAGGTAGGTGATCATTTTTTCCTTAGTCCAGGGTCAGGTGTTTGACCATAATGAAAGTTCAAGGATACTGAACAAGTTTCAGGACTATTTCCCTGCTAATCTGTACTGTGAACTTCACTGAAAGTTTGGTAATTCTGGATACTGCCACGACATGGGCATCTTCCAGGGTTCAGCGTAAGGTAGAGACTACTCTCGTGTAGTTAGAATAGCGGAGAGAGTAATTTAAGCTTGAGGATTTCTCATCACATTGTAGCCATCTCCAGTCCCTAAAAGTCCTCAGTGAAAGAGAGGTGCCTGAGCCAAAGCCATGATTGAAAGAGACTTAGAAACGTGGGGGCTCTATAACCATGTAATGTTACTGCTCAGAAGGAAAGGAGGACTATCTGCTTCAGAGAGGCTGGGTTACACCTGAGGAAACAGCAGCCCATATCAGGGCAATACATAAACTGTTTTTTACTAGATTGGTTTTGAAACCATCGGCGATCATGACTCAGAGGTACAGTGCGAGGCCAAAAGGTCTGGCATCTTTAAGACTTTGTGTATGGCCACAGGATTTGTGAACTGACTCAACTGCCATTGGTTGAGATTATCCTGTTTTATTAGGTGTTATTTACTCTTCAGTAAATTTTAGGTCTGCTGTCTCTATCTACTGGCCTGCAGCGTGCCTTATTTACCTTTGTGTATAAATGATTTGCTAAGGTAGCTGTAATTTTCTTTCCCTTACAGGCTTAAATGAGCTTTGCTTTATCGTCCCCAGTGGTTGCCAAAACTAGGCCGTGTGCTGTTTCTTCCCTCTTTCCCCACATACACAAAATAAAACAGGAAATGGAAGAGAAATTATATTACAAATGAGTGCATTCCAATTAAAATCAGTAGTGAGAGGAGAAGTATTGAAGGTATTTTTGTCAACAATAGTTGGACGTTATTTTTGTTAGAAAATGAATCCCTTAAGTTTCTGAAACTGGTGTCTTAAAAACAATTTAATCAGGTTGTTCTAGTGTGTAAGTGAGGTAGGATGTATACAGAGATATAATCTCTTTTATTTGGCTGATGCAGTTGCAAAAATTAGATAAACAAATTAGATAAGCTTTTAATTCACACGTCTTTCTGTAAGTAAGCTGTTACAAAATCCTTTTTAGTAATTAACAAACTTTTTTTTAGAAGGGAAGTTAATTCAAAGCTTCTTCAGGTTTTCTTATATTTTTACTTTCCCTTTAAATTACATTTGTGTTCCCTTCTGATTATCTTTGAAGTTAAAACTTTGCATGTGAAATGTTAATATAGGAGTATAAGGTTTCCAGAGGTGGTCTGGACATTCATAGTGTTAGTGAAAGTAAGGTGCACTGTGTTAACATTCATATTTTTTTCCATATCTTTATGGAAATTGCAGCTGATCTAATAGAATTGTCTTAAATTCTTAAGTTGGAGCCAGACCAAAGTATATTAAGAGAGTTCAGCAGTAAAATTTGCTTTATGAATTACTATTTTATACATTTAATATGGTGGGATTGATCTCCAAAAGTTTTACTAATAGTCTTAGACCTCCCTCCTTATTATTATCCAAAATGCTTAATACAGTGCATAGTTTTAATATGATCTGTTGCTTATGATAATATGTGAAATGAGAAGGTGATGTATTGAAACCTTAATTTTTAAATAACTGATTAACTGTAGTGAAATTGAGGCAACATTGTAATAAAGCATTATACAGACTCATGTTTGCCTGTAATAAGTGTAGACATTTGATTCTGTTGAAACCTGGAGCTGATGATATTTCTAAATCTCATTTTAGACAATAAAACCTTGTTTTGAACTATTGTAGCTGTGAATTTTGCAAATACTACTTTAATTTGGGTAAATCTTCAGATGTGTCATAGTGGAATATAATTGTTTAGTAATAAAATGGATTATTTTGTAAACTCACAGTACCAGAAACTCTATGTGAAGTATACACATCTGAATTTATTGAGCCAGGCTTAGTTATTCTGTGTGAGTCAATTCAGTAAGTAGGTCTGTAATGATTTTGTGCATACAGTGCCAGGTCGTTATTTCAGGGAACTGTTGCTTATCAGAACTGTCTCCTGCCTTTTCTCAAAACGACAAAGCGAAACTGTGGACTGGCTCTAGGAAGTTGGTGACAAATCCCTTTTGCTTTAATGATGGATTAAATGTTTCTCCTTATTTCATTATGAAATGAAAATGAAATGATGTTATTGCGCAGATAGAAGAAGCGTGCTTTAGTAAATATGTTTCTTGTACGTGTGTATGTGTGGGGATATAATAACTGCCTTTTTCCTTTATTAATAAGGGGGGGAGGGAACAGCGATGACACAGTGTCAGTTCTGTAATTATTGGTCTATTATTCTTGAGAAAACCTTGCTAGACCTGTGTACTTAATGGTATGTGATAGGCTGTTTCCTTAGTAACACTTCCTGAAAGAAAGCAAGGCAAATCACTGTAAATGGGAGGACAGGAAAGGAAGAGTGTGTAAAGATGCCCTATCAAAGCTTTTTAAATGTAGGGAGAATTATCAAGTATTGGCAACAATTTTGCTGGGAAAACTGAATTAGAGAATATGAATTCTTGGGTCAGGGAGGTGTGTTACTGCATTTGGTGGGATAAACTTATTCTGTGATGTGAGCTGTTTATGGAAGGTAATTGAAGATCTAGGAAAAAGGGCATTCTGGAATTAAAAATGATCAGTACAGAGTCACTGAGTAAGGCTGGGAGGTGTTCTGCTGAGGCTGTCCTAATTGCTAGGTCTCAACCTTAGAATTTGGTGTAACTAAGAAAACTATCTGAGAGTAAAATACTTATTATCCCATCATATTGAAGGGAGAAAAAACAACTGCAGGCAAAGAGAACACGCATTAAAACCCAAGAATTGCAAGAATATACTTCTTACAAAATGCATGCTTTGGAAAAGCCAAATTGACTGGCATTAGTTGGCATAATTTGTAGTATCCTGAGTAAATCAGATATTCCTGAAATTTGACTGAATGTCGATGAGTAACCGGGGATATCCCACGATTACTCAGACTTTCCAGATGGGTTTCAGGGAGGAGCCATGTCATTTGTGACTCTGGGCTTTCCCACGATACTCTTGTTTTTCTTGTACTTCCCACACAGTCTCCTTCTTTTATGTGGACAGATGGTATACTCCCTGGAGTTCAAAGGGTCTAGGTGAGTTGGCACACTAGTTGGGTCTAATGTCAGGTTTTTATTTGATTTTATTACTTGACATAAATAATTGGGAAAGAGGGTGGGGTTAGGGAAACTGGCAACTCTGGTTTTCTTAGCAAAGCTTTAAAATTCATTGCCAGAACTCATACTCTTCCATTAGTGATATGGATAGTCATTGGTATTCCAAGGGTTTTTTTGGTTAATTTTTTGTCTTGTTGAATGACAACTCTCAGAGGGAATGTTTTTCAAATTGTTTCCTAAAATAATCTGCTAGAATGAAAATTGTTTTCAGTTGAGAGTTTCAGTGACTTCTTAGTTTTTTAAGCGCTACCGAGAGGTATCAGATTAAGAGCCAGTGCTGAGCAGTACCAGGTAAAATTGTGTGTTGACACAGGAGAGAAGCGTAGATGGAATGTGTCTCACAGCAGTTGTGTTTTAAAGGAAGATTTTGCATATATGGAAACTTGTAGCTAGGACAGAATAGAAGTTGGCATAAAGTTACCTGCTTCTGGGCAAGCTTCTCTCTCTGGCTGTTCTCAGCTCAGCAGGAAATGTTTATTTTCAATACTGAGTAAGGGACATTTCCCACAGCCTTATTATTAAGGGAGGGAAAAAGCCCCAAACCAAACAACAAAAAAAACCCCTTCCCAGTGTGCATACTGGGCAGTGCTACATAGGAGAGGGACGTTGACGTAGATTGTGCCTCACTTCCTGTGATGCTGGAAACTGAGGTGCAGCAGTGGTGTATTTGATACCTGAGATAGTAGAAATAAATCTAGTCTTTTCTTCTGTTCATGAAGCTACATTACATGAAATCTACTGTTTCAGTAGATGTTAACAGGGATTAAATAAGGCTAAAGGAAAAAGAAATGTCTCTTACACATACAAGCTGTTAAAATCTTTAAACTCTCTAGCTTTGTGTGGGAAGGACTGTGGGAAAGGAGTCTTGATTAAAGTTTTCAGTCTGTCAACACCTCCTCCATTTAGGAGTTTTCTGATGCTTCCTTTTGAGACTGTATAACGAAGCCACAGCACGAACTGGGTGTGGGAGACTGGGCTCCAAAAGCCCTCATTATCTGTGTGCACTTTAACACAAAAATGTTGAAGCTCTTAAAATGTAGCTTGCTGTTTTCATAGTCCAGAGTAATGAGAATTAAAATGCACTTGTCAGCTATAGCAGGATTTTATGGTGTTTTTAGACAGTGCCAACAGATACTTGTTTCTGAAACTCATTCCAGTTGACACCAGGAACAGGGAAGCTATACCTCATGTCCTTTATGGAGCTGTACAGTTGAGAAGGTAGAAAAGCCCTTGGAAGAAGTAGCCCATCTGCCTCTGGTTGGACATAAGCAGCCATGCACAATGCTGAAGAATGTCTGAAGACTCATAAGCCTCAAAGCACCTCTGACTCTGGGGTTCTCCAGAAGTCTCATAGCCCCCATCAGCCCATACTTTCTGCTTCTATCATTTACATACCTGTGGGAATGTAATCTCTTAAAAATAGGGGTAGCCTGGCTTGACTTTCATCACTGACAAGTGACTGAAGTTTTACTATTCTTTTGATGCATTAAAATAGGAGGAACGTAAATGTACCTGAGAAGAACAGTTTTTTTTCTAACCTAATTTTAAAATAAAATACTAGGGACAAAAGGAGTTGAGGTCGGTCTCTTCTCTTTGAACTCTTGATGCCATTTTCAGCTGTACTCTGTAAAAGTGAGAGATAGCAACCTGTACGCTCTTTTATATATAAAACACTCCATCACAGATTTCTGCTTTTGTGTGAATTTTGAAAACTTTTAAAAATGAGTGTTTATGGATAACCACTGACAGTAGCTTTTTGAGCATAGTGGAAAATGGGTTTTTTGACTCTTGGTACCAATTTGCCGTCTACAAGATCTCTTAGCTTACTTTAAGGTTTGTTGTTCCACTGCAGTTACAGTATTTTTTTCTTACTGCATACTGCTTGTAAAAAAGGGCCAATAGCCATGCAAGCAGTCTCTCCATCTGTACAAGTACATATATAAATAACTCCCACGTTAACTTAGGGAACTTGTACAGATGTTAAGGAGTGCTCTGATGAGCCTGAGCACAGCTCTTGGGGAATTCCCCATCTGTCATAAGTTGTAAGCCCAGCCTCACTGAAATAGGCCTTTGCAAAATGGCAATTACTAGAGTGTCCTGTAAGCCATTGTTTCAAAAGAAGGTTTTGGAAACTTTTATCACCAAGAAAGTGTGACTTTGTTGAATTGAACAGTGTTATGCCTTTTTATTTTTTAATGAGCTTTGAGTTGAGTAGATTTCATGTGGTTTGGACGGGGGAAAGGAAGAAGAGCTCTAGGTTTTCAGAACAGTACAACTTTTTGCTACTTCCAGCTCAAGTAATTCTAATGGCTTACGCTTGTGTAATACCATGAACTGTTACAAACTGTCTGCAACATACAGTTCATTAGGAAGCTTAGGCACCAGCCTACCTTCTAGTAGCTCTTCTGGTATTTCATTCCATAGCAAAAGCCAGGTTAGACACACATTCACAGTGGTACATTCAAGTGGCAAGCGTCAGTTCAGAAGACTTGTCTTTTTTGTAAGGAAAAGTTGCTGAAATTAATGATTTAGAATAAAAATATATCTAGTGTTTGAAAAAATCAGCAATTCCTTTTCTTCAGACATTGGTTTATGTGCTGCTCAAATAAAGTGTCAGTATAAAGCCAAAAAATGTTTAAAGGCAAAATGGATTGACTCAATTGTACACATGCTGGAAGAGGCTTGAGTGACTGCATTTGAGAAGGAGACACAAAAACAGCCACGTGTATACATAGGTATTTTTAACAGCTGTGGTTCTTATGGAAGACAATGAAGGGCTTTTTCTGTTACTTCTAGGTTGTTTTTTTCTAGATGCTAATACCCTACAGGTATACAGATAGCATGTTGGTTCTGCCATGAAGAGAGAGTGCGTTTATATTTATGAATGCGCAGAAGGGAGAGGGGAGATGTGATTTTAAAATAACTGGAAGGTCACTGCAACCTCAGCCCTCTGACGGTATCTCTGCTTTTCAGCAGAATTATTTTTACACGTTCTGTCAAGGAATTGTTTTGTTTCTGTTCCCAGAAGCTTCCACACAATTTGCAAGCTAGTTAGATGGCCCTTTCTCATCTCTGCTGAGGATGCATTCTGCATCCAGTTTGCTCACTTAGCTAGAGAGGCTTTTTTTCCTTTGACCTAGACTGCTAATCTCTCATTGCAAAGTGCAGCAGCTGTGCTTTGTCTGTGGAGGTCTCTGCACCACATGCAGCCTCATTTGTTTGAGCAACCCTCTCTTTGTGTTCAGCTTTTTCAGTTTCTAAAACAGTGACTTTCTGTTTTCTTGCTCCATGAACTTGATAGTTTTTTTTTTTGAAGCCTACAATACGTAAGTATTTTCAGAAATGCTGGTTTACAAGAGCTGTTATGTACAGTTTCACAAAGCTCTTTGAGTCAAGTATTCCTGACATCCAGGAGGTGAACCATTTCTGAGCTGCATTCTATAAAAGGCGATGAAATCTCGTTCCATTTAAACGTTAAACACTTCAGATGTGTTGAATTGTAGCTCTGATGAATGTAATTAAAAATAAACAGTTTTGTGCCCATGTTGTATCCCCATTCAGCATTGGATGATCAAACTTCAGTTGCTCTTGGGATAATTTGCTCAGTTAAATGTTTTTAAATATATATATAGCAAACTAAGATGTTCAAGTAGTTTAAAGTTAACTTGATAAATAGAATTATTTGCTCTTTTAGGCTTTTACTGTGGTGAATGGCAGAACTCCCACTGCCTTCAAAGGGAGAAGAATTTGGCTTGTAGTTCATTTAAGAGGACATTATGTGAAATATTTAATTAGCGAGCACAAATTTGACATTTCAATTAATTTCATAGTCAAATATATTCATGTTTATACTTTGAGTCCTAATGATCTTTTATTCTTCAGCTGGGCAGAATTTTCAAATGCATGTAATGCTGCCAAGTGAAACGCATTCCTTCACCACTTATGTTACCATTTGTGAGGTTGCAGACAGATGCAGTCCAGCCTAACCTGAACCTTTTGCCTCTTCTTCGTTTCTGAACTTCCCATTGCTTTCCAGCTTTTTTTCATTTGCTACTCAAAATCTGGTTTTGAGTGGAAAACACATGGAGAGCAACAGCTGGCAGACTTGGAATTGAACGTAATGTTTAGCTGAGCTTGCAAAGACTGTTATTTGGATATCTTGACCTTGGATATAGCAATCTGTGACTGCCCCATCCAGTTACTTCTATAAGCTGAACGTGTTGGTGGTGGCATTGAGGGTACCTCCTGAAGTTGAAAGAACTGTGGTAGAAAACGAGGGGGTGTACAGGGATGAAATAGTGAACTGATGTCATGCAAGACAGAAGTGGTGGATTTCTTAAAAGGGGAAAGAGAAGGCGGCATACTGACAGCTTCCTTGTGTGGTAGGAGAAGGGAAGGAAACATGCAGACAGCAAAGCCTCCAGATGTGTGGAGTGGGTGTATGTATCTGAAGCTTACTCTGTTTTTGAATTGCTGTGTAGAGGTATTGAGCAATCATAACTTAGTCTGCAAAACATTGAGAAACAAATGTTGAGAACCTTTGTTGGTTTTAATAACAAATTAAGTTTTGTTCTAATGCAACAATTCTCACGCAGGAGTGTCTAGAAATCAAAATGCTTTCTTCTGTGCCTACATGTTCCTGTGAAATAAGGAGTGGCTATTTCTTTCCCTGAGGTCTTTCTGCACATGCTGCACCACAAGGGATCTACCTTGTGCCTCTTTTTTACTGTCTTTATAAAAACACTGAGAATTAGATGCCACAAGCTCATACATTAACCTTTACACTGACCAGCACTCGTATGTGCATCTCTTGGTGCAGTGTGTGCTCACAGTACTTGCAAGAGATTGCACTCGGGTTAGAACAAACAAAAAAATACAACAAAAAGCAGCTGGTTTAAACATCATCCAGGCTGTGCAAAGAGATATCGATGAACAGCGTATCTTAGGGAATGTGCCAGGGTGCTGCTCAGCTCTCTGTGTTATGAGTGGTCGTATTCCTGTCTCTGAGATTGTGTGGACCCTCAGTAAGCAGACTACATTCATCTGTATCTTCATAGTTTAGAATGTTTTATTCATATTTTTTCTGTGAAATTTTAGAGCGAAACTTCATGTGAATATGACATTTTTCCTTCTCAATTCAATTACTGCATATTCTAACACGCTTTTTGCTTTCCTTATTCTTAACCTGATCATAGGTAATTCTCTGATAACTGTCGTTTCAAACTATTGACCATAGAACATAGCTTCTATATTTGTAATAAGCAGTATCAAAACTGAGACTGTTAAATTCCATCTGCAGCATCAACTGAATTAAGTCATATTGGCAACTTTAAGTAAAAAAAGCAGCTAAAAGCGTAGTCTATAGTATTTCCAGTGACAACAGCTGTACTGAGAATATGCAGTACTCTTTTGTTCCAGGCTTTCAAGTGTATGATAAGAATAAACTTTTTTTTTAAGCAAGTCGCAGGAAATTGAACATTTATATGTTCAAATGATATTCCACATGTTTAGGTATCATTGCACTGCTGAGTTTAGGAACATATATTTTTTCCATATCTGCTGAAGAGTAGGCTTTTGACAATGCATAAAGAACTATAAACGTCAGTATTGAAAAACCTGTTGAAGATGTAAAGAATTGCAGGTATAACTTCAGGATTTGAGTGGTCACTATTACTGGAGCTTAAGAGTTCTGTATCTAATTGAAGAGTTCACTCTTGTTAATTATCTAAACTTTGCCATCTGCTGGAGAGCCTGTTAGCGACACTGTAATTTAGGCCAGTTGGAACTCAGTTAGTTTTTGCTTCTCTTTTATTTCATATGTTCACCAAACAAAAGTCTGCACACCACACCCTGGTCAATATTGCTATGCAATTTTTTAATGAGCATCTGGAGCAACAATGGTAAGCTTACTGTGTTATATTGAGGGATTAGCGTAAGTGCTGTGGATTTGCTTTTGATGTGTATCAAAACAGGACATCTCCGTTGCAAGTGACACCTTTCAGCTTCCTCAGTGTTGGCATAGGTATGACACACACAGTGTCATGCCTTTCTAAATTGCATGGTCCTCGTTTATCCCAGCATGATAAAGATATCGGGAGGGGTGAGGGAGAATATGGGAAAAGGCAGAAAAGAAGCTGCCACTTAAGAAGAAACTATGTATGCAGCTGCTTTACCTTATGTGTAATTGCAGTCAGAAAATGCTGTCAATTGCAAAACGATTCAGAATACAAGCAGCTGTTTTGTTTGGAGTTTCCAGCTCACTCTGTTCAGTTCTAGAAGTATGGAGTGCATTCAACATAGCAGTTCTAGCTTGTCTTGCTGGACCTAGGCAAATGCGAAATAATTGCATGCTTTGTGTTGTAAGTTACTACGAAGTGTACTTCTCTGCAACTTGCCTGATCTGGTATGTGGAGAGCTGCAATTTAGTATGCTTTTGTGAACGTGTACTTGCAACCTGCTAGTGAAGCTCTGCCTGCATCTTTTAAGTTAGGTTAATTTAAAGTAAGAAAAACGTAGATTTTCAGTGTAATAGGATGTTTTACAGTAATGCAGAATGACTCCCCCACTCTCTGTGGGATTAAAGCAGTTTGAGAAAAATGCAGAGCTCTAACATCTTTGCTCTTTCTTCACATACAAGGAGAAAATTAATTCCTTTAGAACCACAAAAGCAGTGTAGAGATCTTTGGCTTCAGGAAAAAATGAGAATGTTGAAGCCATAGAAATTTGACTCTTAAAAATGTAATTGGGAAATTACAGTATTACTGGTTGTGAGATCCTGCACAGAGTGTGGCAGTCAGTGGCTCAGTGTCTGGATAGAGAGATCAGTGTAGAGTGGTGTCCTTCTGGGGTTGGTGCTGGGACTGATCCTCTTCAGTATCTTCACCAGTGGCATTAACAGTGGGATCAAGTGCATTGTTAGCAAGTTTGTGGATGACACCATGCTGAGTGGTGCAGTTGACACATCTATGGGATGGGATGCCATCCTGACAGTCTGAGCAGGGGGCCCAGGAGAGCCTCATGAGGTTCAGCAAATCCAAGTGTAAGGTCTGCACCTGGGTTGTGGCAACCCCTCCTTGCAGTACAAGCCAGGGGATGTAAGGATAGAGCACAGCCTTGCTGAAAAGGACTTGGGGGTACTGGTGGATGGCAGGCTGGACAACAGTAGCCATCAGTGCGCCCTCACAGAGCAGAGAGCCAGCCATACCCTTGAGATATCCTGTGTTTGTTGTTCTGTACGTGCTGTGGCGTTGGCATTATGCGTGTACATCATGAGTCAAGATAGCCAGAATGAGAAATCAAGATTTAAAATAAAAATGTTCCTGGAAATCATAGGTATCCTTAGAAATACTCTGTAAATAACGTCTTGGTGGTTTCAGCAGTTGGCAGGAAGTGAACTACAGCACTTGTTCAGGGAAAGAACAAGGTTCTCAAAGTGTTATCAGCTACACCGCAACGGTTTGATTTTTAGTGTGGGTGGGTGGCAGAACACACGTGTGTGTGCATAAGGATATACAGATTACACAAAGCATGGCTGGCAGCTGGTATGCCAGAAGGTCATGCAACCATCCAGGGGGAACTCAACAGGCTGGAGAAAAGGACTCTTGTAGTTCAATAAGTGCAGAGTCCTGCCTCTCAGAAGGAACAGCCCAGGCACCAGGACATGCTGGGGACACCCAGCTGGGAAGCAGCCTGGCAGGAAAGGACGTGGGGATCCTGGTGCACACCAAGTCAAACAAGAGCCAGCAATGTCTCCTTGCTGCAAAGAAGGCCAATGGTACTCTTGGGTGCATTAGGCAAAGTACTGCCAGCATGTGGAGGAGGCCATATCTAGAGATCTGGATCCAATTCTGAGCCCCCCAGTACAAGAGAAACTGAGTCATATTTGAGGGAGTCCAGCAAAGGGCCACAAAACTCTATGCTGCAGGGGCCGCAGCGCATCTCCTATGAGGAAAGACTGGGAGAGCTGTGGTTGTTTGCCCTGAAGAAGAAGAGGCTTGAGGGGGGATCCTCCCCTCTCCCTGAAGGGAAGGTGCAAAGAGGATGGAACCAGGTTCTTTTCTGTGGTGCCCAGTGTCAGGACAAAAGGCAAAGGGCACAAACGGGAGAACTGAAGGCTCCATCCAAACATCAGAAAACACTGTTCTACTGTGCAAGTGACAGAGCAGTGGCAAAGGTTGCCCAGGGAGGTGGAGTCACCTTTTCTTCAAGATGTGTGCCTGGGCACGCTGGTGGCCCTGCTAGGGCATGGGTTGGTCCAGCTGGATCCAGAGGTCCCTGCCAACCATCTGGTTATTCTCTGATAAACTTGAAACCATTTCCATTTGTGACTGCAGTCGGTATCAAACTCAGGATGTATTAATTTTTTTTCTATTTTTATTTATTTCCATGACTCCTCACCTACATGCTGTGATGCCTGCTATGGAAATGATTTCACACAAATTCGGTTATTGATGAGTTTGTACAGCATGAGGAACAGGTGATAAAAATTACCTATATTCATGTACAACAGGAATAGACCATGGTGAAGAAACAGTTAATTGTGGTATATCCTAATTGTTCATATTTCAAGAATACTACAAATGAAGTAATCTGAATTATTCTTTTTATTCCTCATGTATTTGAGTTGTATTTAAGTTGGCACTTGTGTGAATATACCTTTCAAGAATTCCCAGTACAATACTGCAGTGTTGAGAAAAATATCTGCTTTATAGCCAGTTTTTAATACAGCTGTTGTTAACTCTTCGCTGAAAAAAATGTAATAAACATTCTTAAAGTAGCCCCATTGAGTGGGCATTGTTAAGTTTTGTTGGGTTCTGTTATTACCAGCAACAGTCACTTCAGGTTTGTTCTTGACCATGAACCATTGTGACATGACTTGCACAGCACTGCTCTCAACACAAACCCCAGCTGGGCACCTCTGTCATAACACACAGAAATGATGCTGTCCCAAGGGGGAAGATGCAGTTGTTCTGCAGTAAGCTGCACTATTGATTCAGAACCTTGTCCGTGGCTTCTTGTAGTATGTCTCAGTGGCGGATTTAAATGGCTTACCAACCAAGCACTGTATGTGTCTAAACACTTAATTTAGGTATATGGTTTTTAGTTGTCTTTTAGAAGCATGTTATTGTTTTCAAAATCAAAGCAACTGTCTAAAATAGCATCAGAATATTCCTTTTTTCCTCTTAAACTGGATGGCTGTAGCTAAACTGCTGGGAGCGTGAAGCCACTGAGGGGAGGGGGAGCTTTCATGGCATACTTGAGTTTTCAGGAGTTAGGAAAATTGATTGAAGAGCCAAAAGTGCCAGATCAGTATTTTATTTCTCCTACCTGACACAGTGCTGCACTGTGGTAATTAATTAGGCACAGTTATAGAACTATTTCTGTGCAAAGCGTCAACAAGTGTGGGGGGTTTTGTTGGTTTTTTTTCCTCCTACTCTGTGACTGCCACTTAGCAACATAATGTGCAGGAAGTAGAACTGTTGTTCTTTCCCTTTGTATCTCCCAAATGTAAGGGAGGGTTCAGGAAAAGCACAGAACACGTCATTCACTGTTGTTTTGTTTCCTGGAAATTTTGGAGTCCGACAAAAAAAAAAAAGAAAAGAAGAAAGACAATGTAATTTTGAATGAATCACTCCTTGAAATCTACATGCAAGTTGGTAAAATCTCTCCCAGCTCAAGTCCTCTTTCTGAAGACAAGCATACTTGGCCCTGGTCTAGCTTAAAAACAATTGCATATTGTGACACGGGAGCTGCTAAGACTGTTAGGATGGCTGATTTTAGTGACTTGCATAAGTGCTCTTCAGTTTCTTCTTTATTGAAGTTACTCAAGAAAAAAAAGTAAAAATCTCAACTAACGTCAAGTATGTGTAACTCTGCAATGGGACAAACTATGAATGTTGCATTTCTTTCTGAAATCCTGTCGCTAAATGTCTCTCGTAGCTGTTATCTAAAATCCAGTGAGCTGCCACCTGTTCATTTCAGGATGTTTTAACTGAAGAGGCCCTTTGGGCTCAGTTTATCAACATAGGACCATTTATTTGTAGAATGCATTTTCAAAGTTACCTCTGCTAAGCATATTCTTCTTGATGTATGAAGAATAACAGAACGACGCTCGCTGAAATGAATGAAAAGGGTTTGCACCAGTAGTTTATGAAGTCATTTACCTGCAGTGTAAAAGTAGTGCCAGCGTACTGTATCCTGGGAGAGCACAGTAGTTTGTAAAACATGGTCTTGAACCTATTGTTCATCACTGTGGTGACTGTATTCAGGAAACTATTGTTTATTTTAGATGCCAAAAGTTATAGTTTGTTTCATTTTGTGCTCTATATAGGAAACTGGATTAATTAAGAAGAAATGATCAGTACTAGAGCAAACTCAAAAACTGATGGACTTGTTTTAATTCATTAGCCTAAGTTTATGCATTCTGTTTTGATTAACCTTCTGAGAGCAGTATCTCTACGCTGTAGACTGAGCAGATTGTGAAAGAGATTTTTAGGAGTCAGAACCAAGAACAGAATCCAAGTTCTCTGTCTCTGATTCACTGCGTAAGCGTCCTAGATTGCGTGAGTCACTCCATGTCTCTGCCTCATTTACACTTCCTATAAAAGGAGTGTATTACTTACATCATGCCCAATATTTGACTATTTCTTTTGCATCTTCTTCCACTGTGTTATGTTAAAGCTCCCAAAGTAATTTCCAGTAATTACACACTGTATCCGGTTTTGCCTAACCTCTACCCAGTTTGGGTCTTCCCACAAAAATAATTTAGTGAGAAATTTAATTATTACTGTGATTATATAATAATACAATAGTAAGGATTTAATTCATTTAATACCTTCATTTGTCCACACATAAATCCCTCTTTACTTTTTGCAATGTCTGTGTTCTAGGAAACTTTACAGAAGCTTTATATTCAGTCATTCATTTTTTTGCACCTCTAAACTGAGTAACGTAGTTCCATTTCTGTGTTTGATTTCCCCCATTTCTATCCTGCTGTTTGCCACCCGGCTGCCACATCACATTAAGAACCAGAGGTTCTTAAAGACTGAGGTTGATTATTGTATCTCTTTTAGCATCTTTATACTCTACAGAGATTACAGCTGCAGAGCACCGTTGTGAATTGTGCTCACCTGCTCATACTGTTGTTTCAGATATTCTCATGGTACTTTACTAAAGCAAGGTATAGTCCTAAGGAATATAAGCTTTAATTATGTTGTCACTAAATTTCATGCTGCTAGTTGTAACTCAAAATAGTTTAAACTATTTCTTTATCTTTACATCTTTTCAATGTCTTTAAAGAGTTCACAAACATTTTTTTTTATATTCCTAAGTACAAAGAGGAGTGGAGCATGAAACATGAACTTAGTGAACACACATTTCTGGAGAGCTTCTGGACAAATGAGCTTCGTTTAAGCTGGAGCTGTGATGTGTATAGCACGGCTCAGCCCGAGAAAAAGTGGTTGTTGAGAGTACTTTGTGTTTTCCTGGCTGGCAATAGATCTGTCTTAGTAGGACACCCAAGACTTCATAAATCAAGTATATTTAACGAGAAATGCTGTGCGTGTGTGTGCATGCATGTTGTGTCTAAAAATAGTTTTCTTTGAACAGGATTCAATTTTGACTTTGCCTGCTTTGCTTTTAACATGAAGCAGAACCCCATGTGGAAAAACTAATGTCATTTTATTGGCCAGCTACAATTCCCCCTGCTTGGCACTGCTTCTTTTCAACTCCTCACAACCAAGTACTTCTAGTTAGTCAGCAGCAGGATATGTAAATTCATCCTGGGCATTAGGAAATAAAGAGCAGATGGTGTAGAAAATGTTTTTTTTAATAGTATTTTTTTTCCTTTAAAGCTGCTTTTTTTCTTTTAAGTTGAACTCTGCTTAGTTTTTCCAACTTACTTTACTAATTATTTCTACTTACCTCTCCTTCATTCTAAGCTTAACAGAAAAAAATGTTGAGTTTCATTTTTAAACCTGATACCTAATATACCTGTCTTTGCTCCAGTGGAATCCTTTTGTATTTCTAACAGAAGAATAACAGAAGAATTTGGCGTTGAATAAGATGGTAAAATCATGATCTAGTAACGCTTCTTCTGTCAAGTAAACACAACAAAGTCTCTTCTGCTAGTGAAGAATTGCCTACACACAGTTACGTAGAGACTTCATTCTGAGCAGCTCAGACCAGTAATAAGTTTAAGGAAAGCGAGCACATGTTTTCTTGTCTCTCTGCTGTGCTTGCTTTAAATTGGCCATCGTGAATCATACTAACAGTAAAAGTGAGGTCAAAGTCTGAATTTACATATGTACATCTCTGTAGAGTGTATGAAGTGTATAATAAGTGCCAAACTGTTGTCTCTAGAAACTGAAATTCTTTTTCCACAGAACAGGAGCTACAAAAGTTAAAGCTCGTGCAAACTTTCTTATGCTGGGTAAGTGCTGAGATCTGCTGCCGTTTCTGACCGTCTGTTAACCGTCGCACAAAGCTAAGCTCTCAGTGTGGACAGCTGCCCGTGAGGAAGTCTACTGGATGCCATCCACTTGTTGTGCTGAAGTCATCACAATAGTCAGTAGATGGTGACTTACTAAATATCCCCAAGATAAATTCTAGACTTACTCTGAATAATTGCAGCCTTGAGGATTACGGATGAATTCAGAAGTGAAACATGTCTAACAGTGCCTATGTTTCCTGCTAAACAAATGTTCAGTTTTAAGCTCGTTTTCCTAAATCTGACACCAGATATAATTTTTGGACTCCTCCGGTCTCATACATTCAGCGTAGGCAGACAACCTGTACAAATAAATGCATTCTCCTTGTCCTCTCCCTTCAGTTTGTTCTGTTGATTGTTTGTGAGCACAAATTTCTCCAGCTAAATTTTGGTTTTACTTACAAGGACAAAACTGTTCTGAATGACAGAAACAAACTGTAACATGGGATCTGGAGATGGGGAGAGGAGGAGCATTATATTCTATAGTGAGCAGTTGTGGTGGCATCAGAAACTTGAATTCCAGTCTCTGATGGGTTTGTTCTGCAGATGGCTCACTTGTTTTCAGCAGCAGCAGTGCTAACACTGGACATGTGTGAAGATGTCCGTAGTGCTGTAGGCATTAGGGAACAAGTTACCAACAGGGTGTACAGACCAAAAAAGCACCTAGCACTTCTGAAGGGATTGTCTCAGGTCTGGCTAGAATGGGACTATCGTGATAAGCAGTGCTGTAGGTATTGTGAGGTAGTTATGTGAAAGCAAGGCCTTGTGCCAGTTTCAAATTAGCGAATAATGGAATTAGCCAGTCAAGCTTACTAATAGCGTGTGTACTGTGCTGCTCTGCTTTCACTAAAGTTCACTACTTTTGTTGGCTGTGTTTGCCTGAGGCTTTCTGCCTTTGTCTGCCTTTCAGCTTGCACTGCGTTCACAGGAAGGTTTTGTATCACAGCTTTTTATCGGTATTCAAATTCATCATAAATCACCCATTTTGTGTTTAATTATCACTGCATTTGATATTTGGCTTACACGCCATGTATGGTGTTTGTTTCCATATGACTTAGAAGTACCTTAAATTAAGGATGGCTCCCTGTCTAGCAATGCCAGCGCAGCAGATCCTCAGTGAGTGGGACTTTGCCTGGACTTCAGCTTGTGTGGTGATTGGGATCAGGCTTATCCCGCAGCGCACAGCCTTTGCTGCAGGACATTTAAATTCACAAATGCATTTTGGCAGCTTTAGGAAGGGGAAGTGAATGCTGGATAAACTCCTCCAATCAAGCTGTGCCAAAAAAAAAAGCCTTTTCTGTTTTTCTGAAGGTTATAAATTCTTACGATAGGTGAAATGTTTTGCATGGTAAGATTGTTGCATACGTTATGAAAAACTGGGTTAAACAAGGATGGTATATCCATGCATGCTGTTGTTTTATAACGTACCTGAAGTTGTAGTTTGTTAATGAAACGGTGTTTGTGTCTTTGGGTGCTTCTCAGTGGTGTATCCAAATAGATTGGTTATATAATAGAGGTAGAGTATACCTCAGGGAAATGAGAAATTTGCATGTAAGCAAACTTGCAGCAGCACCAGATTCTGTTTGGATCACATTTTTGTTAATCAAAATATCAAAAGAAGATTAGAGTTTTGATGAAATTTCAAGAATGTGTTTGCTTGCACTTATTAAATAAACTCACAGAGAGCTGTTAAGTGTGGAGATCCCATCTCTGGCTCCGAATTGCTAAGCTTTAAACAGCTGGATTCCCACAGCATTCCAGGCAAGCACACCCTGGGTGTTTATTGTGTTCTTGTATTTATCCCTTTTGCCATCTGCTGCTGGTTACTGTTTAATACTAAGCAAGATGGACTTCTGGTTTGAGCCGTCCCTGTGTTCAGAGTATCCCTCCCTTTATGCTTAGATGTGTTTTTCCTATGTGAAGGAATACGAAGGCTGAATTAGCTGCTCATATTTTCATCTGTCTGTCTTCAGCTGTGGCCATGTAAGTAGATCCCTAATGACTCTGAAACATCAGGTAACAGAGAAAGGTAACTGCCTGATTTCCCGCAGTTGCGCAGCTGGCTTTGCAAATCCCATCAACAGGATCTTGGAGACGATCATCTTTGGTATATCTTCAGTGAAAGTCATTACTTCAATATCATGGGCATTATGCTTTAAATCCTGTTAGTGTTCCCAGTTCTTCACATGTATGTTTGGCACTATCCTACATAAATAAGAGATTTATCTTGATTAGCTACATATTGTCCCAACATCTTTTCTCCTTGTGTATGGCAGATTTGATTAGACTTGCCTAGAATTACTCCAGAATACTGGGTAGAACAGACCTACCGTCTGTTTCCTAATTTTACAATGAATGTATCTCCATAATGAAAATCTGAATTTCTTATCAATTTTATAATGTAAAAATACCAAAGTTTGGAGAAGAGCCTCCATTAATTCCAGTATTATGTTCTTTTTATTTTTGTAATTGTAGCATGTCTGAGAAAAAGCCTGCTTTCCTCCCCGCGTCACCAAAGAAGAAGGGTTCTATTTTAATTCTTCAGTGTATGGCATTCATTCAAGATGGAATGCTATTTCTGGTTAAATGCTTTTGTTTGCTTTAATAAAGTTAGACTACTCTTTACATAGAATGATGATATCAGCCATGTTCTGAAGGCCATGGACATGGCTGTAATTGTATCAGCCAAAAGCAGCTGCTGGCTGTAGGCCAAGCAGAAGGAGTAGGAATGATCAAGTTGTTATATGGAAACATGTGAAGAACTTCATAGTTATTTAACAAGTCTCTTAATGATAGACTGTCCTTACTTAACAAAAAGCTTAGTTTGCAGATCACTGTTTTTGTTGGAAGTGAGCATGTTTATATTCATATATCATATCTAAAATGCTAAGAAAACAAGAAATGATGGGATACCATACTTGCCTTAACCTTCCGTTTTCCAAATGAACCAGTTCTTAACCAAACTCATGCAAGTAGGTTCTTAGGTGTTCCTGTTGGTGGTACTGCTTACTGTCTGTTCATGCTTCACTTTTCAAGGGGTCCTTGAACACACAGAGAAGGCTTTTCCTGTTACTGAGTTCTGTCATTTAGGTTTACGTTCATCTGTAGAGCGGCACCTTAGCCTGAGGATTAATGTAGCTGTTTGCAAGTTTCCATGTTACTAATCATTACCTCTGCTTTGCAGAACACCTTCAAGTCCTGTAGGTTTGTGAGTGTAGAACTCCTGGATGTTTTTACCTTTCTGTTAACCTTTGCCAGTAAGCATGAATTTTTTTTTTTTTGTGGAATATTCTGTTTGGTTGGATTTTTTCTTACTGAAGAATTAAATTCCACAGTTTGATTACTGTATTACGTGTTTGATTTTTGCAGGCTGTAAAATTTCCCCTCTGTATTGTACAGTTCAACCTTTTTCAAAAGGGATTTACTAAATTGCTGGTAGAACAGCTATTGTTCAACCTTTTCCAAAGCTTTCTGGTGGTTCATTAGTAAGTAGCAGAATCCTCTCAGGAAGGAATGGCCCTCAGAGCTCCACCTGACTGACCAGCCGAGAAATCTGAAGCAAATGTCTAAGGAAAAGGTTGGGGATGTTGGTCATTGTGTTATGCTGGCAACTGGATTATCAAACTGGTCATCATTTCATCAGTTACTGGGTTTTGGTGTTTTTTTTAATGATATTTTTCAATTGAGTCATTAGATCTTTGATCTTTATTTAAAAAAAAAAGTATGAAATTCTGTTTTGTCTTCAACAGTGCCCTTAAAGATAGTCGTTTCCCCCCAATGACGAGGGATGAGCTGCCACGGCTTTTCTGCTCAGTGTCTCTACTCACTAACTTTGAAGATGTATGTGACTACATGGACTGGGAGGTAAGGATTTCGCCTGTCTTGTAAGAAAACGTCTTTGATAACCATGAGCATCTGTAGCAGAACTCTCGCTCTTTAAATCATCTGTATATATTCAGTGTAGTCTCTGTTTGGCACTCTGTACAGATTGTTTTGTGTAACGGTTCAAGGTGGCATTTTGGTAGAACTGCCATTGCCTTGAAAGCCTGAGCCAAGAAAATGGAATACAGTTGATTCCATTTGTCTTCCTTTGCTTTCAGAGCAAGTGGCCTACACGGACAACACAAAGCCCTGGTACAATGAGGCCATGTAACTGACAGCTCTTGTTTTCCTGTGCTCCTTAGGCATAGAGCAGAATCTGTTTTACTTGACTGGTTCTAGGAAACCTGCATGCATTCTCTCAGAGCAGCAGCATAAAAGCCACAGATTGAGAAGCTTTTAGAGTTATTTCTGGGAAGGTATACTGGAAGAAGTGTTACTTTGTATTCTTATGTTCTTTCCCAAATTACTTGGTTTTAGATGCTTGCAAAAAAGTAAATTACTGGATTTAAGATCAGCTTCTCATCTCAGCCAGGCTGATTGTTGCATTGTACTTTTAGTCTATATTTGAACAGATGGAAAATTTTTTGAAGTTGTCGTATATGCTATTGGATGTGTTACAGTGCCAGAGACACCTCACAAATTAAGAGTACTTTTATGTAATAATGACTTCCCTACAGCAATAGCTTAGCCCTACTAGATATTTAGGAATTCTTACTAGAAAAAGAGGTTTCCTGTTGGGCCCACACATAACAAAAGTGCATTGAATGGAAATGTCATTTGTTGTTACAGTGGTAGGAGGCACCACGGAATGGTGGTCTCCACCTGTAACCTCAGCACTATGAATTTTACAGGAGCTGAAAAATCTAATAAAAATGACTTAAGTAGTAACTTTCAAATTTGTATGAAATAATGGACGATTTTACTTTCAGTGCCCTCTTTGTGTCTTATGCAGAATCCTCGATTCCTCAGCAACACTGTAAACAAACTTAATGCAGAAAAGTAATTCCGTACAGTCATGATGTACTTTCCAGAATCTCATGATTCTTCTCATTGGAGAGTCCTGGCTTATGGAGGAAGAAAGGAAGGGTCAAAAATACAGTAGTCCTTGCATTATTCATTTGCTAACTTGTTCTCTCCTATTTAATTTAAGGGTTTTAAGACCTTCAGTAAAGTCCTGGGAATTCTCCCAAACAAGCCGCTACCTCCCATCCTAGGAATATTTGGGGCAATTTTACAGAAATTTTAATCAGTATTCCAGTTTAGAGCTTGTGCAACTGAATATATAAACACTTAAAAATCAGCCAAATGCATAGGTAGTTAATGTGATGTTGCTGTTGTAAGGCTAACATTCATTTTTCCAAGTAAATTTGATTTTCCATCAATTACCTATAGTAGCATTTGTTTCTGTGCCACATAACCTACTTTATCAGTGAGGTTTATTTGGCAAACTTGGTGATTCGTGCTTCATTGATAGGTCCCATTTAAGCTCAACAGGTTGTCTATTTTCCTGTGTACGGTAATAAAAACAGTTTGTGTTGAGAAGAAACAGTTTGTTTTGAGAAGACACCACCAAACTGGCAGACTTATGGATGAGTTTTTCTTCTATATTTTCTTTTATTCAGGAAAGGGAGTAAGATCAACAAAGTGTTCTTTTCTGGTAGTTTGCAAATCAAACTGTCAGCATTTTCCTAGCACGGTGCCTAAAAATGACTCGGTGACTTTGCTGAGAATTGCCCAGTAAGAGCAGATTGGAAACTGGTATAAGCTTAGTAGCTGACAGTGACCTCATGGAAAGGCTCCGTGAAATCATAGAATCATAGAATGGCCTGGGTTGAAAAGGACCACAGTGATCATCTAGTTTCAACCCCCCTGCTACGTGCAGGGTCGCCAACCACTAGACCAGGCTGCCCAGAGTCGCATCCAGCCTGGCCTTGAATGCCTCCAGGGATGGGGCATCCACAACATCCTTGGGCAACCTGTTCCAGTGTGTCACCACCCTCTGAGTGAAAAACTTCCTCCTAATATCTAACCTAAACCTCCCCTGTCTCAGTTTAAGACCATTCCCCCTTGTGCTATTACTATCCACCACCATAAACAGCTGTTCCCCTTCCTGTTTATATGCTCCCTTCAAGTACTGGAAGGCTGGAATGAGGTCTCCCCAGAGCCTTCTCTTCTCCAAGCTAAACAATCCCAGTTCCTTCAATCTTTCCTCATAGGAGAGGTGCTCCAGCCCTCTGATCATCTTAGTGGCCCTCCTCTGGACCCGCTCCAAGAGCTCCACGTCCTTCCTGTACTGGGGGCCCCAGGCCTGGACACAGTACTCCAGATGGGGCCTCACAAGAGCTGAGTAGAGGGGGACAACCACCTCCCTCTCCCTGCTGGCCTCCCCTTTTTTAATGCAGCCCAGAACACAGTTGGCCATCCGGGCTGCAGATGCACACTGCTGGCTCATGTCCAGCTTCTCATCCACCAGGACCCCCAGGTCCTTCTCCGCAGGGCTGCTCTCAAGGAGATCTTCCCCCAGCCTGTATAAATACCTGGGATTGCCCTGACCCACGTGCAGCACCCTCCACTTGGCCTTATTGAACCTCATTAGGGTTTCATGGGCCCGCTTCTCCAGCCTGTCCAGGTCCCTCTGGATGGCTTCCCTTCCTTCCAACATATTGACTGCACCGCTCAGCTTGATGTCATCTCCAAACTTGCTGAGGGTATACTCGATGCCATCATCTGTGTTGTTGATGAAGAGCACCGGTGCCAAGACCAACCCCTGAGGGACACTGCTTGTGACTGGCCTCCACCCTGACACAGAACCACTGATCGCAACCCTTTGGCTGCATCCAGCCAGCCAGTTCCTAATCCATCGAACAGTCCATCCTTCAAATCCACGCCTTTCCAATTTAGAGAGAAGAATGTTGTGAGGGACCATGTCAAAAGCCTTGCAGAAGTCCAGGTAGATGACATCCACCGCCCTTCCCCCATCCACTGAAGCCGTCACTCCATCATAGAAGGCCATCAGATTGGTCAGGCACGATCTGCCGTTGGTGAAGCCATGCTGGCTGTCTCAAATCACCTCTTTATCTCATATGTGCCTTAACATGGCTTCTAGGAGGATCTGCTCCATGATCTTCACAGACACAGAGGTGAGGCTCACCAGCCTGTAGTTCCCTGGGTCTTCCTTTCTCCCTTTCTTAAAAATGGGAGTAACGTTTCCCTTTTTCCAGTCACCGGGGACTTCACCAGACAGCCATGTTTTTTTAAATATGATGGAGAGCAACTCGGCAACCACATCTGCCACCTCTTTCAGAACTCTAGGATGGATATCATCTGGCCCCATGGACTTATGCACATTTAGTTTCATGAGGAGGACTCGGACTTGTTCCACTGTTACACTGGGACAGAAACCACTCCACGCACCCTCAGCTAGAGGTTCATGGTGCTGGCAGACACGGGAAGCCTGACCACCCGTGAAGACTGAGGCAAAGCACTCATTGAGTACCTCAGCTTTTTCTGTGCCTGAGGAAGCCAGCTCCCCATCACCTTTCATCCTTCCTCTCGTCCTTCCATGGTCTGCTGGTTAGTGCTTGCCTTTTAAATATGGCTGAACTACTCTTGGCTCTAACAGTCTGACACAACAGAGCACCCATCTTCATCTAGTGGCAATAATCACACGTATACATGAGATGAGATTTCAGAAGGCCTTCAGCTGTGGAGGGTTGACGAGATGCTTCTCTGGAAGTTGGAGGCAGGTTGTATTTTATGGCAATCTGAAATAGCCTTTTAATTTGATACTGGCCTTTTTCTGTTCTAATAAAAAGCCTTTCAAAATTGATATGGGCAAAGATGTGCAAAGGATTGTTTTTAGAATGAGATGTTTGGGACTTAAGTGTCGATCTTCATTTGCAGTGTTCTTGCAGCTGCAAAAACATACTCTGTTCCCATTTTAGCAATAAATTAAGTAGATTTTAGCCTTTAACATCATTTCTTTTTTACTTTCAGGCTCTTTAAGTTCATAATTATATCATCTGAGTATACAGATTTGAACTTTGTAGGGGTTATATATCCGTTTTATGAATGTTAAGTAATGAAATACATTAAAATTGGCAGCAAATTCAATACTTTAGGCTCTAATTAATTTTTCCTTTGTAAGGAGTGGTAGTTTCATGCAGAAAGCTTGTGGAGACCGTGGCCAAGACTTCTCCCATTTCTCCGTCCTTATGTCATATATAAAAATCACAGACCTTAAAACATAAAGTCTTTAAAGTAAGCAAATATATTAATTGACCAAGTGGTCATTAAGAGCTCTGTAGATGTCTCTTAGTTGTTTTTATGCTGTCATGTGGTTATGTTAAAAGCAGTTGTCGCTGGAAAAACTGTCAGAGTGTTTCTTGTTAAATTTTGAGTTGAAAAACAAATGCCATGGAAAATACTGTGTGATGGCCTTTTAAATGTGAACTCTTCATTTACTCGTGTAGAGTGGGGAACTTTGGATTTCAATAGAAATAACATCTCAATATCTTGTGCATAAAAACAAAAACATCAGTTGTTAATGTTTTGAACTCCAAAGCAGCTTGTTATTGTTGTACCTTGAAACTGGCAGTTCTTAAATAATGCCCTGGAAAGGTACCTGGCCTCCTTCTTCTTTGATAACTCCTGTATAAAATACTTCTACTGCCTTGAGATGAGTAGTTTTGGTTTCTGTAATGGCATTCTGCCATATTGCTCTAGTAGCATGGAAAGGGAAACTGGAAGCTGAATGCTGTCTTGTACATGAGCAGGAATTTTGAGAGCTTCAGGATCCAATTGGCAGCGACTGGTGGCCCAGGGAGTTTGTCAGCAGTTGCTTCTGCTCCTCAGCTGGGTTTTTTGCAGAAAGATGGCGTTTGGTTTGAACATCTTCTGCAACTCTTTGCAAAATGGCATTAACCATCACTTCAAGCTTTATCATGTTAGGAAGCTCTTGTATCTTTTTTTTAATGTACTAATAAAACTGCCAATTTCTTGCAGGTGGGTGTACATGGCATTAGAATAGAATTCATCAATGAAAAAGGATCAAAACGCACCGCCACCTACCTACCGGAGGTTGCAAAGGAGCAAGGTCATTGTTGGCTTTATTTCATATGATCTGGTGAAGAATTTAAACATACCTATAAATCTAAAATGCAATATTTGACCTTGCACTGATGTCAGATGATGGAGCGATATTTAATTGTAAGAAAAGACTCTTCTATAAAATGCCAATTACGTGTCTGTCTCAATCCCCCTGTAGGGACTCAGTAAACTGTAGCTGTTCTGGAGCAAATCCTAACCATAGTGAAGGTGTAGGAAAATAAGTCGTGGAGGGGTGGTACAGTGCTGCTACCTACCTTCACTTTTTTTTTGCCAAAAGCTGTTAATTTTCATGTAATTGTTACCCTGTGATTTTAGACATGCAAAAGCTCTGTTAATATACAGCCTGTCTGGACAGTGATCTTAACAGCTGATTTATTCCCAGGCTTGCACTGGTGAAGCTTTTCCTATTAGGTATTTGCTTCTAGTATTGAATTCCTGCTGTGAACAGTGGCTTCTGGGTTTTTGGATGAGTGGGAAAGGATTATTTTCATACTGGAAGTCCAAAATGATGTTACTAAAGTGGCCCTTTCAATAGGAGGACAGGCTTCAGTTTGTGAATCAAAAAACTTGCATATACAGTAGCTTTTGTTGAACAGCTGTTTGTTGGGCCAAGCTACTCACTGAAGTTTTTCTCTTTGAGGCTTAAAAGCGTGTCTCAGCCTTTTGAATTTCGCGCTGCCACTTCTTCATTTTCTTCTGGTGCACTAAGTAATAGGAATGACACCTTCATTAACAGATAATAGGTAATTTGGTTTCCCAGTGGTCACTCAAAAGCTCAGATGCCTTCCAAGGCAGTTCTTTTCCTTTTGCAGTCTAAGGTTGGCTGGTGACCAAGGGGTTCTTTGTTAAGGCCTTTGGTGATGGCTTACACACGTTTTTTTCAGTATTTTTTTTAATTCAGGAATTGGGGGGGGTTAAATTTTTTACTTGTGGTAGGCTGTGCATTACAGTCTGACTCTTAAAGTTAACCAAAATTGTTGTTTTTGTTTTTTTCTGTTTTAAAAATGCAGTGTGACAAACTGAATCGCATCTTTGGGAAATAAGATGTCTATTTTAGGAACATTGGGCTTTTTAAAATCGACCTGTAGGAGTTTTGAATGGCACGACTTTATTGAGAACAGTAGTGAATCTGAAGTTTTGTTGTGTCACTTTTTTAAACTAACCAGCCTGCTGCATATCACAGCTGTTCTGAAATTGAAGATATCACTCTTAACTTTGCAGTGATATTTATGGAGAGCACTGATGCCTGAAGTTCTCTCCACCCATGCAGTTAATAAATCTTTTGAATTTTCTTTCATACAGAGACAAAGCTTTCCATGCTGCCAGAGCCATTTAGGATGTATGATCAGACTGTGATTAATGATCTGAACGACTCAGAAAATTGCAGTTTTGTTTGTCGTTGTCAACCACCTGGATATAGTGGGTCCACCCTTAAAACTATTTCAACCACAGGATAAAAATGCGTTGTTGGTAGAGCAAGCTTTATGCCTGATGGAGTGCTGCTCAGCATCTTTCCCACAGCTGTCTCCTGCACAGGAGAATGTCCCATGTTTCATACATAACCTCAGGAGAGCAGTTGTGTGCCAGTATCCCTACGTATCGTGCTCTGTTTTTGCAACATCTGTTTCTACTGCTGTAACACTCATGAATTTTTACCACTGTGAAATTCAACAGGATGGGACCACATTCAAACCATAGATTCCTTATTGAGGAAAGGAGGCTACAAAGCTCCGATTACCAATGAATTCAGGAAAACCATAAAGCTAACCAGGTATGCATCGCGGGGATACTCCAGATAAGCCCTGTTGGTTTGGTTTTAGTGTGATGAGTTCATTTCCTGGTAAGTGGTTGTTTCAGATGTTAACAGTAAGCTTTCCTGTATGTATTATTAATATTTTCTTTCTTTTCACAACAGGAATACAGACTTCTGAGAATATCTGTCCCTTGCATTAAGTTCAGTAGGGATTACAGGCACTAAGCAAGGAAGAAAGGGCTGCTAAGTAGCTTGCTACATATATACCAGGGAGTATATATATATTTTGTTTCATAACTCTGAGAAATCCTTGCAGCATATCAGCTCTGCAGTTTTACAGTTTGCTCATTGGCTGCAGTGGATCTCAAGGGTCTGTTATTAAGGGGATTACTTGCCATAGTCACGTTGTATTTGAGCAGTTGGCACTCTGTGAGGCTGCTGCTCTGGAGGCCGTGCAGTGCCCTGAGCTGTTCAGCTCTCCGGGCGGGCACTGGGGCTTTTCCCATCTGCAGAGTAGGGGCTTTGTCTCCTAACAGGTGCTGGGCATGCAAACTGGGGAGCTGATCTGACAGGTGGTGCACTGGCTTGACTGCATCAGGTGTTCTAGGAAGGAAGGCAGAAGTCCATGCTTATATGAACTGTGCTTTAGTTCATACTCAGACACTGTTGTATATTGTGTGCCCGTTGTAACGTTGTTTAATACATTGTGCTCATGAGGGCTCATTAGCAGGTCGGAGCCAAAATGTTATAGAATGGGCCACAGATGTTCCACCTATAAAACTGTAGTTGTGCGGTGAAAGGTGAAAGAGCAGATGTCAATAGGAAGCCCTGTAAAACGATATAATTTTGTAACCATGCAATACAAAGTGACTGCTGAGCTCTGGCTGTTTATTCCGTGCTTTGAGAACTAAGGATTTTATGAATCCCGTGTCATAAGGAGGTATTGACTGATAACCCAGGAGGTTTCTTTTCTCTCTTCGGGGATAACGAACACTATTAATACAGCTCATAAATGTGGTAGTTAGAGACCTTTGTCCAACACCATTATTCTTCCTATCTTTTGTCAATTCTTAGGGACTCACAGGGATATGGGATTCGTTTTTAAAATGTTGGGTATGGGTATGTTACCATCACTCCTGTGTACTTATTTCTTTGGGAATTCTTTCCTCCTTAGTGCAGCTGGATTGGGTGTGAGCTGTGAGCTAGGCTCGACTCCTGGTCCGTAATTAAACCCAGTCCTTTCATTTCAGACGTGAAAATTCTGGGCTTCTCGTGATTGTTAATTCACTCTTAGAAGACATCTCATGATTGTTAATTCACTCTTACAAGACAAAGAGCTGAGATTTTTTTTTCAGTTCCTACTTTTGTCACCGACATCTAAAATGCTTGCCATTACTTAGCAGTGTTTGTTCAGACTGGGCAGAAGACAGAGCATTTCTCAGAAAACTGTTTTCACATTAGAGGAATCTCTCCCTCATTCAGTGTTGTTCTGGGTAAGGAAAAAGACTTTGTCCCACTGGCTGTTCGGAATTCTGCTTTCTAGCAGGAACCTGATTGCTGGGGAATTGCTATTGCTAAGGAAAACATGCTGTTCTGAGGGTTACATTTGGGAGGAAGGGTTTATGGAATCCAGCTTAAATTTCCAAATGCAGCACCCCAATTTTCTTGCTGTCTTATTTTCAAGAAGAATATATAGAACATATGGTGATAACTGAGGGCATGAGTAGCTGTTGGAGTTCTTAAGTGAGACTTTCTGTACACCTCAGTGAATAAGGGATATATTTTTCCAAGACAGAAAACTTCTGTATAGCACATACATTCTTCCAGCTCCATGATTTTGTTTGAAGCAATGGCATACCGGTGCAGAACTAAGCAAAAGGGTTCTGTTTAGTATATTTAGTTTGACATCCCGACCACAAAATCACAGGCCTAATGAGTGGAATAGACAAAGTGTGTTGTTTAATATTATGAGTTTTTCCATCTGTGATTCTACACAGGCTGTCCTTGGCCTGCTTTGACTCACTTAGAACCAGCTTCATTAGTCGCCAAGCTTATAGTTTAGTTCCATAGTGGCGGGGGGAATTAATGCGCAGATCAGCTTACTCATCAGGTGCAGGGAGCGCTGTGCACCACGCGCATCGCTGCGAGAGGAGCTGCAGCTCAGCTGTGACCAGCAGCCGTTTAAGTCAGTACATCATTAACCAGCACCGTAGTATCAAGTAAATGTGGGCACTGCGGTGCACTGAAGCAAAAAGCTGCAAGCATAAGATGTTCTGCTCCGTTCGTTTGGCAGAGGCAGCAGAAACAAATGTGTTTGCCACCTCAGTTGCTGCGGTTGATAACAGTAGTTTAAATTTCTGTGTTGGGCTGCAAGTACAAGCTGTTGAGGCATGCGTTGTGCTTTTACAGACCTAAAAGGCAAAAGAACAAACAGAGCAACTCCAGAAGAGAAATGTCATAAACAGGGGAGGTGGCAATATTTTAAACCACTGTAGCTGGATTCACCGACTCTCATGTGTAAGATCTCTTATGCAAGGTCTTTCTAAGAGACATTCGTGGCAATGTGGAATAGTGTTATTTTTATGTAGATTTCAGTTTTACAGGTAAGTGTAAATGTGGCAGTATGTTCCTTGTTGTCAAACAATATCAATGCAAATTTATCTGAAGTATTTTTCTGTGGGGACCCAGTTCTGCTTTAAGCTATGCATAGTTTAAAAGGGAAATAACTTCATTGAATGTGGCTGGGTTTATTTTAAAAGCGGAATGTGCTAGATGTTGCTTTTTAAAAACAGCTCTGGAATCAGTACTGCTTGTTTACGGGGCTTTTCTCCTTGGTTATTTGTAGAGAGTTGGCTGATAATTTGGGACGCTCAGTAAATCATCACAAGTTCAAATACCTCGAGTAAAGTAGTAGGCAACAATTTTTAATAGTTTTTTTAATATTTAAAATATTTTTCATGAGCACTTACGTTGTGACTTGTCGTGTGATTCCAGAATAACCCGCAGAAACATGGTAGTTCTCTCCATGCCCTTGTGCAACTAAGATTTGTCTTACTCCTAATACCAGAAGCACAGAGCTGTTCGCATCGTTAAACGTACAACTAGCACCATATTTTTAGTGCTGCTCATAGCTGCGCAATGAAAGTTCTTCAGTTTGCTTCTTTGCTCTTTTCTAGGTACCGTAGTGAGAAGATGACCATGAGCTACACAGAGTACCTTGCCCATCGTCAGCATCACCACTTCCAAAATGGCATTGGGCACCCTCTTCCACCATACAACCATTATTCCTGACACTGAGCCGCATGACCAGTCACTGGACCTCTCTGCAGACCTCTTCCCAGGAGACCCTGCCCCTTCTTGGTCTAGCTATCTCTATTACTGTACCATTTTATGATGATAGTTTCCGTTGCCATTTTGAGGCTTCTCCATAGTTGGTTAAGCTCATTGTGGCAACGGGAGGGAAAACTGCATTATTACAAAGATCCCATACTTTTTTATTGAATCACTGCAGATTTTTTTGCAGCATATATAGCCCTTGGGTTTTTTATGAAATGTTAAATTTCTACTTCATTAACATTGAATTATATCAGTCAAGACTTTCTGTGACTGTGGATGGAAGGAAGAGTTTAAGGATTACAGTTATGGATTCTTTGCTCAGAAAAAAAGGCATTCATGGCTTTTTCATTAATAGCTCTGTCAGGGAATGAAACATATCAGATTCAGGTATTATATTAGACAATGAATTGCATTTTCTTTACCTTCTTAATAGTAGTCCGTGGTACAATATTTCATAGACTTTCTTCTTCCCTTTGAGTTTTTCCATGAGCTCCTTTGCTCATCCATTCAGGTCTCCTGCCATGGTTGAGCAAGGAGCTCATGGAAAAAAAAAAACAAAGGGAAGAAGAAACTCTATGAAATATGGAAAAAGGACCTGGCCACTTGGGAGGAATATAGGAATACTGTCAGGACCTGCAGAGATGTGGTAAGGAAGGCTAAGGCCCACTTGGAATTAAATCTGGTGAGGGAAGTCAAGGACAACAAGAAAGGTTGTGGGTTTTTTTTTTTTTCAGTATGTCAGTAGCAAAAGGAAGACTAGGGAAAATGTGGGCCTGCTGCTTAATGAGGTGGGTGCCCTGGTAACAGGGGATGTTGAGAAGGTGGAGATGCTGAACACCTTCTTTGCTTCAGTCTTTACTGATTAGACTATCCCTCTGGAACCTGAGACCAAGGAGGTAAGAGAGTCTGGAGAAAGGAAGACTTCCCCTTGGTCCAGGAGGATCTGGTCAGAGATCATCTAGGCAAACCTGACTCTCACAAATCCACTGATCCAGATGGGATGCACCCACAAGTGCTGAGGAAGCTGGCAGAAGTGATTGCCAAACCACTCTATCATCTTGGAGAATGGGAAAGGTGCCTGAAGACTGGAGGATAGCCAGTGTCACTCCAGCCTTCAAAAAGGACAAGGAAGAGGAGCTGGGAAACTTCAATTCAGTTGGCATCACCTTTGTCCCCAGAAAGGTGATGGAACAACTTGTTCTGGAGGTCATCACCAAGCACGTGGAAGAGAAGGTGGTTATCTGGAGTAGTCAGTGTGGATTCACCAAGAGGAAATAATGTTTGACCAACTTGGTAGCCTTCTGTGATGTCATCGCCAGCTGGGTATATGAGGGGAGAGCAGTGGATGTTGCGTACCTTGACTTCAGCAAGGCTTTAGACAAGACTGTGCAGCCATTCAGCAGGACATGTACAGGTTGGTGAGTTAGGCAGAGAGGAACCTGATGAGCTTCAGAAAGGGCAGGTGTGTAGGGTCCTGCATCTAGGAAGGAATGACTGCATGCATCAGTAGAGGTTTAGGGGCCAGCCTGCTGGAAAGGTGTTCTGCAGAGAAGGAGCTGGGTGCTGGCCATGAGCCAGCAGTGTGTCCTTGTGGCCGAGAAGGCCAACTTTATCTTGGGGTACATTAAAAAGAGCATGGCCAGCAGGTCAAGGCAGGTGATCCTTCTGCTCTGCCCTGGAGAGGCCGCATCTGGAATGCTGTGTCCAGTTCTGGGCTCCCCAGTTCAAGAAAGACAGATATCTTCTAGAGAGAGTCCAGCAGAGGGCCACAAAGATGATGAGGGGCCTGGAGCATCTCCTGTACGAGTAGAGGCTGAGAGACCTGGGGCTGTTCAGTCTGGAGAAGAGAAGGCTGAGAGGGGATCTCAGCACTGTTTATAAATATCTAAAGCGTGGGAGTCAAATGGATGAGGCCAGACTGTTTTCAGTGGTGTGCAGCAAAAGGATAGGGGAAAATGGGCAAAAAAACTGGAACACAGGAAGTTTCATAACAAACACGAGAAGAACTTCTTTACTGTGAGTCTAATGGAGCACTGGAACAGGCTGCCCAGAAAGGTGGTGGAGTCTCAATTTCTGGAGATATTCAAGACCCACCTGGATGCCTTCCTGTGTGATCTGCTTTAGGGAGCCTGCTTTAGCAGGGGATTGGACTCAGTGATGTCCAGAGGCTCCTTCTAGCCCCTAGAGCTTTGTGATTCTCTAACAGTATCTCAGTCCTGCAGTAAAGATTTCAAGTAGATATAGACGTAGGTCGCTCTGAAAGAAATGCCTCCTACTTATTTACATGGAAACTACAACAGATACAAAGAGCACAGTAACACTACTTGATAGAGAAAATTCTTACAGCTATGAAACACTAGTTTTCAACAGAGTCATCACCATTAGCAGAGACTGCCCCTCTGCTGCCATCTGTCACACAGCAACAAAATGTAACAGATTATTGGTGGGAAGGTTCAACCTCTGCTGCCATGCCACTGATATCTGCCTCTGATTTCATGGGCCAACATCATAAAATAGGAGGCATTACTTTCAGAGCAGCCCTTGTACGTGACCCTCAGCTCCAGCACACAGCCATAATTTGAAGGCTCATATACAAAATGCTTTCCTGGATATGGGGGAAGCAATTAAATGTAATAAGAGGTGAGCAGTGTGCTCGGAATCACGTGGTCTGATTGAAAGTACATGACATATAATCCAGTAGGATACCTTTATCTCCTGTTCTGCACTGGAAGCTGAGGGCAGCCCAGCTCTGTCAAGCCTACTCATCATAATGCATTTGTAATGAGACAATGCCTTTCTGATGATCTCAAATTAGAAGTCACATTTGTTTTTAGAAGCAGATTGGTGAGTAGCAGATGTCATATTAGGAAGAAAATGGATTTAGATTTTAGTGCCTTTGACTATGACATGATTATACTTGCATATAAAATTCATAGAAGAAATATAGCAAATGCGCCAGACGTTGCAGCAATCTACCTTGATTTCTCTGCTGCTCTGGCGTCAGGTTTTTGGGGATTTTCTAAAGTGAGATATTCTTCATTTTCTTTTCTTTGGCTTATTTTAGAAAAGAAAAATCCCTATTTTGTTCTTGCTTGTGCTTTTGAATTTGTTGGGTTTTATCAAGTCATGAATAGTTGGGTAACTTGTTTAAAAAAAAAAGATTGTGTTGTGAAAGAGCACAGGACAAGTATGCCATAATTTGTACGTGTTTTCATCTATTACAGGAATAGTACTTGAGAGCTGTAAGTACTTTATAATAATTCTCATAGTTCTCCACAAGGTAGGAGAAAGAAAACCGATGAGAATTTCTGACAGCTGTAAAAATAGGATCTAAGTGGTACGTGTGGTATCGTTGCAAGCCGAGTCTATGCCAGGAGCTACCTCCTTGCTCACGTGCCTGCAGAACTCCCACTAATACCCACTGTAGTTCAGTGCATGTTTTAGGGGACTCCACATCCCATCTGTTATGGAAAAGACCTTCCTAACATGGGCGACTCAACTATGGTAAGCAGAAATTCCAGTTATTTTGAATAATGAATGTTTTTAAAAATACGTATTTCACTCAAATAGATACATTGAGATTGAGTTGTTAAAACAAACAACAAAAAAAGACTAAAAATGTTCCAGAAAAGAGATATGGATAAATTACCCCTTACGTGAGGTTAGAACACCACTTAATTTGTACGGAGGCTCTTGTAGAAGGTCTTTTGTATTCCTTCATCCACAGCATCCGATGTCCAAATATTTCCATTTTCAGTTGCGATGCCTTAATTTATAAGCAGAGGGCCTGAAATGTCAGGAGCCGAGAGGTGCCAGGCAGACGCTGCAAAAACTAATAGATGTTTATATAGAGGCTATTTTGGATGATACTGTTGTCTTGTTTCCACTTGGGGGAGCGGTTTCGAGTGGATTTGTCTTCAAGTGGAAACTGTGAACCGGTGGCTACCTGAGAGGTGTTTTGGTTTTGTTTTTTTCCTTGCCCTTATAGGGAAACTGAGCACAAACTGAATCATTCTGCTGCAAAAAACAAACAGACAAAACACGAAGTCATCCAGCCCCATCTTTATCCGTCATCTCGTTACAGCTCGCTCACAGCGCTGCGCGAGCTCATCGCTAGAAGTTTTTTAAAAAGATCTATTATATATAAAAATATATATGTATTGAAAGGTGCTAATCAACCTCAAGCAGGTCACGTGACTGGTCATGCGGATCTAAAATCATATCAGATTTTTTAAAGAATCTTCGATATATGCAGATGTTATACAGAATTTCTTACCAGTGTAATAATAATATACTGATGAATAAACAATCCTGCGGGTTTTTAAGGACAAGGTCAGCAATACTCCCCACCATGGCTTGGGGGGGAAAAGGATAGTTTTGTCTCCTTTTTGTATACAGCATAATGCACAATGCATTTTTGTCTATCTCTTAGTAGCTGTTGCTTACGAATATGGTTAAAAGGGTGTTATACAAACTGTAAAGGTGTGCTTTTAACATGACTTAACGCCAGACCCTTCTGGACCAGAGTTTTGTATCACGAATTAAAAAGCTGTTACGAAGTCTGCGGTCAATCAGGTTGTATGGTATTTTTTTAGAAAAGATTGGAATAATCAGTTTATCTACAGTGTTTCTAGGGCACCTACCTCCTCAGCACGCAAGTGCTGAGAATACTGCGGATTGTTTCTGTGTCATTGTGGGGTTATTTGTACCGAGTGTGCGGTTCGCTGTGACATGCACTGGGACAGAATAGGTCTGTTTGCCTAAAGCGAATTGACAATTGCTTTCACAAATGCCATTCTCTTGTAGGTATTACCCTTTCAGTTGTAGTGCTGGATTTAGGTGTATTAATGTTATCGTTTAATCTGGGGGCACTTCCTAAGAAGTGAAGGTACAACCAAGTAGCTAATTTCGCTCTTTTTAAGTTGGAATGCTGATTTTTGATAAGCACTAACCCATTTGCCTTATTCCTTGATATCTTGTTTTCAATTATCCTTTTGCTTAACGTTTCCGAAGTCCCCCTTCTGTAAACTGAGTGAGACAGCAGAACCCCAGACTGACGTGATGCCGTTGCTTAGCCGTGCCTCAAGTGGCCTTCCTTCCGCCTGGACCGCTGTAGCACTGACCTGGCACCATCTCAGCCCCGACGCTGGTCACAGCAGGGGGAGGGCACCTGAGAGTTCTGACCTCAGATCCAATACTAAGAGAGTCAAATCCATTTGCACACCCTGGCGTTTGTATACGGACCTCTTTACTTGTCTTCAAATGTGCGGGTTTTTAAAACTGTCGTCTGGAGTAGGTGACATCTCTTGTGCGTGTTAGATCGAACCAAAGAAGCCTCCAGCCATGCCCAGATGCTGCTCCTAAAGCCTGCCTTCCAGTCCTTGCAAAAGCCCCGCAGGATTAAATGTGTTAATTTTTTTATTTTTGTACAGTTTCTAACTGATTTTTGCTAGTGATGTTAATTGAATTAAGTTTATTTGGGGAGCCTGAGGGCCTCCTCCATTTAAATAAACTGGTGACTTTCCTTTTATGTTATTAAAAAAAAAAAAAAGAAAAAAAAAAAAAGGAAACCCAAAGTGTGCCTCTAAGATTTAAAGGGTTTCTGGTTACATTTATTCTTAAGACCAGCAATGATTCTTTATATAGAAAGATATGTTCTCCTCGTTTTTTATTACTGTTAAATAAAAAATAAAGACCTCTTTCTTTGCTCTGGACCCAGTAATTGCGCTGGTACATAAACGCACTGAGAAAACAAACTTTTGTTTGAAACTTTTGTAACAACTGATGACTGTTTTTGTATATCAAAGTTGATTCTTTTCGAAATATTTGGATCTAGTTTCTAAGTTATTATTTTAGTGTTTTATATGTTACAAAAAAAAAAAAAACCTTTAAATTGCTCACCAGCATCTTGAGTTATCTAATGCACTGGTGACACACAGTGGGCTTGGAGCTGCCTGGAGTAGCTGACAAGGCCTCTCTTTTTCTTCCTTTCTTAGTAACTTGATTGATTACAAATTATATCACAGATTACCTGAACCCCCTTCCTTTATAACTAGATCCTCCTTCCTTCCACATTTAATTGCTATTAGTGTGAAGAAACTGTTGAAATGGGCATTTTAATATAAGTATGGCTTAAAAAAGATAAAATGAGGAAAAAGAAAAAAAAAATTATATAGAAGGTTATCTGTGGGTCTGTGAGATATGGCTGTGGAAAGATATTGTAGTAGTTTTAACACTATTGTTATTACCTTTTAAATCATTTACCCAATAAAATAAGGAAAAAGAATCACCACTTCTTTTTATGTTTCTCTGCTTAATCGTGTGGCTTTGTCAGTTGATTGCTTTTTGTTTTTAATTGAAGCATTCACAATTAGTGTTTATTATAAAAGCTAATGCTGCAGCAGGGATGTTTGCCTGGGCTGAGGTCTGTCAGTGGTTGCGCGTGCTGTGGGAGGCAGCTCACAGCCTGGTGCTGGAGGGAGCTGCTGAGGGAGTTACAGCAGCAGCTCAGGTCTCGTTTTGTGCTTTTTGCATTAGACTCTAAATGCTGCATGATGTCTGCAGGTTTATGTACTGGATTGAGTTCCTTATTCTCTGAAAGGTGAAATCGATTTCAGCTGTTTAAAAACACAGTGTTGTAACCAGTACAGTGCCTGCACTAGTGCAGAAAAGAAGATGAGATCAGTGCAGCAAAATGTGTATCAGAAGTGCCTTGATAGCACCTGGAATAATGTCACTGCTTTTTCGCATTGCTTTCTAGGTGTGATTTTATAGAATCCTGAAGTTTCCTTTGCCGTGAGGGATTTATCTGTCAGGTAGAGCTAGCTAACGTGCAGGCTGACACACTGACCACCTTTCATGTAAAAAAAGGTAGTGCAGGGTTTGCACTGACTGATGTAGGGCTCCTGTGAAGATGGAAGATGATTAAAGGAAGAAGTCCTTTTCCCTTTTCTATCTGTGTTGATACCACAGGGAGGTTTTATTTGAGATGGGAAGGAGCGTGTTCCTGCAAAGCATCAGAGCCATGATCCATCTGATGGCAAAACACAGTACCCAGGCATGTAAAACTGACATGAAAAGCTGTTGCTGATGCCAATGCCTAGTGCACTGATAGAGAGGTATGTTACAGGGTAAGTGTTAGTTAAAGGGACTTTCTCCTGTAGGGTAACTCCTGCAGCAAAGCAAGGAATTCCCAATACTGCCCTGGAATTCAGCTCTGAATGTGGAAATGTTTTTGTTTGACTAATTCATTTTCAGTAGGTTTCCTGTCTCTAGCTGAAGATAGATACTTTGAAAACAAGAATCATAGCCTTTAGATGTTGGTAACTCTGAAGAGAAAATCTGCTTGAGTAAAGAGCTTCTATTGCTCTTTTTTCATTATTTATAAAAGTCTCCCCAGACCTCCCATTCCATCAGAATGCAGCACTAGTTACAGCTTTCCTCCCCAAAGCCACCTGCTCTTTCCACATCAGCCAGGTATGGGGTTGCACAGAATAAAAACCAAACTAACAGAACAGTACCAAATATTATGGCTGTTTCAAAGAGGGCAGTCCGGTTATTCTTCCGTTCAGCATTATTGCAGTGTACTTACTTGTCCTTTTAATTACAGCCAGAAGCTTTTTGGAGATGCAGTAACGATGGCAGTTGCTTGCCATCATCTACCTGTGTGAGACTGGCCAGAAAGCCCTTAAAAGTTAAGTTATACAGTTTTGAGCTGAAAACTTTCGTACTTTTTCTGTCTTCCTCTACTGAGGTGACAGAGTATGAAACTAAATAAAGCCACACCCTACCAAAACTGAGGCGAGAAACTTGAAAGCCGAGTACACAAAGACATTATAATACTGCTTCCGGAGCTTTTTTACGTGAAGGAGATGAACAGGATATTTCAATAGCGACTTGAGGATTTGTGTCTTACCATGAAGTAAACTCTGGCTTGGATTGCTTGCTAAATAACAGGCATAGGTCACACTCAAATGCTTTAACATTCTAGAAACAGCGATAATCATAGTTGATTGCAGAACCCACATCGTGCAAGGCAAACTAGAACTAGCAGCACAGACAGCTTAAGACAAGTGGTCATCAAATCAGTAAGAATACAGCTTCTCCTATCTATTATCAAGTCTCTCTATGAATCTAGCTGTTAATTACTAGAAATGGAAGAGGAATGTCAATTTCAGTTTTCTTACCTACTTTTAAAAACTGAACAACACGGATGCAGTGCCTAACATGATCAGAATGACAACAAAATTACAGTACCATTAAAATGCATTTATTTGTTTTAATTCAAAGGTTTAAGAACTGTTTGCCCAGTGAGCTGGACATAGGGCACAACAACCAAAAAAACCAGACCAAAATACAAAAACAAGTACACAAGTTATCCCTTATTTGTAAATGTTACCTCATAACCAAGTTTTAGCACATTAAAAAGTTTACAAAATTGATAACATTCCTACAAATTATTCAGAACTAACAGCATATGTGGCAGTTGAGCCTCTCCACAACCAGCCTTGACATTGCCATTCCATTCTGTGCCTGGGTAGCACTACACTTGAACAAGAGCGCTAGCTAATGGGAATTGCAAGCTTCCAAAGACCGCTCATGTGCTTCAGTCCAGTCCCTGAGCAGCTCCACTTCCCTGGCACAGGTTGGTTGGCGAGAGCGGTGCGGGTATGCTGCCTGTCCTGCCTGCTGCATCCTCTGCAGCATGGAGATAATGACTCAGTAAATGCAGAAATAATTTAAAAAAGTACAAAATTGACCCTGAAGAAAAACATCATCATTTAAAAAACAGCTTGGTTTTAACTAAGTTACAATAAAGCTGCAAGACAAGTATACAGCAATATCATATCGAGTACAAGATCACAAGAATCAACAGATTTGTTATGTATCTAGTCACTAAAAATGCAAACATCAGCACTGATCCATCTGCCCATAGAAACCTTCCACCTTCTAACGGAAGGGCTGATATATGCCCTCCTTTTAGCTTTTTCTGAGCTGTGTTAACTATTAGGAATAATTTAATTCCTAAGTATCCACCTCAAGTCGAACAATTTAAGGTGACAAGTGCTAGGATTCGACAAAATGGCCTCAAGTTGCACCAGGAGAGGTTTACATTGAAGATTAGGAAGAATTTCTGCACAAGAAGAGTGGTCAGGCATCGTACTGGGCTGCCCAGGGAAGTGGTGCAGTCCCCATCCCCGGAGGTATTTCAGAGGTGTGTAGATGTGGCACTGAGGGATGTGGTAGGTGAGGTTAATGGTTGGACTCGATCTTGAAGGTCTTTTCCAGCCTAAATGATCCTGTGGTCCTATGACTTGCAAACAGCAAGAAGAACATCAAAGTCTATAGTTGTCATTAGGTACAGATGCACAGGAAGCAAATGCCTATGGTTTTGACGCAAGAATATAGAAGTAAAATACAGTACTTGAACAGTTGCACATAGCCATTTCTGAGAGGAAAACACAATTAGGCTTTACAAAATGATATTTCAGTATATTTTGTAACAAAACCCTGACTGTGGCTAGAGACAGAGGGATAAATCTATAATGAGGTACTCCATAGTTTTAAGGTATGCAAATGAATGACTTTTCATGTCTCCCAGCCTCAGCAAGGCAGCATCTGCTAAAGCACAAGTGAGCTTTGCTTATAAGCAGCATTTGTCAAGCCCTAAGATGCTGAACCAAAACCAAAGTACAGGTGTGCATTCAGAGTTTTGATTGATTGATATAATTATGATCAAGTGCTGTTAATTTCACCCTTCAGAAGAAACAAAATGCAAATCTCTGTTTGGTGCTTAAACAGAAGGAAGTTAAACAGATACAGTTCATACACTGCCTACGGTGCCTGAATCCTTAAAAAAGTTATCACTGCATCTGTACCGGACAGCTAGAACCTTGGCACGGTGATCTCAATATTCACAGGCTATCACCGGATCTTATGGTGGGTGCAGAAGTTTTAGCAGCTCATTTTTGTGCTTTGGAAGGCTATTAACACAAGGTCTGCATAAATGAACCAATGCAAACAACTTTACTGTAGTTACTAGAGCTTCATTTAATGTGTATACCTGGAGGTAATTTAGATGGTCATTCACTGACAGAGTAATCAGTTTCATTGCTCCTCACTTCTCTTGTTGGAAGTGTCTGTGGTACTAAAGAGTATAATGTAGAGATCTGTTCAAACATCTGCCTGCATCCATAATTTCTCCAAAGTCTGTACTTAAGCACCGCACAGTAACTTTTTCTGTATTGTGCATGACTTGCTAGGGGACAGCAAACCAATCCACTTTAGGGTGAGTTTTTATGACCTGCTTGAACACCTCCAAAATACAACCTACTGCTAACAGGAAATAGTCTGCATGGCTATGTCATCAGCCTCCTGCTCAGCACTGTATCTACTCCTAGTATCTTCAGAGCTGTTAGTACTGAGAAAAAAGATGTACCGATGTTGGAGGTCCAGGACTTACCGTTCAATCATACATCGCACTGCTCCAACATAAAACATCACCAGGCTCTGGTCAACAGCTTAAAGCTACTTTGTGTCCATAGTGCCACAGGAGAGGATGCCCATCAGCGTTTATGAATAGCAACATAGTTTTACTCTTTAATTTCCAGCATAAATAAGAAAAAATTACCAGAAATTCATCTATACAGCGTAACTCTTCATATAATAAACCATTCATGGAAAAGAAAATCTGCCACGGAACAGATATTCCCATATGAAGGCTAAGTATTCTATTTTACTTTTCAAACCAATATCCTACACGTTGAACAAGCTCTGTCATCTGCATCTTCCAAACAGCTATTCAAAACAACTGAAGAGTAAAGTATGTGAATTTCCATTGATGTTTCAGAAGTTCATTCCCTTTCTGCTCCCCCTTCTGCCCTATTCTTCCCCGTATGTGAAGCTTGTGTCTCAGGTGTGCTGACAGCTTTCTGTACAGCTACACCATAAACCAAACTGAAAGACCGTGTTTGAAAATGGTGTTTAGAATGTGCTGGGGGGAATTGTGACCTCCTCTAGGTGTTCCTGCTCCAGCAGGGGGATTGGACTAGATGATCTTTTGAAGTCCCTTCCAATCCCTGACATTCTGTGATACTGTGGGTAAGAGCTCAGCCAGCTTCATTGATGGTGCACAACAAGCAAAAGAAGCCAGCACAGCTTACCATCAAGAAGAGTTTAAGACTCAGCTGCCCTTCTTCCCTCCAGATCTCAGTGGCTCCACTCTCCTGACAGTCATAAAATCCAGATGCTCATAAAATCCTTATTGAGTGTAATAGCCAGTTTACTCCTCCTTGCTGAATTATTACATTCAATTGGACATTTCAGCATCTTAAGCCAAAAGTTCAACATGCACCAAAACCCAAACTGGGGAGGTGTGAAAAGGAAATAAGAGTTTCCCCTCAATTTGAAGTCAGAAGGACTTGAAAATTTTGCATTGTAAGAAAAGAGACTGCACTGAGCTTACTTAAATGCTTCTTGCTTCCGTAGTAGTCTTAATTGACCAGAGGCAGTCAGTGGTGATAAACAGGAGCTGTTTCAGACTTGTTTCCAATGCTCCAAAGCATATGATTAGACATGGGAAATGCTGCTTGTTTTTTTAAAGCAGGAAAGATTATTCAAAAAAATAGTAAATTAGGCAAATGATAATCTAATGTTTGCAAAATTTGGCAAGATCATCCTACTGTAATAACGTTGCTTCTAAACCAGACTAGATCCAACACAAGGCATTTTGCCAAGCCTTAAGTAAATAAGAAAAAAGCCAAGACAGACTCGACAATAACTGCGGGAAGGGAAGAACCACTTGTACACGTAGCTGTTCATAGGAGATGAATAGGCATGACTATTCCTGTTCACCTTAGCATCTCTCAGCAACATCATGTATTTCATCAACTGCAAATGAAATACTGACTCTTGAATTAAGCATCACATCAGCAGCTAATTAAGTAGTCTTCCACAGATGGGTTCAGGCCTTCAATACCAATGCATGTTTTCTTTAGCTCACCCCTCCACAAACACACAACACATGCCCTGTTTTACTGAAGCAGTAGTGAGACGGCTCAATACAATTAATTATGTGCTTAAACATCTGCAGGATCAGCAATTCACAGTCAACTCTATGAGATAGTAGTTCTTACTATCAAGTGCTTACCTTTCTCAAACTGAACAATGTAGCAGTTCAGTCCGTGCAACTGGGACTAGCTATACATGCTTCATAGTTTAGGTCAATCTTACATCTCAACTTATAGTAAATAGTACAGGATGTTTACTTTATAGACATGGAAGAAAGCCAGAAGCTAGTCTGTAAATTTGAATGTAGCAGAAAGGACTTCTAATGGGAGATCTACTTAAAAAAAAAACAAAAAAAGAACCCAAAACATGCAAAGTGAAAACATTTGGAGAAGTCATTTGTTCCTTCCCCGGTTATATTCTTATCTTGCAGGAAAAAAAAGAAGTCACCACTTCTCATTCTTACTTCTCTTCTTGAGATATAAACGACTGTACCTTAACATCAGAGTATATCTTTCAGGTGATCCATCCAGAGGAGGTATGACGGTTTTGTTTTTATCTTACAAGTCACAGCTATGACAGTGCAATGCAAATGGCAACTCACGTTTTGTACAACACCGTTCCTACAGCCATGAAATACAACAGGCTGCACAACAATAGATCTACAGTTAACTCTCTGGAAGTACACAGTAAAGATGTCCAAGCTTTCCCCCCTACAGTTTCTCCCCTTAGCCAGTTTACTATTTATAATTCTCTCTACTTACATCCTTTTCTACTCCAAAACTCATGCTGACAAGAAGATCTGGCCATACTAGTAAACTGGAACATTGTCTTTTCAGTAGAGGCCCGTGCTGATTTCACATTCCTTTTTATACTTGTGTTTTAAAAATCAGTATGAAGAATGTATTAGAGCTATGGAGACAGAAAACAGTTTCATTTTGTTTCCTCACCAACCGCTCTACTAAGGATCTGGGTAGAATACAGAGGAGGAATGTTTAAAATGCTACTAAGTGAAAAAAGAGAACTGTTTACACGGTACGTTGCATCTCTACTCAGTCTCCAGTCTAAGCTAAGTGGCAAAAGCATTTTGTATAAAGGCAGGTCGGTACTGTTGATTAAACACCTATCATAACTTACACATAGCGTGGGCTTTTTTATAATTTCTGTGTGGTGTTTTTCCACTCACTCAAAATCATCTCCAAAGCATCAAGATCTGATGGGACCTCACCAGAGAGACATTTATCCTTAGCAGGCTAGAAACCAAAGTGTTCAGTTAAAAAAAACAAGGTATTTGAAAGAGTTATTGTTCCCCAATATTTTCAACCAGCTTAAAGAAAATACAGTAAAACTTCATTGCTTTGCACTTATGACTAGGAGATTAAGCATACGTTGTTCCACCATGACCGTTTTGCAACATTTAAGTGCTAAGAGTTAAGCCATGATGATGCATTTCAAGATGTGTTCAGTTCACATCAGTAGAGAGTTGGAATTCAGCTTTATTTCCTATCCTGCGATATAATTGTATTAATGGAAAAACTGTACTTAGTGGAAAATAAGTCAAAATGAGGTAGCGCTGCCACTCTTTTTGCTGGAATGTAGGTAGATCCTCACCTAATTTTTAAGGGCAGATTAGCAAGATTCTACTGTAATCTACACAAAATGTATAGAACAGGAACCTCTTCCAGAATAAGGCCACTAATGTTGCCATTGGCAGTAGGCAGTGAAAAACAGTAGTGGAAAGAAAAACCCTCAATTGGTAATAGAGGTGTTTGTGAGGCCATAAACTGCGGGGAGAAAAATAATAAACACACTGTCTTCTCATCCTTCCTCTTGGTTTTCCAGTATGAATATAGGTGTTTCTGCTTCCTGTATGTACTGCTCCGTGGGGAGAAATTTCAGTCTATTTTCTTAGCTGGAAGTCTAAGCATGTCCACACTACATTTAAAGATGGGGTCAGCACAGTAAAACAGTAAGATTACAAGCTTCCCTTGAGTCATAGTCATGACAGTCTGATGTCCAGATGCCCAAATTCGATACCAGCGCCCATAAAAAGGATCTGAAATGGCTGGGCATAACATGTTGTTCAAATTCACTTCTGTAACCTAGGAAAGGGACAACAAGTTTACCAATTAACATGATTTGTACTGCACCGATTCAGACACCAGAAATGATAATTCTAAAATTACCATGATAATCAGAGCTGTTGAACAAAGGATTATCACCTAAACACAAGCAAGGCAGCTCTCAGAAGGAAAGCAGATCTGAATTCAGTTGTGCATTTAATAGACGGATTTATGCTGGTACATGGCTGATTTATGAAATGTTTTGCCAATACTTGTGAGACATGAGATACAAGTGTCCATTAGAACACGCAATTAAAAATCTGCCCACAAGTAACCTCATCCATGTCTATCCGGACACCTTGAAAAACTAGTCAGTGTGTTTGCTTTCAAGGTACTTGCAAACTATCCATTTATTAACCTCTGTTTACTTACCAGTCCCAGAATCTGCAAGATGCTAAAGTGATATACAAACATAAACCCAGTAGATAAAAGAGCCCACCAGAAATTGGAGAGTGGTTCTGGAGTGTAGATCCCTTGAAAAGAAAGGAATGCATTAGTGTTCAGTTAGTATTCAGCTGAATTGCTATGTCCATCAAACACTCATGAATAATCTTCTCTTTTCTCTGTGGATGCTAGGGCATCTGGCTTTAGCTGATAACTTACTGAATACCATTACAATAATTAATATTTGAGAGCTTTATTTCTTACCTGGAGCATCCAAGATAATTTGCTCCCCTCCTCCCAATCCAGCATTAAAATGTATAATGTATTACCTCATTAAACATGCCTATTCTTCACCAAAAACAGTGATTTTTACCTTATTTTTCCTTCTACCCCAGAAGTAACAAATCATTCTAAAATGCAACAATGGTATAAAATGAAGTCTTCAAAAATCACGTTACTCATACTTAAACACCTCCTTCTTATGAGGACTATGAGTTAAGCATGCACAAGACTAACCCAGGTAGTGGGAGGGTACAATATTCATATTAGCCTTTGCCAGCTGGCATATTTGGGAATTACCAGGAAGATTTAAGAGACTTCAGCATATGCTGTGCAAGTCTGCAAGGGATCCAAATTTAGCTATGCATGCACAGCTAGCTATGACAGTACTCACCGGACTAAAGCTGGTACAAGCGTGCCTATCTATGGTATTTTACATAGATAAAGGCAAAGAACTGCTGTTATCTGCTTTGCCACACCAATGTATGGTGGTGCATGCTGTCTCAGTTTTACAATCCCCAGAGGACTGCTGTCTCAATCCCTGTTGCCCTGTTAACAGCTTTTTTTCTGCATAGTTCTCTCCCACAGTTTTTACCCATCGTGCCAATTCAGATTGTTTCAGGTAGCTACTTCAAAAGCAATCTAATTTAAATAGAATTTCCTTCAAGTAAAAGTATTCTTACCAATACTGACTACACTCTGTGTTCTAAAACTGTTTATCTATTCAGTGTCCACTCAGTATCACAGCTTCTCTGTTGCTTGTCAATAGAAACTAAGGAGTTGATTGCATGCTTGAATGACAGCAGTACATATGCCCCCAATATATCACTCATTATTTATTTAACAAGCAATAATGTCAATGTAATTATCCACAATACAACTGCACACTATGTTTAAGTAAGCATATTGTTACTGGGTGCTACCACAATGAATAAGAGCAGGGAAGCTACTTTGAAAGTGTAAGGCAGCTTATAAGATTTCTTATCGAGTGGGTGGGTGAAGGTCAGAGGAAGCAAAATCCCAAGGTAAAAATGAACTCTACATTAATTAAGTGGAGTTCTGCAGTTAAAGGGAGAAAACTCACACAACTCTAATTCTTAGAGCATGCTTGCTAAGTATGTTAGAAGTGCTGGCATCCTATTTAGTATCTTATCTAGAAACCATAACGGGAATCTTCACTTAAACAGCATTGAAATTCATTAAACTCCACTGCCTGAAAACATCAGTAAGACAGCAGGGAAGAGCTACTACCTTGCATATAGTTTTTCATTGTAGACATCAAGAGAAGAGCAACTAGCCTCGGTGTTGGAGTTCAGGAGACCAGGGCTCTATTTTTGGCTGCACCACCAGTTTCAAGCGACCTGATCAACTATACAGAAACACTCTGTGCTACCTCCCCAGCTGCAGCATAAAGAAAACGTAAGCTGACATCAAAGCTTTTAGCATTGTCTCTGTAGTCTCATGGGCATGGTTAACCAAGATGCAAGACAAAATAAGATTTAATAGAAGACTGGTTCTGTTGGAAAGGACCTACACAGACCATCATCAAGCCCTGAGTGCTTTGGGCTAACCAAAAGTTAACGCGTATTATTGAGGACTTTATCCATATGCTTCTTCAACACTGTCAGGCTTGGGGCATCTAAAACTGCTGTAGAACAGCTCACAGGAATTGGTAGTAGTGCTGTATGTATTTGGTTTCATGTGAACTTGCCTGGTTGGCAGCTGCTTATGTTACACCAGAAGTTTCTGTAAAGCCTGTGAACGGACACTACTGAGGTAGACACTCAGGGAAGCTCGAATCCAGACCTTGATACTGAGGACAGTCTGGGAGACCGAGTACACAGGCAGAGGATAAACACTAAAATAGACCTGTGAATCCAGCTATAAAACAGGAGTGGTGAGAGAATGCAGTCATTAAAAGATGCAGTAAATGGCACAAGATGACAAAACAGATCAGTAGCATAAGTTGACTTTGAACCCAAGCTTCTCGTGCCCAGCTTCAGTCCAGCCAGGGAATCATGTTTCACAAGTCACTGAGAAGCGCTGTTCGGGTTCCTCCAGCCAAGAATTTCACACTGCTGCATCCTCTCTTTCTTGCAAAACTTAAAAAACAAACCACTGGTGACTCTCTGCCTATCCAGCCTTTCAATCTCACTATATAGTAGAAAATTTCCTCCTTGGTACTTGGCAATCCCAAGAACAATAGTGCTATTTTCAGCAGCAGCATCATTATCTGGACATCAAGGGACAAAAAGGAAGCAATGGCCTCCACAGAAAAACATTTCAGAGAGCTCTGGATTTCCAAGTGTGTTTTGGGGAACTAATTTTAAATTCATACTCAGGATATTTTCTGTACATTTCTTACTGGATAAATAATCACTCTAGATTTTATTACTCCACAGTCCTGCTATTCAACAGATGACTGTTTAACAGAGCAGTGTGATCTATTTTCTGTAGCACAGTCTTAACAAAAACACACAAGAGACCCAGCTGAGTGGTTGAGTGGCCTGTGTTGGCTTTGGCAAAAGCTATTTGCTGCTTACACGGGAAATCAATTTCAGTATGTAGCAGCGAGGTTCACTCTCTCTCTATCCACTGAGGATCACAGGCAGTTCTTACATGTTAAGCACTTTCAAAAATTTAATCCAGCTGCCAGTCTGGCACTAATCTAATTCTCAGAAATGCTCATGCTTCAGACAGTAGAGACTGTTCCAAATCAGGGTCATCCAAGTAGGCTGTAACATTTGTTCTTGTGTTGAAATGCCACAGCAGCAGATCCTGCAGTTTAGATCAGACTTCATTATTTCAGTGGCACTGATAGGAGGGATTTCATATAGGTTGAAGGGCTTAGGAATCAGCAGCAGCTTCTGAAACAAGTATTTGTATGACCTTGAACAAGCTATGCATTTAATTTTGCCATTTAGAAAATGGAAGCGTGGCTTTAATAACCTAAAGATCAACGTAAAGACTCGACTTCTTTCATGTCAGTTTCCATCTCCCCACACGAAGTCTCACATTACTTCCAGTGTTGTAAGTGCATAGTTAACTCATGAATTACTTATTTCAAGTTTACAAAAAATAGTATTGTAAAAATCTGAGCACAGTTTGGTGGAAAGTAAAGTAAGATGCAGCACAGAATTACTTCTCTGCTTGAACCGGAGAATTAGAACCTAAACATAGTACAGTTTGTCTTTTTTTAATTCAATAGATTTAAAGTCATCCTTTTCTCCTAATGTCTTGCTTTCATTCCCACTATATTGCATAGAGATTTTTCACTTTAGTACCCTCCAAAGTACAGCTAGGCCTGCTTAATACAGAACTCAGCAACTATTGCAGTTTCTTCACTTTCAAGCTTGCAAAAAAGGTGACGGCAAGCTTGCTTTCCACTTTATTTCCCTTAATTAAGGGGTTATTTCCAATAGTGTGTATGTTTTGGCCTACTAAGGTAGCTTAGAGCTTCCCTTCCAGCAGAGAGGAGAGAAGGATGTTCTCAAAAGGATGAGCTAGTTCTCACCTGAAATGTGCTACTTCCCCCAGCTGCTCTGAATTCATGTGTTGATTTCATATACTGCCTTATGCCAGCAGATGTCTAGTTCTTGACAGTCAGCTATACTTGTCAAAATCAGCTTGGACAGGGGATCTTGTATTACCTGTTCCCATCACAAACGACTGTTGATATCTATACAGAAGGTTCTTCCTCTTGTACGTGTAGTGGTAAAATATTCTCCTAAACTTCTGTCTCTTAGATGCAGAGACAAGACTAACAGGTCTTGGGCCCATTCACAGAATGCCACATCGCCACCCTTATTTAGTCTAAGTGTTTCACAATAGAAACCATAAGTGCTTAGCACAAAAAGCTCAGTGGGTCATGTGGCAGAGGCATTGTCCCCACCTGCCTCTCCAGCTTCCTTAAATCAAGCAAGATTATCCTAATGACCACACTACAAGAGATTGCAGTATGAGCCTGCAGCCAGAGCAGCATACCTCTCTTGCTGCTGAACAGTGCCACAACTACCCTACTGCTCCAAGCACTCTGCTCCAGGCACAGCAGGCACTGCACCAGCCACCTACATCTAACACAGGGGATCCAGTGGCAGAGCAATGCTGGAATAGGAACACAGGAACTGTCAACAGTTATAAAGTTATAACTCAATGAAAAGTTTCCAGTCTGCACTTCAATAGCCTCAGATCTCAGTTTCTGACTGTCTTAGTCCCGAAGCTACTTTGGTCAGATTTTTTGGAGGGATTAGACAAGATTAGGTGTACCCCTGATTTCAGAGCCTGCTTTATAACTTAATTTAAAAGATATGGAAGACTATCATTAAATACAAGCAAGAATCACAAAGTAGCAAAGTGGCTGAGAAAGGGTACAACATCTAAAAATGCCTTTAAATGTGCTGATCTCCCACTCTTGCCAGCAAGTCCTTAGCAGCCAAAGGGAGAGCACAGGTTGGGTTCCCTAGCTGCTTTAATTGTACTTCCTAGTTTACAGCTACAGGAAAAACAATCCTTCCATCTGTGCCTCTTATATGCGTTCTACATCTTACAACTGAGCCCAGCATCCCATCAGGTAAAACACACTGCAGTGCCCTTAAGAAAGCTGGCTCTGCAGAGCAGCTTCTGTCCGACTTCTGAAGCATCACAGCAGCATGCGTTGGTGCAGGGGGAAGTTCATGAACTTCTACTGACTTTCTCACATTGCTAGAAAGATTCTTCTCTTCCACTGCCACCTTTGAAGGCAGTTAGATCAAAAAAGAAAAAGGCCTCGTGACTTCAGTTGGAGAGAAAGTTTCTTTTTTGCTTATGAGAAATACAGCATTTACCCTATAAGCTGAAAAGCCTCGCTCTGCTGCTAGCAAACAACTTACCTACTTAAGTACTGAGGATCAATTTATCTGCCCGTTTGTGCACAGCTGTACAACAACCAGCTCTTAAAAAAGAGATGGAGCCAGACTGACGTGACTGTACAGAGTTTGCCCCAAAAGGAGATTTTTTATTCCCTGTCCTAAATTACAACCCAATTAATTTACCATCTCCGCAGTGTGGGCAACCTCCTTTTGAACTGTGAACTTTGAGAATTTGCACAGCCATTTTAGCAGTGAATGCTGGTGACCATCTCCCCCTGCAGGACAAGGCGTCAGAACCATGCAGCAATTAAGTGGCACCAATACAAAGGCATCTGATTAAGCATGTAAGATCTTCAGGTACAGCTGTTCATACACCAGATTGCTCCTCCAAGTAACAAAACCCTAAGAACACCAACATCCTTGTCTCCTACATCAAGTTACTAAATTCACCAAACAATAGTGGGGATCTCAGAACTCAAGAAAGAACCGCTGTTAGGGAGCCCCCAGGAATTAACTCTTATTCCAAACCACTGTGGAGTGATACCATTTGGTCACAACTTGCAGAAAATAACAATTCCACTTGAAGCTCTGAAATCAAGGGCACACCTAATCTTGTCTAATCCCTCCACAAAACCTGACCAAAGTAGCTTCAGGACTAAGACGGTCAGAAACTGAGATCTGAGGCTATTGAAGTGCAGACTGGAAACTTTTCATTGTGTTAAGACTATACAGTTGGCAAAACTCAGTCCTCTAAGAGAGAACTGAAAGTTCCTGTTCTTTCTTCTTCTTCTTCTGTTACTTTGTTCTTAGAAGGTCAGGTTAATTAATGCGCTGTTGAAATAGCTTTGACAGTTCACGATGTTACATTTGCTCACTTGCCATCTCCCTAAGTCTTCTAGCCAGCCATCTGTATCCCAGTAGCAAAAAGCCTACTTACTTGAGCATATTGTATGTTTTAGAAGACCAGCTTAGTTGTAATTAATGAGTTTTCAATGAAGGGGTTGATTCCCTGATCAAAATTCATGCTGCTGTGGTTCCATCTTCTTCCCTCCACCCTGACACTTCATTTCTTGCACCTCCCTTTTGCCAGTCCTAGCACTCACCTGATGCCACAGGAATCCAATCCAGGAACTACAAAGCTGTGGCATACTTTTTTTCACAGGGAAGTGAGGGTCTCACTCCTGAGGACAACAAAAAGCAGTGACCATATCCACAATTCTGCATCCATCCAGATATTACTCTGGATGGATATTACTCTGGTTCAGCCTACCTAGCTATTTCAGGAATGCTGTCTCCTGCCAGAGAGTAGTATAATTTTTGGCAGAGTTCACAGGCAATATTCATCCAGCAAGAAAGCTGAGAATAGCAGATGTGTTTCATGCAAGAGCTCCCTTGAGTTGGGAATCTTCTGTGCTGACCTATTATATCTGCACTACCTCTGTTGTACATGAGACCCTCTTACTGAAGTTAAAAGACATATGAACCAAATCAGCATTTAGTTTGCCTAGGCTGGCATACATGTGTATGTATACATAAATATGTGCACTTTTAGAAAGGGAATATGTTAGAAGGTTAAGTAATGAAATTTGTACTCAAATCAGTACAGAGGGAGCAGGAAGAGGAGAGAGATGCCTTAATCCCTGAGTGGGAACACATCCTTGAGCAATGAGCCCTCAGTGAGTTCACTGAGTGACACTGCTGAGAGAGATGCCCAAAGCTCACCCTTCAATTTGATCCTAAGCATGGTAATGTCTGCACACTGACAAGGGGGGATACGAAGGTGATACTGCCAGCACAACCTGACCTGTCTTCTCCACTGTAAGGAGTAGCAGGGAGAGAAGAAAAAGAATTACAGCCCTCCCTTACTGTCACCCAGTTTCCTGTCCAAAAGAAAACACTTTAACAGGTAATTGAGTCTGTGTGCATGACTGATGTTTGATTAGCATGCCAACGAAATCTGACATGCCATTCTCTGCCGAATGAATCTCAGATCATCTCTGCTCAATCCTCCTTAAATGAATATTAACACTGAGTTCCTAGCAAAGCAGTCAGCGATACCTGTAGGTTCCCAATAAAAGGAGAGAAGGATGACACTTTTTCCACATAAAATCCATTCAATTTTTCCATTTTTTCTACCAGTTATTTTCTCCCAATTGTAACCTATAATTCTCTGATGGAAATTTCTGTTTAAAATACAAAAATAAAGCTGCATGACAATCAGTGTCAGTGGTGATAAAGCAACTTGCATGGGATACAGTTAGAATAAAGGATATGATCTACTCAGAGCATCTTTAAGCAACTGTGAGTAAAATGACAGTATTAGCACATGATAGTAGGCTAATTTTCACAACGTTCAGACATTTGATCTCCTGTGGCATCAGTCCTAACTACTTACAAATTTTATGGATGCTTTGTTAATGGGGTATCACAGTCAGTGAGGTGGCCAGGAGCTGACCGCATTAAGAAACTGAAGAATTATTAGTTACACAGTCTGAGGCAATCTCTTTTGAAATAATTAGCCACTACTTTGCATAGAAACGTCACTGCTATCATGTCAACATTAGATGGCAGCAAATACCTGTACACTGGTAACAGGCAAAAACTTACAAGAAGCCTACAGTAGCATGTGGCTGGTCACACTTCTTTGCCCCTCTCCTTTTGATTACAAACTTGCATAATTTCTACACCCTATATCACATCTTAAAATTCTGACCAACTGCACTACCAAAGATGGATTAAAATAAAATGTGGCCAGCATATGCCGCTAGCAAGAGAGAAAAAAGAGTACTTTTTGAATTATGGTACTTTACTTTATATCATTTTTATTTAGTTTCACTCAGTAGTAGGCAGGAGGAAGGTTACAAACCTGTAAGTGCAAATTGTAAGTGACTGCTGGTATAAAGTCCAAAACATTCGCCACAGTGGAAGAGGCTGACTGAGCTTGTTCTGAGTATTCTTTAAATTGACACCACACCCCTGTATTGCCAGTAAATGCTACTGAACAGCTGGACCATACATTACAATCCTTTATTTCCTGTATGAAACTATTCAGCTCTGATAGAAAATGCAGGTTGAGGCAAATCAACACTAGAGGGGGAGAGAGCATCACACTAGATGCAGATATACCACATTAACTTCTAAGGAGCAATGATCAGAGCGCCGCTGCTCAGTGGGATGATTTGGGATTCCCAGATCTTATGAGCTATTATAGTACAACGTAATGCAAGATAGTAGAACGAACGTCAAGCAAGTTAGCTCATTGCCCTAATGCATCTCATATGGGACATGCTAGAAAGCAATAGTCTTAAAGACACAGCACACAACTTAGAACATTACAAGATGCCAGAGACTACTCGAGACGACACCACATTAGGCCAACACGTGCCAGATACAAAAATCTTTGTTTTATGTTATCAGAGATGTAACTCCAGCATACCACCAGAAACTGTTAGGTAGCAACATACAGCAAAGAGAGCAAGAATAGATTTCGTGGTAACCGTTTAGAACAGCTTGTTCAATGGCTAGAACCAATTCAACATAGGAAGGGTAAATTGCCAACCTACCTCCTTTTCTCAGCAGATAGATGGGCACAACATAGAGCATCACATGCTGGATGTAATAAATTTCCATTTCAAATGGAAGCTGAGGAATAAGGAAAAATATTTGTAAAGAAAAATATTTGTAAACACTTTTCATCATTAACAACAGGAACCATTTTCCCTATGGCCCATCACAACGTGCTCCGTTCAGTTCTCTTGTTACCTCTGACTGTTACCAAAGCAACGGCAGACATTAATGGTCAGTGCTTGGGAAATGCACCTAGCTGTACCCATTCCATCCCCCCCACCACAAACACAACGCAGTATTTCTCAAAGAGAATTCTCAAAATTGGTCTGAAGCACAAAGGAGGCAAAACATAAAATTGCTCTTTTCCTCATTAATGTAAATTTCCAGTAACAATGCAAAACCCCAGAGTAATCAGAACAGAAACTATATTCACAAGCACATATATGACAAACTTATAAAAAAACGTTACTGTTAGTTTGTGTGTGATAGAATTCTATAGAAATGACTTTTGCTTACAACCATTTTAAAAGACATGAAAGTAATCACGAAGGGATCCTGTGCAAAAATCAGAAGAACTGCTTTATGGCAATGTGCATGCATGTGTGGAACAGCCCCGTGTCTCTAACACAACAGATGATATCAGTCAGTCTTCAGGCTGCAGAAGGATGCAAATAAACAAGTTATCAGTTGGTGGTAAATCAAGTATTCCTCACCTGCTCGCAGTTCTTGGAAAACTGCAATTCATCACCTGCACATTCATGTAACTTTTACAGGACAAGTCAGACAGATTGCACTAAAATAATACTCCGCTAAAAATAACTTGAACCACAACTCCCAGTTCAATCTGAGCCCCTTAATCCCAGCCCAACTAACTCTAGCTCTTGATCAGCTAGAAGAAGCAGCAGCCTGTTGTGAATGTCATTCCATCTGTGATTGTTTTTGCCTATATCTATCTGGTAAAAGATTCAAATTAAAAATTCAGAATTCAACCTCTGGTTGCAGTTTACTTACAAAGCTGGAAAAACATGGTTTACTGTTTTATTTCAGATGTGAAAAAAATGGACGATACTACCGAGTCTGAATTCTCACAGGAGTAAAGCAAAGCCATTAGCTTTGACTCAAATGCAGTGTCATTCTACAGGCTAACATGAAACCAGATGCAAGTATTACTTTCTTGGCTTGCGTTCCAATTTTAAACACACAGTTAACTAGGAAGAACAAAATCAAGAAGAGCCTTCCCTTTTTGTCATTGTTCCAAGACAATGAACTCACAATATTGAAACAGAAACATGACAAAAATTTCTACATCAACAGAATTGAAGATAGGATCTTCACACAGTTCAGTTTTCTTCCTGTAGAGTAGCTAATAAACAGCAGGTAAGTAATACAGTGAGGTTTTGAACTCCACAAAAAAAAAAGGCTTAGATCTTATTTTTAAGATGTTAAAACCATCAGCTGGATTTTTTAGCGTTGGCATCCCGGAGCTGACACCATCACTGTCCTGTTTGCTAACTCCAAGACGTTCTGCCAGCTCCTGGGAGACAGCAAGAAAACCTTCCATACAATCTGCTGGGTTATTTTATTCCAAGGATTCTATACCAAAACATCAAACTTTGTGAGATACTAGCAGGCAAAAGCAAGAACTTCACAAGAGTTGTGAGGTGTGCTGTACTTGGACCTTTTCTTCTGTTGCCCACTGAAAGACACCGAGAGCAAGGAAAGGGGATCAAAACAATTCAGAAAGAAGCTAACGTGGTTTTCCTCACTGGAGGAAAAATCCGTACCCCTCCCAGGTGGAGGGCACACACTTGAGAAACAATAGCTCCTGATACACACGACACAGCATGAGACACCTACTCCTGCCAAGGAGCATTCTCTGTTCAGTGTCTGTGCTTTCAGAAGGGCTCCTGCACTCACTGAGCTGTGAGGGTCAGTTACACAAACACGATGCTCAGGACACTTCTGAGAACAGAGTGACAGTTGTTTTCCTGCAGTAGTGCTGACAGTATTTTTGTTTGTGTGAAACAAAACATTCTTTTTTCCACTCTGAAAGATTGTTTGTTCTGAAGATGGGTGCATTTCCTGGCATAGAGCAGAAAACGCATAGTTTCTGTACAGCCAAGCACTCACACTGTACAGTCAGACAACAAACAGAAAAAGAACACACACAAAAGACGGGCTACGAAGCTGTACGCAGCAACTGGCTCACCCAGTTCTAAAGGTCTTGTCTGTAAGTTATTTCATCCATAAAACTCTCATTTGCAGATAGCAGGTAGGTATCTCGTACCCGTAAGAGAAAACTGAAAGCAAAGACAAGGTGGAAGGGATCACCTGTTGAGCCAGGGCATAAAGATCCTCTTTGTGAAAGCAACCAAGCGCTTCAGCAAGTGATGGAGATGAGAAATTCAAAAATCAAAAACCTCTTATTCACACAAAATAAAGTAAATTGGTTAAAAAACCTATTTTTCCATCCACCTGTCCCCGCAGAGTGCCAGAAATGCTGGCTATGTGCTCCCAAGATGGTTGGGAGAAAGTTGGTATACTAATATTAACTGTCAAATTATTTCATGTATTTTTGGACTCTTCTGTCCCTGACCAGCATCGTGCTTCCTGCATTTCATCCCACCCCTTCCTTGGAGTTTTAAAATAACTAATGGTACAAGACAAAAGGACAGATTATCATTGCTGCTACTAACTCACACTCCAGGCTCCCTGACAGTCTCATTGAATACAAAGTACAGCCCATCTTGCTACTGAAAATAAGTAAGTTTTTCACCTTTCAAGATTCTCACCTGCAGGAGAGCAGATCTGCTCCTCGTTCATTCATAGGTTTTGACTTTGATGTAAAATCATATACACTTCAAAATATATTAAACAACACTGACGCACACAATTCCTCTAACATACACTCAATACCAAAACATGCTACCAAAGCACTCTGTAACTAAGTGTTCAGACCTCTCATTTTTAACACGTTGTAATGACATTTCTGTTGGAAAATCAATGGTGTCTTGTTCTTCCAGGAAGAACATCAGCCTATGATGCAGATTCCAAAGTGCCACAGCACACGCTTAAAGGTCCTCTGCTAAGTGCCAAGAACAGCGAGCACGCACTAAGCCTCCATCCCGGGGAGGGGCCAGTTACGTTCTGTGCTACTGGGCTAAATAAACACCATTTCATTGCTTGCAAGTCTGAAGGAAGGAGAAACTGTATGACAAAGGATTAGAGCACACCTTGTTCTTTCTGAGTAAAAGTCACAGCCACCAACAGCAGTTCTCTGAGGTGTAACAGGGTAACCTAACACAAACCAGGTTCTGCCCTAGGGAAGCAGTGAGCTCCTTCCATTGACTGCACTAAGCTAGGAAAAAAATAATCTCAAGACAGTGCAGACTTAAGTCCAAAAGTCAGATATTCAGATGAGTTTCCCTCCAGAAAGTGCAGCACAAGACCCATTTAAACTAGCTTAAACCCACTGTGACAAGGCAGCTGCTTTTCAGAGGACTACGAGGTTGCTACTTTGTTGTTTTCTGAAAGCAGTATTCCTTGTTCTGTTAATTATTTATACTTTAACTGTATAACAACAGCTCAAGTACTGTACCATAGAAGAGCTCTCATTCCATCATCCCCTATAAAGACAGCAGAGCATGACAGAAAAAAGGAATTGAAGGATTTCAACTCCCAGGCCCTAGCCTTTTCTATAGCATAACTAGCACAATCTAGTCATTCTCTATCAGTCACTTTCTTAAACGTCAGCAGCAAATCAGATTTGTAATCTGTGACAGTTAGTTTCCTAAATATGAGTAGTAACCCAGAAATTAAAACCACAAAGAGGTTTTTTTACTTCAGCAGCAAAGCAGACCATAGCATAGATCACTGCCTGTTGGAATGTCTGCTGGAGAGAGGAATCCTGATAAGACTGGGAGGAGTCTCTTTTCAAAATGCCCCTTCTTTGTCACTGTGTATTTTTGTTGGCTTTTTGCTGTTTGTTTGAAGTCTTCACGTTTGTCTTTGGACTGTTCTAAACTTCTCTGGCACTGTTTCTCCTCTGCCAAGTAAGTCACTTGCTGTCACAATCCTGAATATGCTGAGGGGTAACCCTCGCTTATTCCCTAGGCCTAGTAGCTGTTTGCCCTATCAGTTTTGTATTGTGTACCTTTGTATTCCTCTTCTCTGATTGATCTATGCTATGGCCAAGAAGCTGCCTAGTGCTCCAATCACTGCTACACTACTTGGGCATTCTTACAGCTCAGGCACCTCCAGCTTACCTGACGTGGAGCAGAAAAGCAACCTCCATTTATGTGAAGAGAGGGAAAGAGTGGAAAGAAAGAAATGTTATGTTGAAATAAAAGGAATACCAGGGCTGCAAAAAGCATCTGCAGAGAAGTGTTAAACATTAATGTGACTCGTGAAAGTCTAAAGCAGCTTCCCATAGTTTTACCGCAACAATTTCTTTCCCATTGTACTTTAGGGGCAGAGTGTTTCAGTTGCCTGCCACACATCATCCTCTTCTTTCACATTATAAACACATGTATTCTCAAAAAAAAGTTTCAAGTAGGTGTCAGTCAGCATCCATCCTCACAGCTGTTCTACACAACCCAGGCAGTACAGAGAATGAGAGCTGAATTCCCTTAAAGTAGCATTAATCTAAGTTTTGTCTAGTTCTCATTTTCAGCTAACCCTGTTAGTGCAGAGAACATATACTGAGGGAAAGAATCAGCATCTTACCTGCTACCAAAGTATCAGCAAGTGTGAGCTCAGTCTTAAGAGTTATAGGAAAGCATCTGTTATGTCTGCAGAGTAAAGATGCAGTAGATTACAGGACTAGGAATGTGACTACTTTTACCAGTCTACAAATGCCAGAAAATCCAGACAGGCGAAGCCTGCAGGATTCCAGCCTATAAAACACCCCAATTCTGACAAGTTGTAAGAGACTTCTTTTCTTGGCGTGCAGCTACTGAGGATGAAGTTTTCTCAGAAAGCCAGGAGAACATGGAGCTCAGTGCAACACTGATCTCAACAGAACGCATTTGTTCTTCCATCGGGGTTTTGAGTATTTGACTAGCATTATACATGAAGTTTACTGTGTTTCGTAAGACATCACTGTCTTGTGGTCAGTCCGTTTTTATCATACAGACCAGCTCCCATTAATGACACGATGGGCTCAATCAGGCATTTGTAGAGTTAAGTGTAAAAAAGCTTTAGGTAATAAATAATGCCAGTTTCAGAAATAGCATTTTTGCAGTTCCTCTAGAGATAATATTTGGACTACTTCACACCACCAGCAGGAGGTAGATTTTTATTATCAAGTAAAGGTGTGATTGTAGGTTGCGTTTACGTGTATCATTGCGATGCACACAGCATAAGTAACTGCTGAAAGATGCAGAAATATGGGCTTTAGGACCTACTAGCAACTAAAGCACAGTTTCCCCACAGACCCCAGCGTGCAACTGTCCTGTTATTTTTCCTCGTGCCAGACAGATTAAGCCAGTTTAGCTATAATGCCACATGCTACCAAAACTTACCCCATTTTGCTGTTCAGACAAAGACATTTCAGGCAAACTGTTTAGTGCAGTGAATTATTTATCACCTTAACGTGCAATAGAAATGCAGCAGACAAAGATCAGGGGTACTGCACGCTGTGTACAGTAAGTACTGCTTAGAGTATGATTCTGTTCCTAAAACAGATTTAGAATGCGTAACTCTCAAGCCAAATAGCTCTAATAATAGAATCCAGCAGCTTCTGGATACATTAAAACTGCACCATCCCAGCTGCATGAACAGAGATAGCAAGTTCAACATCTCTGGGACTTGTCTTAATTTTTACTTTATCTATACCAAAATTTTCACACCAACTTGAAGGAAAAAAACATCATACACTTTAAAACCACCAGCAAGTTTCCTTCACAATCTGATCAACGCGATACACAAGTTCAAACAATCACAGTTACTCTGAAGGCTTGGTTTATGTGGTAGTTAGATGAGTTTCTTCACGTAGCTAGGATATTAGAACATCCCATATAACTTAAACAGAGTAGAAAGAAGTCACTTGCTTTCTTATTTCTTATACATTTCCAGGGTCCCACCTGGCAACCTAGCAATACGATTCCTTTAGCATCTTCTCTAAAATCTTAACATCTTCAGCTAAAATCTGATTGAGTTTTTCAGATGCAAGACCTCAGCATTTAAGGCTAGATCTCAAACCCTTATCACAGCTTCTCACTATATGAGTGTGTATGCTTGCCACACAACTTGTGAAGTCAGCTGGGTAGTTCACCATCTCACATACCAAAAGACTGATGGACTCCAGATGACTTGTTCTTACCGTGGTATTGTGTAGCATAAATAGGCCTATCATTCAAGTTCCTTAAATAACACAATTCCATCCCCCTCCCTTTCAAAGTGATGCCCATCCAGTACTGAAAATAGAAAGTTGATTAGCCGAGCATTCTAAATACAACACAGCTTTCATCTTACGGTCACCTATAACTTCATGCTTCTATTATGTATAATCCTGACATCCACTAGTTCCTAAACATCCGTCTGTCACCCACCGAGGTGACAATTAACTTTTCATTCCCTATCAATAAACTGCAAAAGGCAGAAGATATTTCCAAAGAAAAACCACACTTCTAATATTTTCTCCCGCTCCTCACTAATGATACACAGTTTGCTGGTGTGCACACCCACTGCTGAACTTGCTAAGTTAGCAGGCTAATTTAGCCAAGGGACTACAGGTCACCAGTAAGCATCTGCTGTCTATAAGATAACCAAGAGGCAGTCCACTTGGAAGAAAGAGGATAAGCAGAATGTCAGCTGAAGACAATGAAAACTATGCATGTCCTAGGCTTAAAACACATCTTACTTGATGAAAGGTAACAGCAACACATCTTGGTGCTCAGTGAAATGTACCAGTTTGGTTTTACGGTCTCACAAAGTGATGAGACAACAGTCTTCTGCTTTCCAGCACACACAGGCCTCAGAACTCTTGCCCATCTGTCCCTAGACAGCATCTCCTCCCCCACTTCTACCGCAATAGTTGTGTCAGGTGCCCAATCTTACATGCTCTTAGTTTGTGCCCGACACAATATCTTACAACTGTTTACAGACAATTAAGAACACAACATTTTTGTATTGAAAAGTACACGCTGAAATATACATCCTAAAATATCGTACTAGGGAAATTAAAAAAAGATGAGGTATATTCTTGACCGAGTCAAACATTTCTTCATTTAGACACTATAAAACAACGTGGACAGAATTAACGTGCTTTTTGGTTTTTAACTCCTAAGTTGTAAGAGAAAATTCTTGCTTTTGTTACAGTGTCAGTGTAAATGACAACGACATTTACACAGCAGAATGTGCGTCTACCATGACAGCGTTTGGGCCAAAGCAGCCATGCTATAAAACATCACCCAAATTATCTTATGCCTGAAGAAATACTGAAAAGAGACTAGCCTGGCAAGCAGCTGTTCAGCCAAAAATAGCCTAAGCTGTATTTATTCCAAAAATACTTCCTCTTGGACATTATCCTTTGCCTTCTTCATCCCTAATTAAGGACAGATTTTTTATAAGTACTCCATATTTTTCCCGTTTAATCTCCACATCTCTGATTTAAATGAGATCTTCAAAATAGCATAGAAAACACAAGCTAATAATTAAATATTTCAACATCATCTCCTGAGAAGGCAGTATAGAAAAGTATTTTGTTATGCTAAACTTAAGAACTAGATACTTTGAAATACAAAGTGAGATTTGTTCTCCCACCTATCGGGGAAAATCAGTACAGTATTTATGTCCCTTCAGCAGGAATTAGTTTTATTAACACACTGACAAACTGCACATAAGCAGATATAAATATATGTATATAGGCGCACACGCCTGTATACACACCTGTGAATATCTATTTTTCCCTTTTATCCATATATATATAGAAAAGAATATACATAGCTAGCAGAGAAGGACAATATAAAACTTGAACAAACTCTATGGTTATTTTACTACTAAAATCTGAATAATGATTCAACTTTCTGTGTATGCATGTGTTTTATGCAGTGAGGAAAGTCATTACTGATATGTAAAAGCCTACAGATGGATAATCCTCTCTCCAGTAATTAAACTGTGTCTCGGGGATTTTTTCTTGTCTTAAACGGGGGAAGAAGGAAAGCATACACAAGTCCAAAGCAAGTCTTAGTTTTCAAGTCTCCTAGATACCAGTATGGACAGTCAACATGGCCTATCATCAAAATTCAATACAGATGCTGATTTATAGACTTAATCCTATTAAGACTGTCGAGATTTGAAAATGGACAACCACTAATGAGATTTGTAACAGAGTCTGAAGTCCCTAACAGTATCACTACCTCACATGCTACGCAGATATAGATATGAATACACTATCCAGACACTGTAAACATGTAAGCAGATGAATATAAGTGAACTCTACTTTAAAACAGACATTTAAATGGTTGCAGAAAAGATTTTTGCAAATTAGACATGGCCCTCTATACCCACACTAGCACATCCAAGCCCTTCATATGTTGGAGGCCCCACAGCTGAACGCAGTACTCCAGGTGGGGTCTCATAACAGCTGAGCAGAGGTGAGAATCACCTCATTTGACCTGACAGCTACACTTCTTCCGATGCTGCTCAGAACATGGATGACCCTCTGGGCTGCAAGTGCACATTAGCAGCTCCTCTTCAGTTTTACTTCCACCACATACTTCTCTGCAGGGCTCTGCAGTATTTCTCAATCCATTTATTGCCCATCCTGTATTTGTGCTTGAGACTGCCCTGACCCGGGGGCAGGACCTTGCATTTGGTCCTGTTGAACTTCACACTGTTCACATGGACCCATCTCTTAAGTCTGTCCAGGTCCCTCTGGATGGCATTCCTTCCCTCCAGTGTGTCAATAGCACCGTGCAGCTTGCTGTCATGTGCAATCTTGCTGAGAATGATATCAATTCCACTGTCTACATAGCCAACATGGATGTTAAATAGTGCCAGTATCAATGCTAACCCCTGAGGAACACCATTTTTACACATCTCCATCTGGACATCAAGCTGTTGACTGCAACTTCTTGATTGCAGCTATCCAGCCAACTATTCATCCACTGAGCAGTCCATCCATCAAATCCCTGTCTGTCCAACGTAGAGACAAGGATGTCATGCAGGACAGTTATCATACTCTATGCCCAAATTCAGGTAATTATGTTGGTTGCTCTTTTCTTATCCACCAACCCTGTAACCCCATAACAGAAGCTCAACAAATTTGTCAGGCACTATTTGCCTTTACTGAAGCTACGTTGGCTGTCACCAACCACCTCTTTGTTTTCCATGCGCTTTAGCAGATTTTCCAAGAGGATCTGCTCCATAACCTTACCTTGCCAGGCACGGAGGTGAGACTGACCAGCCTGTTGTTTCCCGAGACTTCCTTTTTACCCTTTTTAAGAAAGGACTTAGACTTCTCCCTTTCCAGTCACTAGGAACTTCAGACTGCCACAACTTCTCAAGTATGACGAACAGTTGCCTTAGCAACTTCATCCACCAGTTCCTTCAAGACCCCCATATACATCAAATTAAGTCCCATGGACCTGTGTACATGTCATGTACGCCTGTGTACGCCATTCTATGAAGTTTACTTCAAAGCATGTATGTTTTACTCTGTTCAGAGGCCAGGCCAGAATTGTCAAAGTACTTTCTTCTACACCTAGAATAAAGCGGTGTTAACTCTCCACAGTGACTTACAAACATAATCACAAAAATTCCAGGATTGGAATTTTGGCTCCATCATAGTGACTTGTACCAGGAATCTACAGCCTGGTAAAATGAACTACATACAGTCATATGAACCAAAGGTCAAATAACCTTACAGGTAAAGACTTTTAGAAATAAATTAAAAAGGAAGAGGAAAGATACAGTACACTCACCAGGCGTGTATTAACGACAGGAAACAGCAATGCCAAGAGAGCCCCATTCAGCATATGCATCTGCAACCTTAGAAAAGAGGAAGTGGTATTTTCAGACTGGCAATGAAATGCAGTATTTTCACTTTTTATGTAGCAACTCTTCAATAAAAAGCAGTCAGTGATTTGAGAAAATTTGAATAAAGCCACAGTTAAATGCAATAACTAGGACAAAGCCTCTCTTTAAATACACATTTAAATACTTTCCTAAGTAGGACTGCTTTCTGTAATGAGCTTTGGATTCCTAGAAGGCCTAGGCTGCCCATCTGTGTTAATCCAGTTCATGATACAGTTTGTTAAATGCTTCGAATTTTGCTGTTTATTTGTCTTCCAGAGCTTGAAATAGTATTTGATAAGGTTTTACTCCTGCACAACTTTACATGTGTACAACTTCAAAAGTACTGCAAACCCCAAATTGTTCTTCACATGTCATTAATATGTCAGAGTGTCAGAAAACAAAAAGATCAGTTCTGAAAAGCAGCAAGTATTGCGGCCACTGCTCTGCAACCAGCCTTTTGGAAGTGAATAGTAAATCCAGGATTACCTAGACACCAGACATATTTTGCACTCTCTGAGATGAAGAGATACTATTACAGTATCTCTGCATTCGGCCTGCTCCCTGCTCCAATAAGGAACAGCAGGAAGAAGTTCCAACCACAGAGCAGCACTTCCAAAGCACTTTCATAAGGCAGGCCCCCAGAATCATTTTCCCAGTCATTGCTGGAATATACCAGTACATATACTAAGACAGGAAAGAGCGGAGTGAATCGCCTTAGTGGCAACCACAGCTATTCTTGATTACCTTTCTGTCTGAGAAATCCCACAACCCTCCCCAAACTCCAACTAGTTGCTCCCCATGACTACTTATCAGGCTCTTCCTGCACGCTGGAAACCCGTGTCGTTCAAAAATTAGTAACAATATACAGTATTTTCTAAAATACTGCTTATCTTTGAAAAAATACTCAAAACCAGCAAGAATTTGTTTTAGTTAATTGTCTTTTTAAAACTAGACACATACTGCGTATGTACAACGTTCAATGAAGACTAAATACTGAAGTGAGGTATGAGGTTAAGTAAACAAGCACACATCAGTCTGTGGAAGGAGGAGTGTAGTTCCAGCTGTTACTGAGCTAATGTGTATTGCTAGTGAGACCAAAACCATCAGAACAGAAGAACCATGGGTACGTAGCTCTGCAGTCAGTTTAAGCCATCACCTTCCTCAAGGTGTCGTTTTTCAGTCTGACCAATATGCCTTTCCTACTGAATATATATCTTAATATTTTATTACTTAAAGCTGTGATTAATTTCTAAAACACATTATGCAAAGTAGACAGAAACATAGTAAACAGGAGGCATTACCTGAAGAGAATCATTGCAGCCCGACACGGAGGGCAAGCAAGAAGAAAAATCTGAAATATCAGAAACAAATTTCAATTAATGATACGATCTTTTAGACTCCGTTTTCAATATCTTTCCTTCCAAGCTCTGGATGCAACAACCCGTTTCTAACCAGAAGAACTGTTTTACACTAAAGATGGCAAAGACTAAAAAACATTAACAAATTCAAAGGCTTACACATTTTTATGTAAATTCATATTTTCTAGGTGTAAAAGGATTACACAGTATGAGCAGCATCTGGGGTTGAGCTTCTGCCAATGCCTATCTGATATCACTGTTTTAAAAACAAAACAAAAACACAATCTTTCCAAGGCCTCACGTAAAGCAGAATACTGTACTATCAACCCCATAGTCATCAGTCACCACAAAGTCCTCACAAAGTCCTCACTGTGCCAGTGACCAAGTGCTTACACCGACAGGCCTCCTCTTGGCTTCAGCAGTGTAGGTCCCAGCTCCTGAAGCTTTAAATTGAGATGATCAGAGGGCTGGAGCACCTCTCCTATGAGGAAAGGTTGAGGGAACTGGGATTGTTCAGCTTGGAGAAGAGAAGGCTCCAGGGAGACCTCATTGCAGCCTTCCAGTACTTGAAGAGAGCATATAAACAGGAGGGGGAAACGGCTGTTTACGAGGGTGGATAGTGATAGGACAAGGGGGAATGGTTTTAAACTGAGACAGGAGAGGTTTAGGTTAGATATTAGAAGGAAGTTTTTCACACAGAGGGTGGTGATGCACAGGAACAGGTTGCCCAAGGAGGTTGTGGATGCCCCATCCCTGGAGGCATTCAAGGCCAGGCTGGATGTGGCTCTGGGCAGCCTGGTGTAGTGGTTGGCGACGCTGCACATAGCAGGGAGGTTGAAACTGGATGATCATTGTGGTCCTTTTCAACCCAGGCCATTCTATGATTCTATGATTCCATATGGTTCTATAAAATCCTCTTAGTACTTCCCAAAATAAGGTTACCACAGTACCTGTTCTACAGATAAGCTTAGTAGTCATCTTTAAACATTTAAACTATTAGCCAGACATTTCACAAGTCCAAGAATAACACAATACAGCTGGAGAATATTATATTTGTCTTTTCTTGCAGATCACACTTCTACCACAAATAGGATCTGATTTAAATCCTTATGTAGTAAAAGACTGTTGCACCTATGCCCCATATCAGAGGATAATCACCATCCTTTGATACTGCTATTTAATACCTCTCACGGTAAGTTAAAGCACTTCATATCAGCAATGCGAAGAGATGACATAAGTGCTCGATGATAAATATATTGTAAGTTACTGAAAATAAGAGAATTCCTACACAGTTTGGTCTACTCTATTTCAGCAAATAAAGGGAATTGTGATTTTTATTGCTGTTGCCAAAATAAATTCACAATAGATTAATTCTCTGCCAACATACTGAACAAATTATCATTAAACCACTGCAAAGTGAGAACATTTGGAGCATGTGTCAGTTCTGAGGACAGCTCACCATACTTTCTTTCAAGCGCTGCAGGACAGATCTGTGCAGACACCTCTGACACATTCAACTGCTGCCAGGTCACACACCTGCTGTAGCAACTGCAGAAAAGCCAATGCCCAGGTGATCCTATTGATCCCCTGTGTCTAAGCAGGGCTTACTGTCATTACCAAGCAATGAAAAGTAAAAGAATTCTGAATATTTTATTTCCAGTTCAAGTTAATACACAGGCATTTATTTCTCTGATCAACTTACTTGTATATTTAATTCAAGTCAATCAGTCTCAATAACACTTTAGAACATGCATACACACACACCGTATATATATAGTCATACAGATATGTATATATATATATATATATATCTGTATGACTTCGGGAATATACATACATATATATATATGTATATATGCACATATATATATACACACATGTATATACACATATATACATATGCATATATGTATATATATACATATACACATATATGTATATATACATATACATATATATATCCATATATGTGTATATATATATACATATATATCCATATATATGTGTGTATATTCCCTACATATATATATATATATTTATATATATATTATATGTATGTATGTATATGTATATTCCCTAAGCCATACAGAACTCTAATACAGGCAAATCAAGAAAGAGGCAGAATTAAATTTAACTGAAAGCACCTCAAGATATTTTCTCAGTGAACAGCGTTGAAATCCAGGATTACTGCGAAGCCTTATATTCAGAAAGCAATTCAACAAGTCAGGGCAGGTTGAAGGCTAAAAGAACATAATGGATGCATGATGACAGTCCTCTACTAGATGCTTTCTGGTGCTGATGGAAAAAGAAAAAAACCAAGAAAAAATATATGCCACAACTCCTGTGGGAGTTCTATAGGTCACCTTGCACATAATACCCACACAGCTTTTCTCTGAAGTCTCTAACAAATTGTGTCTCACTTTTTCATCACTGCATATTTTCACAACAAACTTTGCTCTCTAAAATACTTTGAACTCTGGGCTGTACTTTATTTGTAAAGCATAAGTATTTTCTACCTGTCTCTCAATAACTGTTTTCCTCCTACGCTACCTGCATGCATTAAACTTTCCGAACTGTGTGTTAACAAAAGGAGATAACGGCATTTGGAGTCTCAATTGTTCTTCCAAAGGTTTCAACTCAGCTGCCCCATGACCTCCTTAAGCTCCTAAGCCTGGCAGACAGATGTTGCTTTTGAAGCATAGTTCATTCACACCAACATGGAAAAATTCTGCTCTTTCAGTATAAAATGCATTTTCTTACTCCTTTCATCTTAACAAATAAAAAAGCAGGTTCCTCTTTTCCCTGTATGCACAAAATAAGAGGAACAGAAGTGTGTCTTAATCACCTCTCTCACTTCCTTTCCTGACACAATGCAGAGTGCTCCAAATACCAAGTCTGCATGCTGCCTGCTGGCTGAGTATCACCATGGAGGATCGACAACAGCTAATATTAAGGAGTGTGGCACTGTTATAAAGATTGAGGTGAACATCTATAAAAGTACTTCACTACCACGAAGACCAGCAAAGAAGAGTAACAGATTCACAGCTACTTATTTCCAGGTCAGCTCTGCTGTAAGAAACAGTTTTGAGAACTAATGAGGCAAAACAAGCATTTAATATTTCCAAGTATGCAGCTCCCTTGGCTGGGGGGAATCTTTCAGAAAACATGTTTGAGGGCAACAGAGAAAGCTAGAATGTTTATGTTCAAGCTTTACAGTAATGGAAGAGATCTTCAAATGTTTCAGCACTAGCAAATCGACACCAAGCACTTTCTCTCTAAACACTTAAGTACTTTCCCATGATAAATAAGCCTCCTAACCTGTTAAAAGGGACACCTCACAAGAAACATTTGCTTTTGATTTTCAAAGAATTATGTCACCGAGTAGATTTAAACATCATAAAAAGCATTTCTGTGAGTTCAGCTCACAGTAATTAATGGCCTGAAAATAATCAAGCTCCCAGCAGACAAGCTCGCAAGCTCTAACACAAGCGTTCACATCCTCATCCCAAAATCACATTACGTTTCACTGTCATACTGGTAATAAAATCCTTTGCCTTGCAGGGAAAAAAACCAGCAGTGTTTTGTACACCGAACAACATCATATCAAATTAGTGCACAGCCGTGAAGAATTCCCAGCCTCTGCTTCCCTGCTGGCACTCCCAAGGATTTACACGCACAGCCCATCACAGATGTTGCCCCCACCTCCTCGCTGGGGCATTGGACAGCTCTGCTGAGAACAAGGCAGCACCTACTTTCAAGTACCCTGAGGTGGGCTTCTCTTCCTTCAGGGCAGAAAAAACTGTATTTATTCTAAAGGAAAAGTTCAAAGTCGGATGTGTTACCTGTTACATGTGTTACAAAGAAGTAGGACTTCAGTAGGAATTAACCAGAAACTCAATACCTACAGAAGTAAGTACTTGGGGAGGGAAAAAACAAGCTATAAGATACCCCTCCTTTGTGTTATATGTTACACAATAAATTCAGGGCACAGTTCCGACCGCTCCTGTCCGCCCTGACCTCTCTCTCCAAAAAGCACAGAGATGACAAGCATGACCAAAAGACTCTTTAATCTGCTAAAAAATGAACCAACAAACCAACCCTGCAGGGTGTAAGTAAGGGAAAGAGAGGGTACAGAATCATGAGTAGCCTTGAAGAAGCGTACAGATCAGTCCTAGGTGAGGATAACACTGTGAATAAGGACATTCAGGTCTTTTTCACCAGCACAGGACCAGAAGATTACCCAGTTTTTCCTTGAGGAATAAGCTGTAAAGAAATTCACAACACTGTTAGATTGGAGGTTCACTTCAACTTCAAGGACCCTGATGAAAGTAGAAGTCAAAGCCAGGGTAATTTGTAACTGCTCTGCCATAAATACCATTGTCCATCCCAAAGGGAAATATTTCTAGCATGAGAAATTGCCCGGCCAGCACCCCCTGCACCAGCCCAAGTACAAAGGTCACACCACAACACATGACAGATCAGCAGGGCTGTTACCATTTGGAGACTGTATCGTACAGGATTGCTCTGCTTAACTGTTCCTTTACCAAGACAAAAATCAGACAGAAACAGACCTCACAACTAACTCAGAAATGGGTTGCAAATCCACCTATTCCATATTCCCCTTCTTTGAACCATACTCTAAAAGAAAAAAGTTCTAAGTAATATTCACGGGATTAGGACATTAGGACAGACTGGAAAGCAGAAGGGAAAGGATGGTGTTTTTCTCCCTGTAGCAGTAAATTTTAAATTCTAAAGCACACATGTATGTGAATTTGCCATTAGGTATTCCATGGAGTTGCCAAGAAATACCTTGTTTAAGTTCCATGAATTTCAGAGAATGCTTTTTTCTTAAATCTGATTGTATAAATTGTTTGTGTTGCTGTAGCAAGTAGAAGAGCCTGTATGTAAAAGGCCTACTCTGAAGACAGTAAGATCATAACTTCACTTGAGTTTACTGAGAAAGCTTCTTTAACTACTAGCATGATCATGTGAAAGACCACAGATCTGAAAGATGTCTTGTTTCTCCCTTCAGGCAAAGGAATGTTGACCTACAGCAAAATGTTTCTTCATCTGGCTATAGATAAACTCTTCTCTTCTTTAATGAGTGAATACATCAAAGGCTATTAGGACTCACTCCAACATTAAGCGAGGTCAATGGAGAGACAGAAACACGCATAACAAATATTATCTTGTCTGATCAAAACCAACTGAAGAGACAAAAAATGATTCAAAAGGTAGCAGTGGAAGAAAAGAACAAGTCACACCACCAGTAGCCAATGACAGGTCACGAGGGAATGGAACAGAGCTGCACCAAGGAGGTCCAGACAGGAAACTGGGAAAGATTTCTTTACCACGAAGGTGGTCAAACACTGGAAAAGGCTTTCAAGAGAGGCAGCGACGCCCCATGTGTGCCAGCGCTCAAGTGGCATTTGGTCAGCATCCTCAGTAACACGCTTAACTTCTGGTTAGCCCTTCCTTATGTGCATTAAAGTACTCCCCGCAGATGAAGATATTTAAAGACATTTTAGAAATTAAAGTACCTTTTAAAGGTAAGGCTAAGTATTTTTCATCCCCACTGCCTCCTCCCCCTCCAGAGGTGAAACATAATACAAGGTACGCTCAAGCAGCTGGATAATTTACAAGATATAAAAGGCTTTAAACCCTAAAATTCATTTTTTGAAGCAAGTTCAAAGCAATCATTCAATCATTTATCAGAAAGCAGCAGTAACAACTCCATCATACATCTTCCATTCAGTGTCCAGGTTCAGTTTAGACGCTGTTTGTGCACAAACTATCAATTAAGCACAAAACAGCAGCATCATTTAAAAGCTATCTGCTTGTCTTCTAAAAAAAGTAACTTTAAAAAAGCAAAGACTAACACTGGCTTAGTGTTATTCCTTGAGACTGCCAAATCTGAGGAGAGAATGAAGATCAGAAGATCTTACATTCTCTTTGCTGAACAGCAGCAATCTGAATTTGCTTAATATTTTAGCATAAGAAGCACAGCTCTCCTACTGCAGCTGTCAGGAAAGTTCAGAGACTACTTAATTTGTCCTGTAGAATGTTTTATTTAGCATTAAGAACGCTCATGATTCAAAGCAACATTACTGGCAGATAATTCAGTAATACCACAGTAAGAGTCGCTCCTGTGGTCTGTAGAGCAGACTGAGAAACATGAGCATGTCAGTCCTTCCTCCCAGCCTCACAGCTCTGCTGAGATAAAAGCAGCACACTGAACAACTTCCATCCTCCACTCCACAATCTAATGTTTCCTAAATTATCTACAGTCCCTTGGACATCCCTGGTTAGCCTTCCCTTCCATGGGTTCAGCTACTTTACTCTCTGAACCTGTACTCACCTTCTTTTACAGTCTTAGGTGAAAGATCTGCAGACTTCTCATGTTTTAGGGTTAATAATAAACATAGGACCAAGCTACTTCCATGCGTGCAGTAGAATTAGTTAGGATATCTTAGGAACTGGGATTTCAGAGAGAAGGTGTCACTGAGCTTATTTTTCTTCCTTGTTCTTTAATCAACATTGCACCATCCCTTTGCTGGCAGTGGCTGACTTACTTCCTCCTCCACTCCTAGCCTAACACAATTAGCAAAACCTGCAAAACAAAGAGGGGGAAAGAACAAAAAGCCTGACGAAAAAAAAGTAATATTCAAGCCTGCAACTTCTTAACAAGACTAATTCGTACTGAATTTAGATTAATTTCTATTTATACCTGTTATTGAGACCTTGTGAGGTTTCCCAATAAGATGTCCATGTGGATGTTGGTCTGTCTCCACTTTTGTTACTTCCTCCCCTGAGCGTGACGTTCCACATCCATTTCCTACAGCAGCAAAATTGATGTAACAGAGGCCTGCTCTACTCTTCCCCATGTCTCCAGTGCCAGAAGGACATCTGGAAGAGTTCCTCGTGATGAACAATTATGTGCTGGATATACGCAGCTCCTTCAGATTGAACACATGAGAACAAACTGACTAATATTCCTGCTTGCTTTAGGGTTGGGTTTTTCCCAGAAAATGTGCCCTAGCAACTCCAGAGATGACAGTAAGGAAACAATGTTAAAAGATCTGGGAAGCTGAACATTAAAAAAATAAAGAAGTAAACTAAGAAAATCAAAGAATTAGAAACCTTAATTCATTCAGGCGTTAAATCTCAGGTCTTCAGTTAACCCATCCTACAAACAGCACCTCCTCACCCACCATTCCCCTCCATCTCTCCCAAATAACAGACATATGTTTTCAATTCTGTCTGTTCCTTTCTTCAAAAAGTCCAAACAAACACCATCCTATCCCACTGTATCTCAGGAGTAGTTGAGAAATAAATTACTCACGTTCACATGGGGGAAAAGAAATCATAATTGCTACAAACAATTAGAATGTCCCACAAGAAAGTTCTATTTTTAGCACACAACTTGAACGGTATAATGAATGTTTCTGGCCTTGATTCTTTGGCTACGCTGGGCAAAGTGATTGCATCTTCAGCCACAGACAGTGAAGGTCAAAACACCTGCTTTCTACATATAGAAAAGCTCCACTGCTCCCTGGCCTTTTGCAGCACTTAATATACATACAAGCCTTTGTTCAACTGAAGAAATGCAGTAAAAAAGTATGGATAAAAATGTTTTTCTCCCAGTACTCTGGGCTCACATCACAGGACCCTGTATGGGAAAAACTAGAAGCCATTAGCACCCCCACCAGTGCTTCCTGGTCAAACATCCTTAATTTGTTTTTCATATTGGTAAGGAGGATTATAATTCAGAGTAATCCTTATCGACCCTATCTTCAATAAATCATTTTTCACGTTTATTACTCAAGACACAGGCTAATCTTTCTGTGCATTGAGAGGCCTTACCAATGAGAAACCAAGCAAGAGTGCTTTCACTTTTTACGTCAGAAGTAAAGAGCACTTCAAGTTTGTGGGCTAATGCTCAGGTTAGATGTCAGTAGGCTGCTATTTCTCCAAGTGGCAATTACCCAATGATTCTGTTACATGTAACTAACCGGATATTTGGTAATCATTTTTGATTGCATGCAGCAGACTACACCAAGTGCATATCCTACACTGAAAAGTATCTCTAAAAGCATTAAGACAATGAATACGTAATAGCTTTATTGTTACAAAGGCTCATTTTCCTCAAAGAAACAGAAATACTAACACAATCCATAAAAAGCTACAACATATAACAACACATTCCTGATAAAATTCCTGGAAAATGCCATCAACTGCCAAAGTATTACACTAGGAACGATTCGACTCCCTTGATACCATTTACTTGGCAGTCTGAACAAATGTGAACCCCTACTGTATCTATCTAAAGCCCTGAGGAAGTGTCACGAGAAACATGAGTCCTATTACACATCCAGCAGGTTTCAAATTCCTGGCACAGAACTTCCTCTGGGCGAACTTCGCACGGTTCAGGCTGCTGTAGGTCACACAAGCGCTGCAGTAAAGCTCACCATCTGCTACTACAGGAGCAAACACCTACGGCAGCGTAAGGGAGACAGCAAAGGAGCACTTTTAAGAATGGAAGTGGGAAGATGGAAGTCAGCCCAATCTCTGGAGCATTTATGGTGCCCCATATGGTTACTGCTTTACTTCCTTTATTCTACAACGCCACTGAAGTTCCTACAGGCATCAGACAGTGATTCCTGAAAGACCAGTTGAAGCTGCTAGCTAACAGTTTGCATGGAATGGTTTGTTAAACTGCAAAATAGGTAGATTCCTAAAATGCATTATGCTTAATGGTGAAGCATTAAAGCACTGGGCAGAACACTGAAACCATTCTTAAGAGCCCCATTCTGCAAAGTAATTAAATAAGTACTGATCTCATGTTGCTCAAACTACGTAAGTTACACCGTGATTAATATTTGTATTAAACCTATGATCTGATCAAAACAGCATCCACTTGCCTAATAATTTCTCTAGTTTAGGCAATAATCCTCACTGTAAATATTTAGGCTAACTTAAGCTTTTTCCATCTACAATTTCCAATTGTGCAATCCCTACTTTTTAGAGAATCACTTTACTTCTTGTTATTTCTCCCCTCTTTATTCCTTTTCTCCTAAGAACACACAGAATAAAGGGGAGAGTGACCAAGGTATGCATTCTATGCTCAAACGCAGCAGGTATTTCTGAAGTCTAGCAGTTCGGTCTGGATCTTCAACACACCAAATTCCTCAACTGGAACGCTCCCTGTGCCACGAGAACGTCATGACCTGCACCACCTTCACTGAAGCAAACAGGCCTGCCAAATCTTGTCCAAGGGGCTGAACTGCAACCTCTTCAAAGACAGCAAATTGTGACTCACGGCCTGAAAACATCTGCTATTCTGTTTATAGTTATTAAAAATGTTTGTGTTATTTGTGATAGGAATCCTTGCCTTACCTCATACCGATATTTCTCAATTCCTTTATTATATACTGAGATTCACTAAAAATAAGCAAAGGAGTAAACTATATATACAGTGTTAAACTTACCATAGAAAAGCTTCTCTTCAGCTCAAGAAATTATGATATTAATTACAGCATCAATTAAAGCCTCTAAAATATTGTACAATTAGAAATAATTAGTTACTGAAAAGGCAGAGGAGACCATTCGAGCAGCCATGTCTTCTGCTAACTGACTGCCAAACCAGTAGTTCAGGAGCATCCCAGGCCACATATAAAGGAAGTGCTGACTTGCCTCATGACACATCACCTCATCCCCATGCCCCCTGAGCTGCCATCATCCTTCCAGAAGGAAAATACACCCATAGGCAAGAAATAAGACTTGCCACCAAGAACTACTGCTGCTTTCAGTGCTTTAATTGTTTTTCCATCTGCCCTTTTTACCACACATTGAGATGAATTTCCTTTCTAGGAATCAGCTTTAATAGGAAATATTAAAGAGTAATTTGAAATTACAGAAAGGCTCGTACTGTGCAGATCCGAAAACCAAGCAGCACGCTTCATAGTCTGGCATGTTTGTGAGCTGTGATCATGCCCATCTTCCTCTTAAGGGATGGACTTCATGGCTACCAGATAGCATTTAAGAGCCCAGAAAGGATTGTTTGCCTCACAACAGCAGCCTCACGCTCCTCCTGAACGTACAGATTTGGGAAGAAACCATGCCATGCTCCAAACACATTGCCGTGACTTTCACAAGTCTTTGTTTTTACCTTTTTTAATCCTTAAAAAATTCGACTAAAGCTCAGTTTTATCAAATCTCCTGAAACCTAACCCGACTTCCAGAGTGCTTTAAAAATTGCAAGTTCTTCAGGTTTGGAATGTAAAACTATACACAAAAATTACGTAGATAAGGGCAACGTACAGACACTTTATAGAAGGGAGCTTTAGAAATAGACATTTAGAGGTGCACATTTTGAAAAATGCATAAATTCATGGGAAATTTTGCCTTTGCTGTTTTACACCCTGCACGAGGATTGCAATACGTGCAGCAGTGGACAGAACTACTAGAAATCTTCTCTTTAGAATACTACAATCCCTTAAGAACTGAGTAACTCATTAAACTTTTAGCTGGAGGCTGTTGCTTATGTTACCTAATAGCACCTGTTGGCTATTAGGCAGTGTCACTCCTATCACAATCTCCAGTATTTCTGTAAGCAAAGTTTCAGGATATTAACACCTCTTTAATTTTAATTTGAGGCTTTGAAGAGACAGAATATAGAAAATATACACAACCTAACTGGTCTCTTCCCAACATCACGAAGCATTAGGAGCAATGCACACAAAAGAAATCCACACTCACACGGCAGCCTGTCTTGCAGAGCACGGGAAGGATCCCGGTGACCAAGAAGCCAGAACTGGAAATACTGAAGCCAGGATTTAGTATTTACTGAATTACAGGCGCACTTCACGTTGATTTGGGTTATACGAGCATCAGCTCAAAATCACTGGATGAAATTTGACTCCGTGTTATTTTAGGCTCACCTTTTCCTGGCCTTTTTCCTTCTTTACAGCACACAAATGCCTGTCCTTAGTGCCAAAGTGCAGTCGGTGTACAACTGGAAAAGAATTATGACAATCTACCAGCTGAGGATCTACCCTGAAGAAATCATTCTGTAAGAAGAACACTTGCAAACAGCCTTATGGAAAGCTCTCCCTGAGGCAAAACCAACCTAAATCTCATTTTATAGCTCGGTGTAAAGTCATCGCTCTGAAGTAAGGCACTGGCATATTTAAAACAAAGAAGTGGACAACTCAGAACATCCTAAGAGGACCAGCAGTACCAACAAACCCTAGGACTGCTGTGTAGAAGTTCTTCCTACATCTTATTTTCCAAATACAGTCACAATACAGACTGATTTTATCTCTGGGTTCTAGTTCATATTTGTCCACATTTAATCTTAGCTGCCTGCATCTCCTGCTTGATGTCCTATGGGATACCCAGAGACAGCTCTATTTATGCAATCTAGTTAAGTTACGCTGACTGTGAGCAACAGTTGCAAAAGCTTCCTACACAAAATATCTAGAGATCAATAGCATCCTTATTTGCTATGGGATGAATCCTCCCTCTTGCATTGCTGAAGCAGAAACTTAAAAGATTTCCTTCACATCTCCGATTTCAATGCAATAAATGGTTCCTAAAATACTTTAAACGATGAATGTCTTGAAAATGTAACATAGCCTGCTAAACATATGCTGGATTGTTCCTGCTGTGCAAGGGAAAAAAGTTTACAGCACCTTAGGGGATTTCACTTTTAAAAGAAGAAAACCCCCCACAGCTTCCCTGTCAGTACAGCTTTTATGCTGGATTTGCAGCAGTGTCACTGATCCAGTCATACCCGCCGTAGAAACTCAGTCCTAAAACGAGCACACATTCCTAGAGTTTCTTCAAAGGCCTTCCCCCCTTTATAGCACCACGTTCTGTCCTTCTGCACGAAAACACCCCCAGCCCCACAGCACAGAAACAACACGTTAAAGAAACACCAGGATTTGCCATTTCACTTTTTACTGAAAATGGATATAAACTTTCAAAATTCATTTATTTCTCATTGATGCTGTGCTTACATTACTGGTGAAAAAACAACATTGTTTCTAAGCTAAGCAAGGCACCAAAACCCAGAATAGGGCTGGAAATCAACAGCAGTGTTTCCATATTATCCAAATAGGTGGCACGATGGCAACAAATTCAATCCCACAACCAAGACAACTGCTTAGGCAATTAAATACATTCATTCAACCAACACTCCACCTTTACGGTAACACATGCAAACTCGTTTTTTCTGCTTATGAAAAAGATTTGATATGAACACAGGTTGCTGTGATAAGCAGAAATTAGACATCTGATCGAAACAGACTCGTTTGTAGACCACGGTAGCCATTCTACTACGCAGTTCTGTCTGCTCAAATGCACCACAGGTATAATTCCCACTGTATTTTGTCATTTCTTTTCAGCCTTAGGTCTTGCAAAAGCAGAAGTCTTATGCAGATGAAGTCTGAAGGACAATCTCCAGTCCCAAATATTTTTTGGCTCAGAGCCCAGAGCTTTTGCTGCTCTGAGGAGAAACAGCCTCACATGAAGAAAACAGAAACTGAGTGGAAGAAGAGACCTTTACAGACAGCTACTGCTGGCTTCCCTCTGACAGGACTGCAAATGCTATAGCATGCTTCAACTCTTTACCTCCTACCTTGTTCATCCTCACATTCTGGTCCTGCAGCAGCATAACGCACAAGCTACTGTAAGAACAGAAGCACAAGATGTATGAAAATGTCATTTATTTCATCTTGCCAACCTATTGCTGTCAGCAAGCTCAAGCCAGAAGACCACTTTCAAGATTCTACCTACTACATGTTATTTTCCTGCTGACAGAGGTCACTGACTATCATTGTTTCTAAGTTGTTTTCTCTGCTGAAAGCTGTCCATTTTGCAGCTATATTATTTCCCTACTTCAAGCCCAGGCCTATTTCTAACATATCTGTTTGAGGATGAAGGGCATTACTTCTGAATTTCGTTGATATATCCATTTCACAAAGTGCAGTAACACCATTTCTAGTGAGTAATCAGCACAGGATAAGAAAGAAAGTACCACAACCACTCTGAAATAGATTAAGAATCATCCATGTCTGACTACAGAGGTTCACCCTCTACCTCTGAGGGCGAGCATTAAGAAGTGACCTAAACAATGCTATCCCCAGTTTACCTGTAAGCACTAGTTTTTCATGGAATGGTTTGGGTTGGAAGGGACTTCTAGGAGCATTAAATTCCAATCCCTCTGCTATAGGCAGGGACACCACCCACTAGACCAGGTTGCTCAAAGCCTCATCCAACCTGGCCTTGAATGCCTTCAGGCTGATAGCATCCACAACCTCTCTGGACAACCTGTTCCAGTGTCTCACCACCCTCACAGTAAAGAATTTCTTCCTAATATCTCATCTAAATCTACCCTCTTCTGGTTTAAAGCCATGTCCCCACATCCTGTTACTACCTGCCCTTCTAAAAAGTCCCTCCCCAGCTTTCCTGTAGGCCCCCTTCAGGTACTGGCAGGTCGCTATAAGGTCCCCCCAGAGCCTTCTCTTCTCCAGGCTGAAGAGCCCCAGCTCTCTCAGCCTGTCCTCACAGGGGAGGTGTTCCAGCCCTCTGATCATCTTCGTGGCCCTCCTCTGGACCTGCCCCAGCAGCTCCATGTCCTTCCTGTGTTGGGGGGCCCAGAACTGGATGCAATACTCCAGATGGGATCTCATGAGAGCAGAGTAGATGGGCAGAATCACCTCCCTCATTCTGATGGATACTTCTTGTTAATACTATAGCGCTATCATAAAATGATATTATAATGCTGTATCAAGAGAATGAAGTATTCAAATCATAATGGTAAAATGTCATCATCTTCTTCTCAGAGAATTAACAGGAAACACTGCAGTAAATAGAGAGTGTTGCCAAGCAATGGAATGTGGCTATATTGTTTTATTTTTCAATTATTTGTACAGCTCTTGGAAACCTTCTGTTTTCCACTTCCTTACCAATGCTAATTGATTGCGCAACAACTGTTACCACTTTATGGAAAGCATTTCTACTATGGTGTAAAATACTGACCTAGGGCTGCCTCACAGCTTAGCAATTCACATAACCTACTAATTAAATTCTGGAACAGGAACTTGTTTTCTGTAGCTGTCCCAATTATTGCTGTAAAAGCCTTTGTGACCCCTCTTGAAAGGTTTTCCATCACCCCCAGACCTCTCGTACTACCAGTTAGACATCTGCAAACAGACAAGGAATGGTATTGGTCCAATTTGTTATTTCTGACTTCTTTTTAAACCACAGCAGCTTTAAAAAAAGAAAAGAAAAAGAAAAAGAAAAAGAAAACTCTAATAATCTTCTATTTGTTGTTGAGTTCAAGTGTTGTAAGTTGCCCGTTGTTGATGGTAGAGAATTAGCAAAATTAGTAAAAGGATTATTTTTAACATCCCGCATTCCTTTACAATCTCAGTGAGTTAAGTACACGCACAGAGCTATACGCAAATAGTTTGTAAGCTTTAGATATCACAGTTCACTCACTAATTATGAACACCTCTATTAGTTTGACAGCTACACATACTGTGCATTATCATCCATCAGCAGCTAAGTCACGACTTGTTAAAGCACGCAGTTTAACAGCAGGTATCAAGCCACCTCAGTTCATTCATCGTTGTATACAAGACAAGGATAACACCCGTTTCAAAATTAGAAAAGCAAAACAAAATGGTCTGCACCAAAAAAAAAAAGTTTTGCCGCTTTAACAACTTCACAAAAACATTCACACCCCTGAAAGTCACTTGCTTGAAAAAAGTGGTGTGTAAATCACACAGGCTCTTTAGCAGTAACTTTGTTTTTAGTCAAATTTAGCACAAGTTATCCCACTTCAGCTGGTGGGAACAGCATTTTCTGGTGACAAAAAAGACTTTTCAGCCACAGAGCTAGACATTAACGTTAGCTACAATTTCACCTTTTTTTCCTCCCCACGTTCAATTCAGCCAAGCTCTAAAACGTTTATATGAATCCTCAGTATTTGAACCTTCCCTATGCACTTCTGTTTCACAAACCGAGTGCGGGAAAAGCACCACCTCGGCAGCGTAAAGCCAAAGCCGAGCTTACCTGCATCACGGTGACCACGTGGCAGGGGTTCAGCAGGTAGATGACCGTCCTGGTGGCGAACTTGAAGCCCACCTCCAGCCCGAAGACGAGGCACAGCGCCACGAGCAGCAGGTTCTTGCCCAGGCTCTCGTGCTTGGCGCGGGGCTGCTGCAGCAGGTGGCCGTCCAGCTCCCTGAGGTGCAGCTGCCGCAGCTTGCAGAGCGCCAGGAGGATCTCGGCAGCGCCCAGGCTGAGGAACACCAGGCTCTCCACGGCGCGCTGCCACCCGGACAGGAAGGCCGCGCACTCCGGCCCTCCGTTGCCGGCAAAGCTAGGGTCCACCCCGCCGTACAGCCAGTCCAGCAGGTTGCGGAGGCCGTACCGGGACATGGCGGGACGATACCCCTCCTCCTCCCCGTCGCTGCCCGGGTGCAGGTGGGAGCAGGTCGGAATCAACGCCAAAATGCCGTCGGGCCGGCGGAACATGAAACGCCAGGGGTCCTGCTTCCTCCCCGCGCCTTGGAGAAGAGTTCTCTTCCTTCCCTCTGGCGTCGGCAGCCTGGAAGGAGACGGACAGAGCGACGGATGAACGGAGACGGCGAGCCCCCGCCCAGCACCACCACTAACACACACCGCTGCCCCCGCCTGCCTACTGCAAGACTACCCCTCTCCCCAGCCGCCTCACCGGGCCCCGCGATGCCTTCTCCTCACGCGCCTCGGGCCGCGCGCAGCCCCGGGTTCCCAACAGCCGCCGCCCGCCCCTTCCCGCCGCGCGGCGCTGCTCACAGGTCGGCCCCGTACCCCGGGCGGAGAGAACAGGCCCGGAACCCCCCAGCCTCGGTGAAGGGCGGGAAGGAGGGAGCGGCGCTCCCCTCAGCGGCGGCGAGCCCGAGCAGGCGGGCTGATCCCCGCCGCCCTGCCGGCCTCTTCCCGGCGCCGTAGCATCACCCCACCGACGTGCCTGCCTCACGCCGAAAAATGGACGAGCCCCCCCGGATTGGCTGAGCACGGGCCGAACGCCCCGCCCTCGCTCCACCCCGCGCGCTCCGCCTTCCTCCCACCTCGCTGCGTGCCGCCCCGGCTCCCCCCCCGCCGCCCGTCTCTCTCCGGTCAGGGCAAATGCGGGTTATGTATGTAAAAGATGTAAAACTGTTCGCGTTATCAGCAATGAGGGAACCGGGCAGGCGTACACACAGTCCTAGCAATAGGACGAGAGGGAATGTCCTGAAGTTACACCAGAGATGGTTCAGGTTGGATAACAGGAAAAATTTATTCTCAAAAAGAACAGTGATGCACCGTCCCTGGAGGTGATCAAGAAAAGGGTCAGTGTGGCACTGATGGATTTGGTTGGTGGGCAGCATTGATGGGAGGTGGACAGCTGGACTGGATATCTCAGACATCTTTTCCAGCCTTAATGATTCCGTGCATCTTGCATATAGGCAAATAATTCAGTTACTCGCTAACATTTCATCATTGTAGCCTGGTGATATGGAAGTGAGATCTGCATGTGAAGGAAATGGTGGTTTTGTTAGCGAGCAGCAGAACCCATCACCACCATTTTGCTGTAGATAAGCATTCTGCATTCCCTTATCAGTGATCCCCATTCCCTGGCTCTCCTCCCACCACCCAGATGCCCACAGAGTGGAGGGGCCCAGCAGTGCAGCACCCAGCTAGCACTCTTATCAACATCTCTATGCACTGAGAACCCCCAGCAGCTCAAGACTGCCACACCAGCTAGTGCTGGTTTGAAATTAAAAGTGCACCCTTGGGCCTGTCACTACTAGTCCAACAAAAGACACGTGCTCACATCTCAATCCTGTTCTCCCTTAGTCACATAACGAGGTTTCTTGCACCCACCTAGTTATGAGGAAAAAGATTGGTAGAGCATGACCACAAGAGGTTCACTTCCTTGTGAACACAATCTAAAGAGATCACGGCATCTAAGATAACACCACCTGACAATGTGTTGCTATTCTATTTATAGGTCTTTTTCACCTATAGAGTGAACACCTACTGTAGAGGAATTCAGAACAGGAAAGATCCAGAAACAGCCCACAGGCACTGCACACAGTGACAGACTGGAAGGAACACAGATGCCTGCAATTGTAGCTGCAAAAGTTGTTCTATTGTAAGTGTCTGAGGGATGGACATGTTCCAGGTTGTTTGTGGCAGCAAACAACTCAGTTGGTAAGTTTCATGGGGCAAATACCCTGTGCTTATCTTTGCAAGCAGCGTTCCTGTATTTCACAAGTAGGAGAATAAAAGAACTGCCCAACCAATCATGTTAGTACTGAGCTGCTTCTGTGGGTATCCTACAACTGTTAACAGAAACTGTGTAGTAAAAGTTGCCATAATTTTTAAAGTATATTTAATACATAATACATTATGTATGTATGTGTTGTATACACCATTCAAGACAAGTAATTGAAGAATATGATAATCATAGTAAATAAGAACCAAGTGAAGCACATGCAAGTGTTCAAGGCTGATCCACTTAACCACTGCTTTCTCAGTTTATCATTCAAATGACGTTAGTATCACAGCGTTCAAAATCCTAGAAAAAGCTTTTAAACAATAGCATAGATCTTAATCTTAGCTTTGAGTTAATGAGGATGTATTAGAACAAGAAAGTGAATTCGCAAGGGAGCAGTATAGCCTCTTTCATATTTGAATAAATGAAAACTTAACAGTAGTGCTGAATAACTTATGCTTTATAATAAACATAGAGAGAATTTTTATAAAGTCTTTTGTAAGGATTGTTTATTACTGTATGGATTATTTCTACCTGAATATACTGGTGGGTTTCAGTTAAAATGTGTAGCCAGCAAGGCAGTGCTCTCCCAGAATTTCCTTATCATTTAAATGGTAAAGAAAATTAAAGTGATCGGTGCCTTTGTTGCATCAAACTTCAAAAACAGATCACCCACAAGCAGATAGTTAGAGAAGGTAATGCCAAGAACAAAATGATTGCAGCCTGGAATAGAGAAAGAAAGGATTAAGAGCACTCCGAATAAATGTTTTCAAATGGTCTGAGTCTAAAAAATATGATATAAGGATAGTTAAAGAAGTAATTGAATTAAGATGGATGAGATGCTAAAATAAATATGAAAACAGCAGCAGCAGCTATCAGTTCCAGTTGTTCAAGGTGGTGGGAGGTAATGAGGGAAGGGGAAGAGCCAGTGCAATGTAGATTGGTCAATGCAATCAACTTCAGTCCCCCCAGAAAATCCTAGGACAAATCATCTCACAAACTATTACTAGCATATAGATGATAACCAGGGAGCAATAGTAGTCAACAAGGTTTGCCAAAAATAAATCACATCAGATAACTTGAATTTTTTTTTCCCCTTCAGTAAGGAAAGGCCTTCTGCATGGGACAGAACATGCTGTCAGTTTGATTAGGTTTTTGACAGTTACATGACATTTTCATTTAAAAGTTTGAAAAATCTTGTCTGGATAGATGTATTACAGCATCTGTACAAAACTGATTGGATCACAAGCAATAGTTCACTGTCAAAAGGAGAGTGATATTGGTGGGCTCCTAGAATCTGCCTTCAGGCATGTTCTGTTTGGTGATTTTATTAACAATGAAGATAATGGAATAGAGAACATCCTCATCATTATTTCATGTGATACAGAGCTGAGGGGACAGCTTTTTTAATACTCCTGACCTTTGAGAATCAGTGTTAAAAAACACAACAAGAAATTCAGAAACAACAAGCTGAATCATAGTCCAGCACGTAGTATAAACCAGCTGGTACAAACCACAACAGCCTTTCTCTTCCCCATGCTGCTCTTTCTCTCTCACACTGTCCTATGCAGGTAAAAGCTTTTCCAGGGCTGCATGAAAGAAACTGATTAACATTACCATTTTAATCCCAGAGATAGCTGTAACCTGGATAGCTGTATCCTTCCAGCTCTATTTAACCCTGTTTTCAGTGATGGTGATGGATGAGGTGACCTCCCTAGATTTCTACAGCCCTATTTTTCTGTGATTATGCACTCATTAAAAAGGAGCATCTTTGGTGTAAAACTGGGTATCCTGAGATGGTCAGTGTTCTTTTACAACAGCACAGTATTGTTAATTCATGTTCAGACTGTGATTCACTGTGAAGTCAAGAGATCTGGGTCCTCCAGTCCTGATCTGCTGGGTGGCTTACACACAGTTCCTTCATTATCTCCAAGTTTCAACTTCTTTCAAAAGCACTCTGAATTTTGTGAGTAAAGATTGAGTAGTATTGACAGAGCACTGAGCACTTGCTCTCCTCTGTTTGTTAATCACATCTTCTCTTCCTTTCACTAAGTAATTTATGCTCTCTTTAAGATCCATTGTAAACATATATAACTCATATGTCAATAGAAAAGGTTCTCTAAAAGTAATAAATTCCTGTAACTAAAATATTTGGACAAGAGCCTGAGGCTTTTTTTCCTAACATTAGGTTTATTTTTCTGTCTGTGTTGTCTTAAAATGGTGAAATCTAACATTAGCATATGAAGAAATGCTGAGGCCTCAAGCACATCAGAAGTCAGCCACCCAGAACAGCCTTACACAGAGCCTATGCAAGCACACCACCTGCCTGGGAGCTCCATCTTAGTTCTGTCCTGGTCCCAGGGGATTTATTTCTGAAGAATAAAGCAATTATATCACATTAAGTTCACACAGGATGTCCATAGCAGCTGCAATGCAACAGTACACATGGCAATGACAGCACAGTAGCAAAGTCCTAGGCTGCAGCATGTGAAGAAATTCTTAAATGTAGCAGCTGTAGACACAAAAACAAAGGAAAAAAAAGCTGCTTACCCTTAAAAGGCCTCAGGTAGGCAAGGACCCTCAGCAAAGTATCCTCACTTCCACTGCCAACCCTTAAATGAGGTCTGGGAAGGGATGGATCCTGGCTCCACCCCTTCCAATCACTCAGGTACATTATATGCACCTGAGCTCCCCTGGGTTGGCCCTGCCTTCCCACCAGGTGCTCCATCACTGGTTCAAGTTGTGACTTAGCATTTCCACTACAGCAGACAAGACTGAACCGGAAAACCTACATTTTATCCTCTTCCCTTTTCTCTTTTCTTCTCCCACCATTGTTAGACACTTCTTGGTTAGTCATGAGTGATGCCGTCTTGCCAGGCTGACTGTGCCTTGTGGAGAGAAAGGTATGCTTTATTCCCTCAGCTTGTGGGTTAACATTAATGTTGTTTTATGTGCCTGATCTAGGTAGTGAGAAGTACCATATGTGAATTCCTACTCTTACAGTCACAGATAGTAGGAAGGAAATGAGAAATGCCTACTTAAAAAAAGAAAGCAAAGAGGCCATGTGGATTGAAGGAAAAAGCAGGAACGGGGACAAATTTTGCACAGCATTGTTAGCTGCCAGTTAAAGTACTGCAGTTTGTTTACTCAGATTTTTAATAAAACGATATGAATACTCTGTGCAGGATCTTTGATCTGATGGTCTTTTGAGATGCAAGTGGTGTCCGAGTCACATATTTATCTTTCTCATCCGCTTATAATGGAAGGTGGATTGAGTCTGCTTGCTAATCTGTTATTCCTTGCACGAAGAATAGCCCTTGGCACAGTATTGCAATCTGAAGTATGCTTTGAGCACTCAGAATGAGACTTGGAATAGCCACAGAGTAGCAGTTGTGGACTTGGGCATGAATACATTCAAGTCATGTGTACAGAAAGCAACAACATTTCGACTGCTTAGACTTGTAAACCAGAAGGCTTGTTTCTATACAAAGTAGAATCTGAGGCTTTGGCTTTCTAATGGCACCCCACCTCTTTTCACCTGGTCTTTTTGCTTCATTCTTTGCTGCACAAATTAAATCAGATGTGCTTTTCTTTCACAAATCTGGAAAACTGTTTGCCTACTCTGAATAAATCTTCAGAAGCATATACACATATGTGCTGCTTCTTTTCAATGTTGTTTTCATTGTTAGCTTGGCTGTGATATACCCAGCTGAGATCTACGAAGTCCTGAAATATTTTTACAGTCTTAAGAAAATTCTCCTTTTTTCCACCTTTCAAAAAGTAATCAGAATCATGATCATCTGCAGAAGCAGTGCAATCTCATACTGACTATGGTAAATGCTGCTCACTTAATTGTTTCATTTTATTGACTACGAAGAAGGGAAGTAGATTGATCTGTTTGGATTCTTATTTTTAAACAACTTTATTGTACTTCAGTGGCAGGGCTAGAGAATATTAATTCTATTCTTCAGAGATGTTTAGTTTAGGAAAACTACCTAACCAGGAGTGTAAGGTTAACAGGTTGTAAGGTTAACAGGTATATAGAGAAGTCAGGCTAGTAAGAATAGTCAAACAAAGGAAAGGTGCTCACCGGTGTTGTAGGCTCGCAAGACTCCAGAAGGAGCGATCTCCAGGAAGAGATCCTTCCTTTGTGGAAGTCAGCCCTTAAATGGGGTCTAGGAGAGGTGGAGCCTGGCTCCACCCCTTCCAGGCACACAGGTGAATTGCTTTCACCTGTGCTCCCATGGCTGACTCAGTGCTTGCCTCAGGTGGTCAATCAGAGGTTCAGGCCATGATTCAACAGTTCCCATACAAGGAGCATTCCTTTCACTGTTAGTTTTCATAAACATATTTCTCCTGGCTCATGCTTGATCTGAGCATGCTAACAGTTCAGAAATAGGCCTCTACCCTCAGTTTTCAGAATAACTGTTGGTGGTTCATTCTCAAGCACTCGCCCTCTTAGGGCACAAGAACAAGATGCCTCTCAACACAAGTGAAATATTCAAGAGCTAGTAATTATACTGTCATTAGTCTACAGACTAAATATTCTGCCCCCAAACAGAGATGCTTATAGACATTACACTGTTCTAAAAGATGAATTATTGACAGTTCACACTTTTAAAGCTACGTTTGCAACTAGAAGTGGCTACAGGACAGCTACCTGGAAAGAATCAGTCTGATAAGCCACTGAGTACATGGGTTTTTTTTTTCCCTTTTCTTTCTTTTGTTGTTGTTATTGATGTTTTTCCTTACTAAATGTACTTTAATAGTGATACTACCATTTGTTCTGAATTCCCTCTGTTGAGTCAGTTCCTCGCAGATATTATTTATGAATTTGAATGAAGGCTTGTTGAAATGTAATTGTTTATTTCCTCTCAAGGAATTTTCTTGTGGGAAAGATAAAAGCCTGTATCGCTTATCATATCTCTCCCTGTCAGCTATTTTTGTTAGAACACATGCTAGACAATACAGAAAAATAGTAAATGTCAACTTGAAACATTCAAAATCAAAACTTAAAAAGATTTCATATCTTCCTTTACATAAAAAGCTGCAATATTAATAGGCACAAAACTGGTTGGATGAAAAAGCAGGCAGAAATAAAGAAAAACCTTTAATGTGCGAGACTAACAAGACTAACAGTTCTACATTTTAATTACTCTACCCACATGGAAGTTAACAGGTGAAACTGTACTGTCAGTAGCTGGTACAGGTTGAAGATTCATCTGAGAAATGGTGATACGTTTCTTTGCAGGCTTGTGTATTAAATGAGTAAAGGAGTTCTTTGAAGATGTTTGGAGATTAGGAAAACAATATTTTTTGTTAAGATGAATATGAAAAAAACGAATCTGATATAAAACATATCTTAAGAAAATTAATATTTCCACCCAGTTATTAGTATTTCTCTTAAGCTTGAGGCATCTTCAGAAGTAACAGAAAGAACAATTAATCTTTTCATACGCTGGTAGCGTTTTATGCCTAAAGTGCTCAGTGACATCCACCCCCGTGTTTATGTCCTGTGTTGTTTAGCTATTTTTCAATTCTCAAGGCATTTGCTCTGTTGTATGTCCTGTGCCAGCACCATATTATTGCTAAGTATAACAAAAGGCATTTCACAAAGAACAACACAAACTCTTTTTCTTGGAAGCTCAGCCTCAACAACACTTTTCTCACTGTTGCCTTCCAAGTCGAAATATTATGCTATTAACATAATGCACATTTATACATGCTTATATCCACAGCAATTCAATAACCCACCAGCATTAAGCTAGTTTTTCTACAAACCAGACCCAAATGGAAGGTGATCTCTGAAACTCCTATAGGCAGCCTTCAAGATGCTTCTCACACTGATGTCTCAGGAAAAAAAATAATAAAATGAAGTCAGAGAATCAAATCAGGGCTGAAGCTGATTGCCATATTAGTGTTACAAGAGCTGTTAGCCTGGTTTGTGTTTGTTAATTTTACCCATGGCTGATATACACAGTTGGCATGTGATTCTTTAAGCCTACATAGGCTGTGCAGGGAGAAGAGCCGGTGCTCTGCTGTTGGTACTACACTAGACATTAACAGAGGAAACAGCTACTGTCATGATGATACATGAGAATGAAGTTGGTCTGTAAGTAAATTTTTCACATCTTTAACGGTAGAAGTAAGCACCTTGAATGGGGTTATGGAGGTGAGGCCATACCATCCAAAAAGCTAAATAAAGGATAATCAACGTACTACATCAAAACTTGTTTTGTGTGCATGAAAAGGGTGTATTTCCAAAATTACAAAGTCAAGTAACTGGCATGTTTCTAGTATGATTAGGAAAGAGACTATTTTAGATCACCATTATGAAAATAGACAGTGAGTATATATATTAGTTTGTTCATGTAAGTAATAATTCAAATTGCCAAACATGAGAAGCTGTGGGCGTTAAGCACTTGAGTAATAAATCCACGATCAAAAGGAAACATGGTGTCTGCATGTGGAGGTGGAAGTGAGATTGTGACTGTCTCTTGGCTGGTCAGAGGCTAGTAGAAGCTAAGAATTTTTAGGATCTGAAAGCATAGGAGCCTCACATAAGACAAAATGGTATTGAAGTTCTTTGCTTTTGACAGACTTATTCAACCACTTTGTAAAAGTACTATATGGAACAATAAGCCCTCTAGTGGTTGTTCACCTCTGACATTCTCTAATAATACTAATGCTCTAATAATAATAATGCTCCATGTTAACTAATGCAGTTAAAATATTGTTTTCAGTAGCAGCACAACTTGTGGTGTTTTAACTCTTGAGGATGTTGCCATCACTTTTCTAAACATGGGAAATGAAATAGTAAGAACTGGATCAGTTCAGTTCCAATGCCTGAAACGAGTACCAATAGAACGGACCCAGGATTACACCCGCTAATATAAGATAGTCTTCTGTAAGGGAGTTTTAATTTAAATACCAAGAAATACCAAGTTGGATTCCAGCGACAACAGAGCACTTGGTCACTGGGAGCTTGGCAGGGGCCTAAGTATATCAAGCGTTGTATTTACTTCACATATAGATAGAACAAACTCTGGAGAAAACGTTCAAAGTTTGCAGAAAGGAAGGAAGGAAGGAAGGCATTGTGTGCTGTCCTGTTATTGCTGAGAGAAGGAAATAGATTTAGCAGTTCTCTAATGAGAGGGAGCAGAAAGAAGTCAGCTCTAAGTTGCAGCAGTCACTGGTCTGAAATCAGTGATAAATAATCTTATTTAAGTACTTGAAATGTGTAAGGATTGCACTTTTACGAATGCACTGACATGCAAATATAAGAGGATTTTTGCTTAGACCAATGCAATGCAAATTGGTTAAAAGGAACAAGATAGTCAATCTCTGCCTTTAATCCTACCTCAGCATTCAGCTGGGTGTTGTAGCCAGAAGCTCCTTTATTCCTACTACATCAAAGGATTTATGCCAGCAGCTTTCAGTGATGCAGTGGGAAAGTATTCTGTTTTATGGGTCTTGGAAATATTTACCTCTGAGCTCTCTGAATTTATTAGGGCTCAGAGTTTGTGTAAATGTAAGTGCTTTAATTGCTCAACTGATGAAGTGCATCGCACTTAGGGCTAGCTGCTTGTTTTCTCCTCTGTGATTGCTAGGAAGAGTTTTTCCTTGCTCTCAGCCTTGACAGAATCTTTGCCTGCCAGGACAGGGGCTCAAGGCTGCAGCACTCACTACAGCCACGTTACCCAGCAGCTTATATTGGACTCATTAACTGATTTCTCCTTCCAGAAATTCTGACTAATGGTGAAAAGAGGAACCCAAATTATTTTCTTAAAACAAAGCATCCTTAAACAGAAACAGGAGGAAAGGAATTAGCAGAAACTGTACTGTGGGTGCATAGCCCAAAAGGAATGGTTAGAACTCTGGAACTCTGGAAGCACATAATTGAAAAAAGGGGGAAAAGAAGTAACAAAAAGATATCTCAGTTTGAAAGTATTCATGTAGTTCATGTTTTCAGATCCATTTGCTGCTGTTTATGAAGTCCAAGCAGTACAAACGTCAGCAAGATAAGCAAAGAAAGCTCCAGATACTGAGTCACACAAACAGAATAAGGTACAGCTTTCTCATTAGAAGATTTCCTTCAAACCTTCATCATAATACTAGTGCATGCTCTCTCGTATTTGGATAATACCACTGAAAAATAAGCAAATTAAACAAGATACATTTAAAATATATTTGTATAATTGATATCTTTACCTGTGAAAGTATTTTCACAGAATACATTGCTACTACTAGTCAGGGAGGTGATATTATATAGAAGGAAGTGCAGCATAATCAATGCTTACTTAATTGGTATTGTTAAAATCACAGCCTGTATTCTGATAACTATTTTGTAATACAAAATAAACCTGACAAACAATTCACTTGAGTGGTGCATAATCAAATTCAAAGCATTCTGCTGATACAATTCCAACCACAGTGTAACATCGTACCAAAGCACTGATTTCTGTGCTGAGATCCTAATGCTACCTAGAATTTTTCAATGCCTTTTGGCTGGATGGTTTTGATAGCTGGCAGGTCTGCTCCAGCTCCCATTAAAATATTAAGCAAAAAATTGTGCTGTCACAATGATATGGGAGAAATACGACTATACTTCAGGCTGAACTTTGCTGGATAACATCATTATGTGGGACCTCTAAGGACTGAGGCGGGATCTGATTAATGTTTATAAGTATCTATAATAGGGAGGTGGGAGGCAAATGGATGAGGCCAGGCTCTCCTCAGTGGTGTGTAGTGATAAGGAACAACAGCCTAAAACTTGAACATAGGAAGTTCCATAAAAATACACAGAAGAACATCTTTAAGCTAAGGGTGACAGAGCTCTGGATCAGGCTGCCCAGAAAGGTTGTGGAGTCTCCTTCTATGGAGATATTCAAGACCTGTCTGGATGCCTACCTGTGCGACTTATTGTAGGGTACCTGCTTTAGCAAAGGGCTTGGATTCAATGGTCTCTTGAGGTCCCTTCCAACCTCTGCAATTCTGTAACTCTGTAATTTGTTATTTTAATCTATTCAAATCATATGCTGTCATCCGAAATCCGAGAAGAAAACTCTCTAACCCTAGTGTGGTGTTAGAGTAACAGACACCACAAGCAGACATTGCTTACTCTCTTTCTCATATTCCTATTCTTTTCTTTCATCAGTAATATTTTTATTGTTTTATTTTATCAAAGGATAAAAGTCCCATCATTCTCATGATCTTGTGTGAAGCATTTTATTTGGAGGTGATGTCGTGGTGCATATAGAAGCTCAAGTTCACATCGTGAAATAGAACATTTGTGATAATCTGCCCTCTTGAACCTTTTTGCTGTACTCCAAAAGTCAGAAGTTCAAGGAAGACATTTCATTCAAGGAAGAAAATTACAGTGACAACAAGGGAGGCTACTAATATTCATACGGCTTAACATATCAGTTCTCATTTATTTAACTGTCATAACCTGACCACTTTCCAGTTTTTCTCCCTAACAGTTCCCTTCCTTCTTTCAAATGAAATATCCATAATATACCACAAGAACTATAATTTTTAAAATAACATTAATATTTATGGACCTCACTTTCTGGGTCATAAGAACATGAGCAGTCAGTTTCTTCCTGCATTTCATAAGTACATTCTGATCTACTTCCAAGGCAAGTTGTTTCACGCAATAACTGTTAAAAGCGAATCTATACGTGGTATAGCTTTAAACATACTAAGCATATTTAATAAATTACACAATTTATACAGTTTACTTTGTTATTATGTATATTTTATTTCCTTAAAACTTTTTGAGTGAACTCTCAAACAAGTGCAGAAGTGCTAATGGACCTGTTATGGTCCCAGGTGTTAGTAAAAGCAAATGGTTAATGCTGGGCTGGTGAGCAAGGAGATGTCCAGTTACCAGTTATTGAGTGAGGTAGAGAATTACCTTTTACACGTTATATTTTCCTCAGTAAAAACCTAGGTTTATTTTGTATTATCTGTAGGGCTAAAGGAAGATTTTATGTATTCACATATTTTTTAAAACAGTTTAGTTGTCAACAGCAGTTGGTATTTTGAGGCTATTTATTGTGGAGAGATTGAATTACACTAGGCTGTAAACACGTAGACAGCACACTCTCAAAATAATGTCATAGTCCAGAAGTGTGCAACTTTCTCAGCTGAGGCACCTGTCTCTTAATTTCATACAAAAAATGCAGTCAGTGCACATCAGTAAACATATATAGGCATGTTTTTTCTGAGGTTTAGTCCATCCCCATCTACCTAACTCTTCCTCTCCAGAAGGCTCCTGGAGCCCTAAGAGCAGCCTTTCAGTAACTGAAAGGGGCTGCAAGAAAGAAGGGGATGGACTCTTCAGCAGGGTCTGCTGTGATAGGAGAAGGGGAAATGGTTTCAAACAAAAAGAGGGGAGATTTAGATTGGGTATAAGGAAGAAGTTTTTTACAATAAGGCGGTGAGGCACTGGCACAGGTTGCCCAGAGAGGTGGTGGTGCCCCATCCCTGGAGACACTCAAGGTCATGCTCGACTGGGCTCTGAGCACCTGATGGAGCTGAGGGTGTCCTTGTTCATTGCAGGGAGGTTGGATTAGTTGACCTCTATGGGTCCCTTCCAACTCAAACAATTATATGATTCTATGATTTTTTTAATGAGATAAATTGTACTAAACATCAGCACCTGCATTCTGCAACACTGCCTTTTGTTAACAATTTGTTCATTTTTATTGATAATAAAAAATAAACATGCACAGCAGGTGGCAGCACGGTTCCTGCTTGATACCAGCCTCATTTGTACCTCAGAAAAGTGTCTCCGGTCTCGTAGAAGTTGCCGCTATTAAACAAATGTTCCTTCCTTTATACGAAGCAAAGAACTAGATATGATCAGTGTCACTGCTGTACAATGACAGCACTTTCTGAAGGTGCATGCAGCAGAACTCACTAGAAGTTTGGGGCAGAGCTTGCTGCCTAGGTACAAGTTGTATCCGTGTAGAACAAGCAGTGTGCTGCTAAGCAGGCCATGAGATATGTTTGTCTGTCTGCTAACAGAAGGAGAAGTTTTCCACAACATATTTAAAAATGTATAAATGTGCTCTACTGGTTTCTCCCTGCTAGTCAGGCCTCCCTTGCAATCTTTGTGAAGGGGTGATAATAAAGCAAGACACTGATGGACTTACATACCACAACATTTTTGAACACATTTGTTGTGTGTTTGGAAAATGAGTCCAATCTCGCAATTCTCAGTGCACAGACAGAAAAACAAGTGGGAAAGCTCACCAGGCTTCCTTAAATCATCTAACAGTTGTATAGGGCACAAGGTGTCTGCTGTGGGATCCTGCCAGTGACAAGAGTGACCGTACTAAACTCCTACAGAAATTATGTTGCTTTTTCACTTTTTGGGTTTATTGGACATTGAATGGCCTGTATAATCTGAAATATTTTTGCTAAACTGCAAGGAGTGTTGTAGTCTAAACTTTGTAGAACCTAGAGTTTTAAAACTCTTAATCAGATCCTGAAACGTAATTCCCACGTGCTTCTCTCTCCTCTCTTGTCTGACCCTTCAGTGGGGTGTGTGCTGGGGAAGGGGTAGAAGGGAAGCGTTCATAGCCTCTTTGTGAATGGGGTTCTCTGCTTTGAAATACCTTGGATCAGAATTCTCAAAAAGTTCGTTCATCAGCTCTAACAATTGAACTCATTCTGTCCCCAGGTTTGCCTACAAAACTTGATGTTATCATTGAAGGCTAAATATCCTTTTTCATTTTTTAATTTCCTTACCTAGCCTGTGGGAGAAAAAAAAAAAAAGAGGAATGTTTCTAGAAATGCTTTGATCATTAGTTAAAACTTGACTGCATTCTTTAATAGTATTTTGGGTTGAGGCAGAGATTTTAATCTTGCTTTGCTAAGAGCATTTATTTACTTAGGTGGTAATTTGTCTGAATCATACATTTCAGGACCTGGCTGAAGTATCACCTTACACCCAGGAGACTTACAAGATTATCAGGCTTACTTAGAATTACTGTAGACCTCCTATGGTGCTGAATATGGTTTTCTTGTTTTAAACTTTTTAATCCAGTATTAAGGGGAATTGCCACCAAGTAAAACTGTAGCACAGTAGTTAGCCTAATGTAGGATCCTGAGCAGTCAGTTTAAAACTGTTTAAGTCTCCTGGTTATCTCAAATCCTCTACCATTATTTTCCTGAACATTTGTGTGAACACTTCCTGTAGGATGCGGGCTAGATTTGTCCCTAGTGTAGAACTACAGAAGTCAATAGGACCATATTGGATATTAATTAAATGTTTGACAATATTTCAGTCATCTATGTTGCTGGCCTCCCGGTAATGTCAGAGCCCTGTGTGGCTGAAGTCAATGGAAGCTCACTAAGCGCCCAATTCAGTTTTCAGAAAGCCTTGGTTTTGTGGGAATACCTGTCCCTGTTTCTTTGTTTTGTGTGACAGCTTCCTCACATTTAATTTATATCTACTTTAAGATGAATTCTTTAAGGTTCTAAATTTTGTGCGGGGATAAGACAATAGGAACAGCACAGTGGTGTCATTCACTGTTTTTACCACAAACACACACACATCAAAAAAAAAAAAAAAAAAAGAGAGAGAAAAGTAGATGAAATGAATGAAATAATAATAAAATATTTTTCATGAAATGAGTAGCATTTGCTTATCTGAAATTCCCACCAGAGGCACTGGACAAAGCCTCTCTCACAAGATAACTAGGGCTGACTTAAGACTTCATTTCAAAAGCTCCGAGAGATCTACAAACAAAAAGGCATCCCAATGAAAGTAAGCTTCTCCTTGTTCTTAAGCTTGTGTGTGGGCTGAAGTTCATCAGATAACTTCTGTAAAACAATGGAAGCAACTACATATGACTTAGCTAGTTAGAGGCCTGAGAGTGTTTTTAAAGGTGAGATCAATATACTTTTATTGACAAGTCTCATGTAGTAAAAACTAAGAGCAAAACATTGAGAGAGCCGTATTTACATCATAGTCTCTTTTTTAACAAATGAATTTATCAGCAAGAATTCAAAATGGAATGCTAAATGTGATAATATGGCTATAAACTATAAAGCTTACTAAAGGCATTCTAAGACTTTCTGGACTTTTAATAATTAAAAAAAAAAAAAAAAAGAGCTAAAAAAGTAAATCTTTATCAAAAGTATTCTTCCAGAAAGGCATTTGCAAAGAGGAGAGGAGAGGAGAGAAGAATATTGATAATACTGTGAAGTTCAGTTAACCATAAGAGCTCTCTTCTTTTTTACGTCCTTAGTAAAGAAAGGCTGCAGTGAGAGGCTAATCCTTATTAGGCAAATATTCCACGGAAGAAGAAAAGCTAGGGATTCAAATCTATTAAAAAATAAATGTTAAGCTTCATTTGACCTGTTGTTGTTCATAGGACTAACTGTTTATTCCTCAAAGCAAAAAATATTTCAGTCTGTAGTCTTTCTCTGCTGCAGTCAGCTATTTCTGAGAACGGAAGTGAACATCAGTGTAACACTGAATAAGGATGTAGTTTTTAATTCTCTGTTCTTCTGCAACTTTTTGTCAAGTGTTCATGTTGAACTTTCTAACTTCCTAACTGCATTATATAAGTTAGAGATGTTCCCATATTTGTACATTCTCTGTACTTCATTGGCTTATACTAAGCAGAATTTCAATTAAGCACTGCATTTGGAAATGCAAGGTGTTGCAGACATTATTGTAAAAGCTTATAGCTAAACATGTGTCTGCCACCAGTACCACCTAAAGTTTGAAGGGGATGCTCAGAGAAATGTAGAGCTCAGCTGCACAGTTTGTAGTGACAACATTCAAACTGGTACTGGAATGGCATATAGCTACGAATAAATCCAGTGAAATCAAAATGCAAAGTCAGAGTTCTAATTAACTAAAAATGGAATAGATGGCTATTGCAGTTCTGTGGTGCTCAGCCATGTCAGAAACGCCTCTCCACTTCCAGTCACCAAAAATATTTCAAATTTACCCTTCAAAATGGGAGAGGATTTTGCAATCCAATTTATCTCAGTGTGCTTGTTGTTTTGTTTTGATGTTATACACAGCAAGACGATACTTGAGTTCTCCTCTTCATGAGTCAAGAAAGCCAGTGTGAAGCCAAAATTCCAAATGAGTAAAGATTTGAGTGAAGATTGCTTCACTACGAAATGGTAAATGAAATATAAGTTGCAAAATCTACACAATTACTGCCTACAAATATCTGACAGATCCTTCAGGTATTGTTTTCTAAAATCATTCCTGTTAACATCTTTAAACATAGACTCAAGTGATTTGACATTCACATTTACTCACTGATAGAGTCCAAATGCACGTTCCTCCGGAGGGTGGATGTGCTGTGTTTATGGCTGTAGGCCTAGGCCTGCTTCCAGTGCTGCTCTCATGGAGTGGGAACCTACAGGACCCACTCTGTTACTTTATTCATATTTGAATGTTTCTAATCTACTAAGATTTTGCTGGACTTCCTTCTCTTCTTCCCTTTTACTCATTATCTCAAGCTAATTCTTCCTTTTTCTGGAGTTCATTTGAAAAAAAAAAAGCGGATGTGGAATTGTTTCAATATAAACAAGTTGTTTCTTCTGTCACTGGACAGTCTGGGATCTTTTGTCCTGCACAGGAAGATCCCTTTCTGGAGGTGGCTGCTGGACTGAGATCTTTCCTGGTTAATTGCCTCGATAAGCTTTCTGCTTACAGTGTTTTAACACTTCTGTAACATTTAAATTCAACACTGCAACACTTTGTACTGTAACTGAAAAGCCTGCGGATGCCGGGGCAATATTCTTCCCCTCCGCCCCACAGGCTGACAAGTTTGTTTTGAGGAACCCCGGCACAAAGCATATTCCATGTGACAGCACCAGGAAGTTCAATGGAAGTAGATTGCAGGCTGGATTCACAGAGAGAAAGCTGGAGTAAGTGACTTTGTAATGAGGTATGTTCAGATATAAAATAATTGTGGCTATAGAGCAGAAAGAAGAAGGGAAAGGAGTTAAATGATATTGTTTTATGTGCTTTGTGAGTATCTGTATTATAGAATTTTACTTACACTAAGAGAAATTTCCACTTAAGAAGGAATGAACTTGCTGCACAAGACAATAGACAGTGTTTGGGGATATCTTACTATAAATACAAAAATAAAGTGAGAAAAAATGTATTAGAAGTGTATCTGCTTTGATTTAAGCCACCTTTTATGTTCTGAGAACACGTGCACAGTCCTCTACTACATACTCTGCATCCAAGATTTTCAAAGTTTGCTGAGCTACCCGTGCACCAGAACTAACTGCTGCTTAAGCCGTGAAGAGAGGAGAGGTTTTACTGCTGCTGTGCTCCATTGTCCTGAACTGCTGGCTTAGGCTGCAGCTGCTCTTGACTTTTCTCCTAAAGGGTATTACTGTGAATGCTGATCGATGACGCCTAAAGAAAAAATAGCAATCGTGCTGTTTGTGGCCTCGATCAAGAGATAACAAAGGCAAAGTTTGTCAAGAGCAACATCTCTTATTATAGTGACGTGGTTGGAAGCAGTAATGAAAATAATGTTTGAAAACTTGCTAAGAAATGGGATTGCTCAGGCTGTTTGTCTGCTGACTATAAGGTATCTTTCATTACCCCGGCTATTTTGGCACTACCTATTAATTTCCTCAAATTGCTACAAGTCTTTTATCTGAAGATGCTTCTGTTGGATATTAATGAAGAAGTGAAGTTATCTAGGCAGCATAGGCTAAAGCTGAAACTCCCCCAGCATCACCTTTCTCAACCAGCATTGTCCATTAAGAAAATGGGTCTGTAAATGATACTATTCACCTAAACAAAAAAGAAACTGTTATCGTGGCGTTGGTCAGCTGTGTGTGATACCGATACCTGGGCTGCCCTTGGGAGCCAGCCACCCTTACAGATAATGTGGTGGTGTCCATTTCACGCAGATTTGAATCTTGAGTGTAAAAACTGCAGAGGCAGAGGAGACCTCAGAATACAGCCCTTCCCCCCAGCTCTGTTTCTGTGAATATTCACAGCGAGGTTTCATTCACGGGCATTTGGTTCTGTAACTACAACAATACCAATTATTTCTGCAATATTTTCCATATGTAGTATCATGAATAAATTAAACTATGACCCTAGAATTAGAACCACTGACCCAAAGATTCTGACAGTGAAGCTACCATGCAGAGGAAATGTTGACTCATCGACTGGAAAGTGCTACTAAGAATACAGGAAATTGTTACTCTAGAATCTTTATCCATGTAAGCAACAGCCTACTTGGATGAGCAAGAACCCCATCTGTGGATGAGGAGAGGTAAAACTGTATGAGGGCCATGTCTTGTGGGTCTGGCTAAGATGACCAAGAAAATGAAATCATACACATCTCTTACACAATTGTAGCATAATATATGAAATTGCTAAGGGGGTACAACCACTGCAAACTGGTTGAGGTCCATAGAAACATTTTAAAAGGCTCTTCTCTGAAAACCTGTGTGCTTTTCTCAGTGGTCCACATTGCTATGGACTGATGAGAAACAATCAATGTGGGGAATCAGGTTGACTGCAGGGATCAATCAACCTGCGCAGAAGGAAGTTGCACTTGAAAAGATATGACTGAACATTCTGTTGCAAAGACAGAATGAAAAGATTACAATTCCAACAAAATCCAGGCATTCTGACAAGCTAGGTGAATAAGATCCTTCTATACATTCTATCTTGTAAATTATGATGGAAAGGATGGAAGCTGCAAGGCTATCTTGTAAGGACTCCCTCACAAGTTTAGGAACAAGCTGAAGCAGAACTGCTGGAGCATGTCAGGGCAAACTGACAGCTCGCTCTGAATTAGACAGGATATGCAGAATAGACTGCAAGGCTACCTAGCTTCTTTAAAGCATATGTAATACTAATGTCCTGGGGCTGCGAGTTTTGTACGTGGCTCTGTAATTGCATCCTCTGGGCACGGTAATCTCTCAAAACAGAAAGGAAAACAGGGATCAGTTTGTTCTGATTTGTATAAGGATATATAAGCACAAGAACAAATGTTCCAAGTGACATAGTTTGAATTAAAAAATTGCATAAGGGAGTCTGCAATAACAAAAAAATTGACAAGACTCGCATAAATACATTGCAATTTTTTTTTCACCAGATAGTTTCCAGAAATTCTCTTAGACATGACCTTACATGAATAAATGAGTTCACAGTCTGCCAGTGCTGAGGGCTAAAAGTAGATTCACGTTTTTTGCTTTAAGGAATGGATCATCTGATAAAGAAAGAAAAATACTGTTTCATTTTCGTGTATGGTTAAATTGTTATTACATAGGAAGCCAGTTATTCTAAAATAAGTATTTCTCTATGCACCAAAACATGTTTTGGACACAAGACTATGTCTGACCTTCATGCAAATCTGCTGATGTACAGTTGTCCCCCAAACCTGCAGGAACAACTAAAAGTACATAAGCAACACGTTGGGTAACTCTTATCTCACCACCGTTACTTCTCACATTACAAATTCCGAGAAATACGTGCACATGTAAGAACTACTTCTATGGGAGTGCAGTAGAAGATACATTTTGTGCTTGACTATTACACAGTCTTCTGAAATGGACTTGAAGTGGCAGTCAGTCCACAGACGCCCATGATAAGGACTTGAGTATTTCTTTCAGTCACATCAGATTTTTATAAAAACGAAGCTCAGATAACAAATTGAAATAAAGTTAAGGAGAACAGGTAGTTACCATTTTACTGCATAGGTTCTGAATTTAAGAAGAGGAGTGGAAAAAGGTATTGACTGGGAGGCTGGCCTTGCTATTTCTGTCAAGACAAGCTTCTGCCATAGCATATATAAGTAGAAAATCTGCTGAGGTCCAAGTCCTGAATTTTAGTCTTTGCTCTAATGAATACTCAAAACAGCTTCACACCAAATTAGGGTGCCATAGTGTTAACACTATTATGATTCACTTAAAGGAAATTGCAAGTCTCAGGGGTTTCTGACAAGAGTGTGGAATAGGCTGGCAGAAGACAATTACTTAGCCATACTTTCAGCCATAATCTATCCAAATCTAATGAACCCTTCATAGTAAGCCTGGCCTGTTGTGGCTATTGCTAACTGTGGTTGTGCTTTTCTGATTGGGTTTTGTGAAAAATTAAGAAAGCATTTTATTTTTATAGCCTTCTTTTCTTTCTTTCTCATATCTCCAGGGAGATCTGAACATATATCATTATGTGAGTCAAAGTCCTTGTAATGACTGTTCAAAGTTCGCTCCAAAGTCCAGAAAATAATTTTTAATATTCTTTATTTGTACAGTGATCTGATGACTGTACAGTTATGTATGTTCTACTAATAAGCGTGTAACCGCACCAACATTATTAATTCAGAGCGCCGGATCTTTTCCTAGATTGATTGCAGTACAGAACAGGAATACCTCTGTCAATACTGCATTCATCTGTGTCCATATAGCAATATGGGGTTTAGTACTCTGAAGCTGTGCTCCTGGTGCGGCCTTCCAGTTTTGTTATAACCTGTACATGAAGACAACAGTGAAACTGCATTCTCCTTCGACTGCTTCTCAGTGGTAGTGTAGAGAAAAGTGCTGATTTGACTCATGATCATTAAGTAGGGTGCCCCTCGGACAGCAGAATCCATATTAATATTGTAAGAGATTACAGTATATTAATACTGTAAGAGATTGTCTCCTTTGCTGCCTAAAAGGCAGAAAGTTGCTGTCAGTCACTACCTCTGGAGGAAATGGAAGCTAAACTCTGCATGGTAATTAATGTGATGTTTTATGGAATACAAATGTTATGTCTGCACGCAGTTACTTGTTTCTGTTTCATGCAAGGAATATGGCTTAAAAACAAAGATTCAATTATGTAATGTAAGCATTTATTCAATGCTTGCAAGTTGCTGTAAAGTTTCCTACACCATGACTTCAGAATGAGGTCAGATTTGTATAGAACGGAGTAACAAAAACGATAACAGTTTTTTAGTTCAGGAGACCTACCGAACTTTGCCTCCACTCACTTCCCACCTCCTCCACCAAAAGCATGCTGTACGTTGGCTGCAGATAATAGATTTGATTAAAAAAAAAATCAATCTTTATGCAAAATATACAAATTGTTTATTTGATGGCAACTGCTATAAGCAGATTTGCATGTGATTTGCCAGTCTGGTTTAATGTATAACAGTAAGAAGGGAATTGAACAAGCTTGAACAAAAAGTATCAAAGAAAGAATTTTATCAGAAGTGGGCCTCTTCTCTTGAAACACCGCCCTGTATTTAAAAGGCCATTTCCCAGTTCCCACCTACTTGAAATTCCTCCTTGAAGTCAATGATCCTTTCTATCACATTTGTATGTCTGACTTCTATGTTGTTTGTGCTGCGTTTTCTTTTAAACCCTGAGTTGGTGTGAAAAGAACTAGAGTGAACAACAGTATGTTATTGCTGATAGAAGGAGCTGACATGGAGATATAACATGCTTCAGCCTTTTGTTTTAATCATGCACCCTAAGTTAGTTAAGAAGTAGCAGAAACGCAATTAAGAAACTTTACTGGTTTAAGACAAAACTGAGACAACTTTCTTAGGAGCACTGGCTACAAAATGCAAAGGAAGTTCGTGTGCAAAATTTCTCTTGTTTTGATTCTGACCGTACATTCTATGAAGAAACAAGATTGCATCAAAAAAAAAACTTGATTTCACCAGTCACTGCTCCTAGCATAAATAAACTGCCCACGAGTCTTCAAATATTGATTTCCTACTTAGATTAAAAGAGCTAACATTATGCAATTCTCTTGCTGAAACAGGAACTAGGTGAGAAACTGTTGACTATGTCAGGGGTTTCATCTTATTGTAGATGAAAAGCAGAGATCTAGATTGGCATTAGTCTCTCCTCAGCATAACTTTCTCTTGCTTCTTTTTGACCTTGGTGATAAATGTGAAAAGTAGAGGTGGTACCGAGCAATGACACTGCCTGGGAAATTCTGTTATGCTGCTAGTACTTCACGCAATTCATCGCTGGTATTCAGCTACCAGGATGAGACAAAGCAGTTGCAATGAGGGGAAAAGAAAGGGGAAAAAAGAGCCCTTACATTTAGATTTGGTTTTAAAGATGGTGTGACATACTGTTATGTAAAGGCAGTTTTTATTTTTGGTTGTAGACTCCTAAAATATTTGCAGAGTAGTTTCGGCCCTTTTCTAATGACTGTAAGCTTCCTGACAACAGGTTTGCTTTTCTTAGCTACCTTTTTGGAAAGCTTTGGAAGTATTCTGCTTATCCTCAGGGTATTGCTGGTCAACCCTAACTTAATGTTTATTTACAGAGAGCAAATAAATCTGTTTCTGATTTCCTTTCAGCAGAGGCTGTTTGAAAGTTTTTGAAGAACTTGTTTAAAAGTAACTATTTCTTATGACAAATAAAAGGGCATCTGCTACATCAGTAAATCCAACTGTGCTGAAATTATCAGTTTGACTTAGTCATTTACCCTTTTGAAGCAAATAAAACTCCCAGGTTCTTGGTTGGACACTTAGATTGTATCATCCTACAAATCAGGCTCCTTGTAACTATTTTTACCTGATATAAGGTACTTTGCTGTGGTTTAACCCAGCAGGTGCCTGAGCACCACAGTTGCTCTCTCACTCCCGCTTTCCCAGTGGGATGGGAAGAGAATTAGGGAAAAAAAATGTAGAACTTGTGGGTTGAGATAAAACTACTTTTTAAGATAGAGAGAATGAAAAGGTGCTGGGCTTTGACCGTTTACAACAATCTGACCCACAGCTGCATCAGAATGCCATCCTTTCTCACAACTACCTACAAGAAAGAGCAGTTCCCTGCCGGGTTATCTAAATATCCAGCCCACCGCAGAGGCAGGCATGTATCTCTGTGAGTAGGAAGGGCTCTTTGTCATCCTGCTTCAGGGACAGCTGCTAGCCCAGTCTTAATAAAACTGTCATCAGGCCCTTCAGGCACAGGAGAAGGTCAGAGGGAGAGGAATGTGGAGGACATACCTCCTGTTTAACAGGACCACTGAGGGAGCTAAAAAGGCAGGAGAAGGGGGGAGAGAGTACTAGGATCAAAGGCTTAGAAATCATTTAAGGGATGGACATTTTCTTGAGCATGGGAGAAAACTGCACTGAACCTGAATGTCACTCAGCAGTGCTCTGCTTGACAACATGAGAGGATACCAGGAATCCCCACTGACCTTCTCCCTGTGGCACACAAGCCTGGCTCGCCCAGGGCCAAGAGGAGCTTTCTGAGGTCCCATGCCTGCTGAGGTCTCCTTTTGGCAGGGTGTGAAGAAAGAGCTGCAGTCAGCAGGAAGGCACAGCCCAGAGTGCTTGAAATTGATGTGGGAGCAAGAACATGGAGGGATGGAAGCCCCAGCTTGAATCTGTTTGAAACACTGTGACACTGCACCTGGAGAGCGCTAGGCCTGTCAGCCCAGAGGGGAGATCAATGGTGCAGCAGTGCAAGGAACATGACGCACATCTGCAGAACAAGGAGTGGCATGGAAAGAGTACAGAGAGAATGATAATTCATGGTTAATTAGTATAAAAGTCAAGGAATATCAAGTGGAAAGGCTCTGAGCACTCTGATCGAGCTGTAGATGTCCCTGTTCATTGCAGAGTAGTCAGACTAGATGACCTTTAAGGGTCCCTGTCAACTCAAACGATTTTGTGATGATCCTAAGATGAAATACCATGCAGAAGGCTTGAAACATGCAGAGGTGGTTTTCACAAAGCTTGAACTTAAACTGGGGGACTACACGAGGCTGTGGGTGTCAGAAGCTTGTAGAGATAAAGAAAGCAATTGGGTTTTTCTTCCACTAATTTGTCTGTCAAGGGCAGGGATATATTACTTTTAGCTACAAATGACTGGGCTGTGGACTTCATTTCCTTCCTGAGAGGTTACTTACTGGCCTCTGCTGGGAGCAGCAACTGCACAGTGCGGTCCTGGTTCTGACCTAGCACAGCCATCCTGGGGCTCTCAGCACGTACACACAAAACATGCTTCTTTGCCCACCATGCTTCCTACCTACCTTCATTAACTCAAAACTTAAGCCTATAGGAGGAATAAAATAGTTCTCTTAGCCATTCGCACACCGTGAAAAAGAATCGGAGAACAGGCTAATGCATCTGTTTTAGCTGGCAAAAACAAAAAAGAAAGTTTGAAGCAAGTATGTAAGTTAGTTTGCTTGACCTTTCCTTAATACGGAAAGGTTAGATAAAAAAATATTTAGTCTGCACAAAGCACATCTGCCCTGAGGCATCTTGCACAACCCTTCATTAGCGATGACCTGACAATAAACAATGAGGTTTGAAACAAATTGCAACAAAGTGAGAGCGATGAGGCGCTGCCCTAAAAATCCTGAGTCCTAGGCAAAGCAAAACCCACAGTCACTCTGCTCAGCCTACGTGCAAGGAAGTGAAGCACTCTCTGCTTCTCTAAGAACCACTAAACGCAACACCCACACTGCACATTCTGTTGCTGCCAGAAGCTGCTAGCTCCTGCCAGGTGCTGTCTTTTATATGAACAAGCACTTGCTACCAAATGCAGCCACTGCCAGCCTTTCCATCTCTCACACAACCTGTCCCACTCCATATGGGGTGAGGGAGGACTGTGTTGGACTTCTGATGAGAGCATGACATGTTTTCCCTTCTTAACACGTTGAGATGTGGCTCTGTCTCCTTGACAGCATTATTTTGTGTGTGGAAGCTGCAGACATGCATGGCCACCCGGCAAACTTTTGCATGAATCACGGGGATATTTGTGGCCTCTGGCTTGGTGAACTGCGCTGTGAGTAATCCCAGTCGCTCTGTCAGAGCTGCGGGTGAAGCCCTTTTCTCGCCTGAGCAAGCGCCCGCAGAGCCCTCGGCTCAGCTTGGCGGTATCCAAGCCCCAAATTTCGGCGGGGTGAAGATCTCGAGCACCCGGCCCTGCCGGCGGCCCGCGCTCCGCGCCGGCCTCACAGAAGCGGGGGCCCCGACCCGCGCCCGCCCCCTTCCTCCGGGTGGCGCGTCAGCAAGGAGGAGGGCTGCACGGCGGCGCGGGGGCTCGCTCCTCCTCCTCCCGCTTCCCCTCAGCGAGCCTTCTCCCCTCCCTCCCGCTCTCAGCCATTTTAGCAGCCGGCCGAGCCGCGCTCTCCACTAGCAGCGCGAGGCCGAAGCCGGGTGGGCTGAGCTGAGGTGAGCGCACGCGGCGCAGCGTAACGGCCGGCGGGGCCGAGGTCGGGCTGCTCCTTGCCCGCTGCCCGGGGGACGAGGTGAGGGGCGCAGGGCTGCGCGCTGACATCTCGGGCTGTGCGGCTCGGCGCTGAGGCACGGGGCTCGGGGCCGGTGCTGCTCCCCGCCGGGGGTGAGACTGCAGCCCTGCACGCCTGGGCGGGGGCGGGCGGGTCAGCTGAGGGGAAGCGGGGGTTACGCGAGGTCAGGGTGCGGCGGCAGCTGTGGAGAGAAGCGCGGGGCACGGGCGGCGGCCCTTCGCGGCGCGGCGTCCCTGCCTTCCCTGTGGGGCTCCCCTGGAAGGGCCGGGGCTGCGGGCCTGCCCGGGGCCGCCGGTAGCGTTATGTCCTCCCTCGCCCCCCCGTCGATGCAGAAAAGGGGCCGGCTCAGGATGTGGTCTGATGCTGATGTAGCACGCGCAGCAGCCCGGGCAAACGTGATTCGTGGCTGCGCACAGCGCGTGTTCTGTTTCATAGCATAGGAGCATCTGCTAAAGGACAGCAAGAAGGCGGCTGCGGGTTTCTGTTCTCTCAACTGCTCGGGGCTGAGCCCTGCCCGTAGCAGCCTGAAATCCCCGTGGGTTTGCTCCGTACCCGTAGGGTGAGGGTGTGGAGAAGCCTGGTGTGAGTTAGGAATTGCTTGAAGAGCCTGGTGGCTGCAAACGATGATCATCAGGTTAACGATATTATCTTGTTATAACTTTGATTTTTTTTTTCTTTTTCCTTTTGGGCTGTTATAGCATAAAAAATGCAAGTGTGGTATGCTTTGTCAATTAATATTAAAGACAAATCTGTATTTATAGCCTTGCCAATTCCCAGTGCAGAAATTGGCAAATAAAGCTGCAAGGAGCAATTGGAAACATATGATTCTATGATATTTTTGGTTCTGCACTTGAGATGTTAGGATTTGTCATCTCTCACTAACTGCAGTAATTACAAGCGTGGATTGTTTTTCTCTGCTAACATGTGAAAAATCTTAATTTCTAAACAAGCAGATCCCCAAACCGCTATTTCCTCTCAAACAAAAACCATCATTAAGAGTTCCCTAGTTCTGGAAAAATACAACTTTTTTTTTTTTTCTTTCTGGTTCTTCATCTGAAGTTTGTCTTTAATACAACACTACAAAAGCCTTAATTATTCCCACATCAAAGTTATAACTGTGCATTTTTAACATCCTTCTCTTTTCTTTGTATTTGACAGTTTCCCTTCATTGTGGTCTTAAACTATGCCATTAGTTAAATTTAAAACGGATGAGACAGGTTTCCTCCTCCAGCCCCGGGGTGAATCCTGTGGCAAGGTTCATGTGTGCTGGGCACTGACAGGTTTGCATCTCATGGAAACTTCCCTCCCGTTATCAGTAACGCTGAACACAGCACGCACTGTGAGAGCAAATGGCAGCGTTGCCCATTGTCTGAGCGACCCAACACCGATCAGCAGCTATCAGCTCTCAGTGTAATAAATTACCAGTGCTCCCCCTTTCTAACAGGAGGGTTATGCTTCAGCCCTTTTGTATAACTCTGGAACTGAGGCCAATCATTAGATATAAATGTATTCCGATTGATGTCAGGATACACACCTGGTAAAACAGATGCACCCTACTGCACTACTTTAAATGAAGCTGATACGCAGGTGAAATATTTAAACAGTAGTATAAGCCAAATAAACACACGCAATCTATTGAAGTTAATCATTAATACAAAGGTAGTTATTGTGACCAAACTGCACTCAGCGTGAACAATAAGTGAGTGCTTGTTGGTAAGAAAAATGATTTAATAAGAAATTACTTAAGCTAAAATAGTTGGAGTTAATTATTAAGGGAAATATGCAATAAGCATGTGGTCACTGTGCTTCAGGACATGGATGTCTTCAGGAGAAAAGGAAGTTTTCGTCTCCCTAAACTTACAATTTTGTTCCCTCTGTTCACGTATTGGGTTGTTACTTTGACATTACAATGTCCGGAGAACACCCTTTTAAAGGAAGACGCACCATTGAATTTCACTGTATCCTACAGCAGCTAGGGAATGACTACTGAGGCTGTCTTTGTTTCAGTCACCTCGCACCTCCTCTCCCTGCAACAGAGCCACTCTGTCACCTTTCCTTCTGGAATGTCCCAGGGAAATGGGCAGGTCCTAAGGGGAAATTTAAAAAAGAGCATTTCATAGCATCATTTGAGTTGGAAGAGACCTCATCTGGTCCAACTCCCCTGAACAGGGACATCTGCGGACATCTCCTTTTTCGGTAGAATGTGTTTTACTGCAGACAGGAATTAATGCTTTGTTATTGTTTTTCCTTGTTTTTCCATTTGAGAGGGAAAAGGAAGCTAGGGTTGTCCGTAATTCACTGGCAGCAATAGCTGCATGTTTCCTCAAAATCTTGAACTCTGTAGGCAGGCATGTAAAAATGAAAGCTGAGCACAGCACTAATTACTTCTGTGGCTCCTTGCTCACAGGCTAACTTGTGTCACACTGAAACTGACACACTTGAAGTGGCGTGACAGGTTTCTCCCTTTTGCTTCCTCAGCGCCATGCGGTCTGCATGAAGCCTGAGGAGCTGGGGCCCTTTCTCATAGGTTGCTGTCTGCTTTCTGGGGGCTGACTCTCCCAGGTGGCTCTCAGACAGTCAGGACATGCTGGAGCTGCAAGGAGCTTTCACAGGTTTTATGTGAAGCCAAACTGAAAGACACTTACAGAATAAGGCTTGCATTGTAAAGAGGAAAGCTGACTGGTTGCCAGGATTTCTTGGGAGATGTGGTTTCAGTTTTCTTTTTCACAATAGAGACTTAATGTGATCTGCGTTGACCTGCTCAGCCAAGATCAACAAAAGTAATGGACAGAACCTAAATAAGCTGCAGCAGATGTTCTTTCCCTTCTTCTTAGAGCTATCAGTTTTTACCTAATACCTCATTGCAACATTAATTGCAAGATATGGCTTCAGTCATATGCCAGATGAGCATAACATGATTTATCTGACCATGTGCGTGATGCAGAGGTTAGGAATGGGTGGGGGCAGCGATTCCTTGTGCTGTTGTTATTGCCATAGATAGGAAACCCTCCCACTCTGCTGGCTGCTGTGCTGCTTTGGACATACGCTGCCATAGCTCTTAGTAGCTGTGGAGCCAAGACTGAAGTTGGTGCTGGCTTGAACCTGAATTTCTGCAAAGGTTAAATTTGGTGAGGAATGTGTGAGAGAGGCGTGTTGGTACAGTTTGCCAGGGTGTTATTTTATGTGCTAAGGTGACACTAATGATGGTAGAAACCTCTGAGGGACAATGAGCCATTTTTAAGCATGGAAACTAGATTGCACAGTCATTCTTTGGAAACAGAGGAGCTGTATAAGGAAATGTGGTTGTGGGCATGGAGTTAAGGGGGGAGATGCTTTCGTGTAGCCAATGTGTTGCCTGAATGCTGATTTATTTAACAGATTATTTTTAAAGTTTGTCTATGTGAGCTGCTTATGATGGGCGTGAGGGTGGAGCTAACGATGCTGTGGCAACACAAAGTTAGCCTGTGTTACGTATGCTTTGCTTGTCAATTAATAGCTCTGTAAGGTGAAGGACATAAGAAAATGCTTCCCTCTTTGCTTCAGATAGAGCTGAGGACTTAGACTTTATGTTGAAATCAAGAAGTACTTTTCGTCTCAGTAAAGTGTTTTGCAAGGAATCCTAGTACTGATGATAGATCTTAGTGCAATTAATATCAAATCATTGGATGTTGTGCAGCTGGGAGATTGCTGGGCTTCCAAAGGGATATCTTTATCTCCAAGGTGGTGATCCACCAATGATTACAGACTGCGGAGTGTCCAAGCCCAAACCCTTCGTATTTGAGACTCTTAATGCCACCACGGGGGGGGGGGGAACTAGTGAACTACCATGTCTTTCACTATATTGAAAGGAGTGTGATTATTGATTCCCTTCACTGTTACTGTTCAGTATGCTACTGTTTCATCAGATAAGCATCTCTTTCTAAGAGCACACTTGTAATTTGTCTGTTAGGCAGTAGGTTTACATTTCTTTACTTCTTATTATAAATTCATTGGCCTGTCAAAACCAGCTGTTAAGTATTAAAAATCAGAGCCCAATAGCTGCGTGTGCACCTGTTGTACTGTGTGTGATGCTCTAGTTTGTCTCATGGACTCTGCTTATTGATTTTGTCAGTGTGTGAGGAAAATGCCCTTATTTCCATTCACTGCTGATCAGGAATGCTTTTTAGCATAGATGTAGTACAGCAGTTAAATAATTAATGTATATATCAATGGAAAAAATCATCTAGCCTGTGAAATTTATTATTAAAAGATACTTTTTGATACTGCACAACCCATTTTCAAATGAAAAGTTTTAGTACAGCATTCTCTGTCCTTGTTCCACTTAGCCAGGTGCCTTACCTAACTGTTTAGCATTCTAAATTCAAGTCACCCTTCTTAATATGTGTGACCTTGATTCTAGCAGACACAACAGTAGACTCACATAGCATGAAACAACATTTTTCTTTTCTCTTTTTAAACCACTGTTCTACACATTATAAGATATAAGACGTATTCTGAATTGCAACTTCACCGAGTGTTGTTCTGTGTGTGTAACTATTCAGTTTCAACTGCACTTGCTGGAGTTAGATGTCTGGTTTATAAAATTGTTTTTCTGTGCTTTGTTGTGCAGCTTTAGAAAAGTCCTTTGAGTAGTAGTAGTCTCTTTAAATAGGCTTCCTACCTGTATGTTCTTCCCTGGCAGTCCGTAAGCACACCACATGTGAGCAGTGAGGCCAGTCAGTACAGCAGTGTGCAGTCCTGTATCTGGGGCTGTGCCTGCAACTGCTGCCATCTTCACAAAGCCCGTGGGACACAATAAAACGCCATTAGCAGCTGCAATATAGTTTGTACTTGGTAATAACTAGCATTGTAAATATGATAGGCAGTTAACCGTTATTCAGTTCTGCTTTCTAAGAATGCAAGACCTTCCAGTCGCTTTTGGAAAGCTGGTTGGAAGTCTATCACCTTACCTAGGTAAGCTGGAGAAATGACTGGCCAGTGAGCAGCATTTCTCCGAGGGAGACTATGAAGTTCTTGAATTTGTTCTCAGAAGGCTGCTCAGAAACACTGTCATGTTCATGAGAACAGTTTTTCACCAATGAAACGCTCCTCACACCTGACAGTTAAGACTGTTAACCTGAGTTAAGCTGTTAATACCAAACTCTATGTGTGTGGCAGGGTACGCTGTTCTCGTGCTGGTTGTGCAGGTCTATCTGGAGTAGCTCTAGGCATATCTTCCTGTTCTTGAGGATCCTAATGGAGAATGAATGGCATGCCAGAATCTGAAACAGGTACTTGAATTCTTAAAATAACAAGATACTTCAGTATAATAAGATTCTTCTGAACTACTTCCAATGCTGGGGATAGATAATCTTAGGCATAGCGGCCTATGTGAAGAGGAGCCAAAGAAGCTACAGATCCTGTTAATCACTCCTTTAATGCTATTTTTTTGTTGAGCTAATTATTTACTTTCTTAACAGAAGGAACAGAGCATCCTGGGGAACAAGTGGTTTCTCAGTGATATCCCCTGTGGCACTTCTTCATTTGCAGGCTCTTAGCTGGGCTTGACAGCAGGGCTGTATGCCATTATACACCTTCTACTCAGCTTCTCTGTTAGAAATGGAGAGCAGCGCATCAAGTAATTGAATGACTGCCCCTTAGGCCTTCCTCTGGGCCTTGTTTGCGCAGATTCTGCTCATGGAAGTAGAAGAATATTAGCATAGAGAAGATGTGAATACATCGCAAGTACGAAATTAAGTATGCAATTTCACAAAGGGAATTTCTTTGTTCAGTGCTGGTTGTTGTAATAAGCTGCTTTCTTTTCTATTTCCCAACTCAGTCTCTTGGAAAAGAATGTAGGAGGAACTGCAGAAAACAAATAAATGGTTTCTGCAGAGCACACGTGTGCCCTAAGGCACTTCTTTTGTGGCTGTCAGAAAATCTTCATGTATTGCAGGAAGAGCAACGCTGACACCTGTGTTTGGTTTTCTCTGAAAGTCTGCTTGGGCAAGCACATTTTTCTTACCATCATTACACCTCATTAACACAAATGTTTTTATAGATAGAAACGGAGTATTGCTACATCCACTAGCTTTTCCTGTGATTACATTCCAGCTTGTCATTTTCTTGCCATGGAGCCCCAGACCTCCTGTATGTGTGCAGCCTGCTGTGGGCCCTGGAGTGTCCCTGTTCTGCATGGGATTGCGTGCCTACTCAGACCCATATCGGGCCACGGCATCAAGTGGGCACGCCTGTTGATTCCTGTCCTAGATGTTTTCTTATATTAACTACTGCTGGAGTATATGACTTATGCTGCTTGGTTCAGCATAACATGATGAGCTTGAAACCAAAATCAATCTCTTGCTGATCTTTTTAAAGTGAAAGCTAAAGGCGCGCAATGGTTTTGAAAACGGAGCAACTTGTTCATTTCACATCCAGCTTACCTGGGTCAATAGCAAGCCTTGTATAAGACAGTATTTGCTAAAATATGAACTTTCCCAAAATAGAAGATCGTTTATTTTTGTGTTTCTGTAGTCATTATTTATCTGGCCACAAGTCTAACTCGATATCCTAAATAGGTTACTATTTTCTGAATGGTATTATTTGTGTTTCTGCATGCTAGGAGCCACCATACCAGGAAATGTACTAAGAAAGCTGTGTATAGAGAAACACTGGATTGTAAACAAGGAGTGTTTATCTCCTCATGCTCTGCACTCTCAGCTCAGTGAAACACAGAGTGCTCGCTGTCTGTCAGGTTAGGCTAAAGATCTACGTGAGCAGGTACTACAAAACATTAGGTCTAACCCTAACACTGCTGCAGTTCACAGTTCTATATATCTGTATGGCAGGCGGTACGTATATCTGAAGGAGTCTTTCTAAATCTAAGTGAGTGCTGCCATCAGTGTACCATTAAGCTGGTAGGGTTACGAGGAGCTGGAGTTGTGATACTTGCTGATAAGAGGGTCTTGCTGAAAAAAATAGTGCATTTTGATGTAGGTGCTCAGATCCACCAAAACACTTCACATTGCCCAAGCCATCTGCCAGGCGCTTTGCTGTCTCCTCCCCAGCAGTTACATGTGCTGTCTTTTTAAGATACTGTTATTTTCAGTTCACCTGAAGTAAGTCATAAATGACTCGCTGTGTATTCTACTTGCAACAAGCATTTTATCTAGGAAGCTAGAAGAGTTGAGCAGCCTGTGAAATGTCACTGCTTCAGATATGCTAGGTAAGTTGGAAGAGCTGGAAACTGCATATCACTGCACACAATGTTGGTTCATAGCAAAAACACAAAAACTTATGAATGAGGGCATTCTTTTTGTAGCTTAAATCCTCAACTCGGTAGTCAGCTGCTAATCCTGTACCATACAACCACATTGGATTAGGAAGACTGCTTACTACTGACCTTCAATAAATAACAAATTGAGCATATTAAATTTTTTTTTTTTGTGGTATATTAAAATAATCTGTAACCAATTTTAATAAGACATTCTGTGCTTGCAAATGGTTGTTGATGGTTTTGTTGCTGGGTTTTTTTGGTGGCTTTTGTGTTGGCAGTGGGGGGGGTGAGGGAGATAAAGGTTGCTTTTGTAGTAAAGGTTAAAGTAGATTGATTATCACAGTGCAGCACCTGCATGCTTTTCTCTAACACAGTACTTCCATGAACACAGTAAGCCTGCAAGAGCTGCAGCTAGCACTCCTGCATCCTGCTGCCAGGGGCAGGCAGAAAGGGACAGAAGAAGTGGGTGAGAGCCGCTTGTTTCAGCAGTAGCTGTTTAATGCTTGTTTAACTTGCTTACAAAGCTACGATGTAAAGGTGCAAGTAATCCTGTGTCATCTGAACTAAACCGAGGTTGCTGCTTCCTCCTTTGTACTCACGTCTGTCTGACTGCATGAGGAGCTGTTTCAGGCAACTGACCTGACTTTAGAGTCACACTTAAGTGCCTTGCTGCTAAATGTGCTGCCCAAGGGAACAGTCCCAGTGAGATCACAGTGGATTTGGGTTGGGCTGGCTGCCATGAACCCAAACGTGAAGACTCTGACAGAGAACCAGCAGTTCATTGCCCTGTTTTCGCTTATCTGTTGGAATCTCCATTATGCTGAAGTCATATTTTTGTGAATCCAGTTATGTAATTTGCCTCAACTGTGTATATATCAAAATTGGCTTTATGATATTCAAATACTCTGATCCCTTTTCTGTTCCTAGCATGACACTTTTTACATTCTGAAAACTTAACATGCTCAAAGAATCACAATATTACATAGGTCAAGTGTAGCTTTACAATATTTTCCACAGCTTTGAATGTTACATTAAAAGAAAGCTAAGCCAAATCTGCAGCTAATGGTAATGTCAAATGGCAGCCAAGCAGTGTAACAGTGTGGGGGGAGTAAAAAAGGAAAAAGAAGCAAGAGAGTCTGTCTTGTGGTGCCTGTGGTCTTTTGCACCAGATGTAGAAGCAGGAAATGAGGACGGAGCAGTCTGTCTGTCCCTCGTAGCTCAGTGGTTTGTTGTTTGGTACATTACTTTACATAAAGACAGCTGCATGTACAACTGATTCCTGCTGTGTACTTGCACAGTGTAGTTCCCTACTTGCATGTAGGATAGTTGTGTTTTTGTGCCGTTGTTAGCTAGATATGTTTAATTTTCGTGATGGAAGTGGATTCTTTGTTTATTCCATAAGCATGCAAATAGTTTTGCATTTTTATGAGCTCCACTGTGTTTAAACAACTTGGTCAGAAGCACTTTGGTTATGAAGTGCATCTGTGTGGGGAACAAGGGGATGGTGAGGCTAAGTTTGCTGTTTGTAATAATAGCAGGGTGAGAAAGTGGGAGCTGGGATGGGTAGGAATGAGAATATGCCTTAGAACACCACGAAGAGCATCCAGCTCATATGAGTGCATTACTTGACATCCCAGGGTTGTCAGTTCTCAGTCTGTTTGTGGATTATACATTATCCTTTCTCTTCCAGTTCATAACAGAGAAGCTGTATCGGCCTCTCAGTATTTCACTGAAGCTTGGTCTTTAGAGCATATTTTTCTTACAAGCCTTCAAATAACAATAATTGATAGTTTCATAAAGCTGAGCAGGAAAAAACCCAACGTACTAAACAGCCTGGGAATTTTAGTCCAACATAAATGAAGATTAAAAACTTGTTCTAGGAAGCAGCTGGTCGTGTTATGTGAATGCTCAAAGGTGCTTTGATGAATTATGACCACATACACAGGAGGTTATCTGATACACAGAAACAAATGCAAAATTATTTTTAGATCACACTAAGTAATAAAAAAGACAATCAGATGGTGAGCAATCTCAGCCTGTCTCCCCCCATTTGTCACTGTAAAAATATAGCAGTTACTCAGGTATAGCCTACATTCACTTTAAAAAATATATCCTATTGTTTGGAGATCAATCCTCTTTTAACATAGACCAGAACTTCTGGAATGTATGCATGGAAATGAGATACCGACATAGCTTGTGTGTACGCTGTGCTACTTTATATTTTAGGAGCACTCTTATCTGTTTTAACGTTTATTTTGCTACATTTCTGAACTGGGATCTGTGCCCAGATATAAAGGGTGGCTGGGGGGAGCGATTTTATTCTCTGAAAGCCCACGGTGGATAAGGGCTCTGTTGGCTGTTTCTCTGAGTGAATTCCTCTGTGAGACTGTTCCTCAGGCAGATAAAAAGAGTTTAATAGGTTTGTTACATATTGTCTCCCAGTTTATAAATTTACTTTCAGCTAAAAAGCTGATAAATATTCCAGTAACATGGATAGTATTATCCAGATTTACATTTAATAAGCTCATGAAAGGCAGACTTGAATCCTGGGCTACCAAAACTTTAACACTGAGGCTATTAAAGGCAGTATAACATCATGACACTGGTTTCAATCAAGAGTAAATTTTGAAGCTGTTTGGCAGCAAGCTACACACTTTCAAATATCTGAAGGCCCTCAGTACATGTAACTTAAGTGAAAATGTAGCACTTCAGAATGATATCGTAATGAGTTCTCAGTGGTATCCTGTGATGTAAAGTACAAGATCACTCTGTACCTGCTGTTTGAAAACATGGAACTATTTTGCAATTGTGTAAATGAGAGTGCCAACAAACAGCTGACAAAGCTCGCATTACCAACTCAGAAAAAATCTTGGCTCAAATGGTCTGTTTAGATACGTCTGTAACCTCAGAGATGCCCAGAATTTTCACTGTTTAATACTTTCCTTTTTCAGATTTTCATGAATTTTTCTGCCTGCTCACCTAGAAACATTCGAACTGCAGCTGCGTTAAAGGTAAAGACCGAGTTGTTTTTGGTGTGCCAGTGAACAGACTGATGGTAACAGGGGAATGGGCACTTAACCAACCAAAATCCTGAGACACTGAACATTGTCCAGGTACTGGGAAACTCAGAGCAGAGACTATTTTTGATGGAAAAAATTCTAACAGAGTATTTCTTTTTGAGTATTTCTGCATTTGTTAGCAAATAAAACTCTGTTTTTGTTGCTAGCAGTAAATTGCTCTTGTGATACACATTGTCATATTAAGGATTTTTCTCTCCCTTTTTCAGAACAAAAACATTCCTAAAAATAAGCTGAAAGAATTGTCAGTAGTGTCAGTTTCCTCCTCTTGCTCTTCAAAAATTAAGCCTAAGACTGTATTGCTGTCCCTTTAGTTTAGGGCTGTACAAATAGTTTCTTACTTTTACAGTTGCTACTGTTACTCCTGCTTGATTCATTTTTAAAGTGATCCAGTTACCTAAATGTCAAATCATGCCATCAAGCCAGTTGAGTTTTAGATTTGTGGTCTATTGCAAATAGCGACTCAGACCCTTTTTACATCTACTGAACCAGCAGGGCTTGAACAAGGTCTTTCAGGAAGCTATGGAGTTGTGTTAGCACGTGGCTGTCCCAGACTAACAAGTTATGCTGAGGGGTAGAATGTACTAGTATAGGTAAATGTTGTGATCCTATGGCTACGCACCTCCCTGGCAGAGCTGGCTTGCTCTGTTCTGTCTCTGCTTTGAGCACGTGGTGCTTGACCCAGTCCTGTAAGTATGTCCTCTGCTGAATTACAAAAGCTACTTGGATATTTTGGACTAAGAACATCCAAAGCTGTCTGCCTCTGAAACTGTACGTGTTGAACAGGCATGCTGATGTCTGTAAGATGCTATTATGTCTTTTAAAAGGTGACCTGTGTGTGTGTGTGACCAAGTTTTTAATTAAATCAAGCAAAATACCAATAACACTCAAACCCCTCACAGTTTGAAACTGTCAGGGTCTTTTTTCCTTTTCAGTTTTGATTGTTACACTTCCTTTCTCTAAGAATTGTGCTTGTTTCTACCTTAATCTCCTGTCTTGGTATAAACTCTTGTGTTTGGAGCACTTCTGGTTTTTTGTTGTTGTTCTTATGGTGGTTTCACAGCGATTGAGCAAAACTGCGTTCAAAGCTGTTAAATCTAAAAACTTGAATCTGCTTATTACTTTATAAGATAAAATATACTGAAATGTGTTTGGTCATCAAGCAACTGTTACAATACAGTTAGTCAGTAAGACTGCCTTACTTGGTAGAAAATGCTACCACCAATGCTATACTCCTTGCTGACGTGTAAAACCCACAACTTCTCTGACTAAATTGGTATATGTTCCTATTATTGTCTATGTACACCCCCAGATCTTTCATATGTGAAAGTAACTTCTTGAGTTGCAAATAACGTTATTAAAAGAAATGTACCCTAAAGATCTGTCTGTCACAAAGCACAGCATGGAAGTAGCAGAAAGCAAATTTGGTAACACAACAATGAGAATAAAATGAGTAAAAAGTTACAGTGTGAAGCTCTGTCTTAGCTAAACCCTTCTCTGTGAATTCCAGCTGTGGATCTAGAGACGAAAGAAATGTAAATATGAATCTAGGTATGTCTGACTAGGAAGTGGGTTCACCATGTGCCAAACAATGGACTATGCTGAATTTAAGACCACGGTAAAATTCTATTCCTTAAACAGACAGAGGACATCACTGATTTTTTTCACTGAGAAATACTGTGCTTGTGCAGAACATTGCAACATGCTTGCTCCCGAGGCTCTTAACTTTCAGTCAATGACTCTCAGACCATTTTCATTAGAAGCTTAACTAGTTGCACAATGAGAATAAAATGCAAAATAGAGATGGCTCATGCTTGAAACCTCAGGGGCTTCCATCTCAAAAGGCCATGGGTGGGAACACTTTTCTTAATTGTGTCTTTAAGTGCACTCCCAGTCATCTGTGTATCAGAACATCTGCACAGAGAGAGTTTCTTCAGATTGCAAATAAACTACAGCCTGATTTCCTGAAGTAATACAGAATGATATGTAGAACCTCTGTCTTAAGTTGCACAACAGTTGCTGTCGATGAGACATTCAAGAAGAAGAACATCATCTGTCAGGGTGACTACAGTGAAAAGGAGAAGCTGTTGTGCGTTGTTGTGTATGGGTTTCAGTGGAGTGTGGGAGGTTAATTTCCCTGGAATCCTTCACTAGAGCATTGAAGATGGGATTATGATCTGTCCTAACGCTGCAGGTTTGGCTGCCAGACTGGACTTGAGTTCATGCACTTTGGCATTTTAATGTTTGAGTTGCTCCATTCACAAAAAGGTTATTATAGAGCAGTGCTGATCCACTTCAGGAAATGTATAAATGTAGGAAGTAGCTGTCAACAACCAGCTTGCCTCTGTTCACATTACTAAGCTTTTGTCAAGCAAATGGATCAGCTGAATCTGATTTAAAAAAAAAAAAAAAAGAATGATTCAATATTTCACTTTCTCTTAACTTCTGTTCTCACATAGTAATGGATTCATACTCCTACTGTATTTTGTATTGGTAAATGCTGCTTTACTTGATGTATTTCTAGTGCATTGTCACAGGAGTACATACAGTTTCTTACAGGTCGTGCTGCACAGGTGTTAGCTAACATACCAAACATGGGGCCGCGAAACAAGCATTAATACTTAATCTATGTAGCAGTAGCAATATCAATAATGATTTTTCTGTTGGAAGCAAGATAGTAGTTAGAAAGTACAAATGTATCCTGTGTTTCTGCAGTAACACCCCACCACACATTCATTACTACCACAGAAACAAGAACACTACATCTGACTTTGAAGACTGTAAAATGCCATATATTACTTGCAACACGTCCTGAAAATACAGCAAAACTGAGTTCATAACTTTTCCTTATTTAAAAGAACAGCTCTGAGTGAATTCTCACTTTGTTAAGGGTGTTCCCACTGGGAGACAAAAGCAAAGTCAGACCTGCCCTTTGCTGCTGAGTGAGGGGACCTGGCGGCGTAGTTCCAGGAGCTACCTGAAGGAAGTCACATGTGGGAGTGTGGCTGGTCTCTTTTGATGCCAAGTAAAACAGCTTGACTTAACAGTGTGCCAGTTTTCTGATACCCATATTCCATACAAAACAGTGGGAATGTCATCAAGCGCAGCGTGGAGTTTCACTTGTGCTTTTGCACTGTTTTACTTCTCCCTTTTTCAGCCCAAGCATCTTTCTTTGGCCTGCGGTCAGCATCTTCAATCTCAATTTCAAGTTAGAATCACCCTTAAACGTGGGAGTTCTAAACAAACACTGGTTATAAGAATTAGAATTTAATGTTTCCTTGTAGTTCCATATTTTGCACAACTGCAGAAACAGGCTGTGATGCAGACCGATACAAGATAGTATGGATGTTCAGTATTCTTTTTGTACCGGCTTCATCAGCAGCGCTGGGCAATACAACAAGGCTGAAGAAAGCAGTTGATCTCCTAAAAAAGTGAATGTTTTCCAAAAGTTTGACTTGCCTGTACTCAAAGGAGACATGGCTTTCATTTGGTGAAGCAAGCAATACAACTTTTTATTTCTGTAATTTATGAAACTGGCTTTAATAAAAATTGTTAGATTACTTGAGTAGGGTTATAGAATTTCTCAAGAGCAGTGTTTGTGTTTTTGCCTGAAGGTTCTGGCAAGAAGCTTACAGACGATGTGGAAAATAGCCCTTTATATTTCTGGGTCTCAAACTGATCTTGTTACATCACGCAGGAAGGAGATTATCAATTTCTTATCAACTGTTTATACAACTTTTGGAGAACTTCCATTGCCACTCATCCTCTGAAATCTGTCCTCGGTCACAACGCTTGCCTTTCTGTGTGCTCTTTTTCAGAAGCTGGGTGAAATGTTACCACTGCATAGCTCTGCTGCTGAAACACAGGAGTACAAGTAACATTTGCCATCATGCCTCATGAGTTTGCGGTGTACCGTGGGGTGTTTAAATCAGGCTGAAATGCTTCTTTAGGAGTACAGAGTGTGTGCTTTCATTTTTGTTTTCAATTTTTGTACCCTTTGGACAGCGTATATTTTGTAGATGTTAGAGGAGTTTTGAGGTAATATCAGTATTTTTTGAGTGCTTACTGTTTTCCATCCTAAGCCATACCGCATTCACTTCCTTTGGCAAGAATGCCAGCAAAACAAAAGGTTGCCTTTCCATTCCTTTACCACAAAAAATAAAATAAAATAAAATAAAATAAAATAAGCAAATTGCTTTAACTTCAGTTAAGTGGAGTGCTGGCATACAGTAGTATATCAAGTGTACTGACTCAAAGCCTCATATGCTGGAGGCTTGTGATCAGATTGCAGCATGACCAGTACAGGTTGAGCACAGGAGTGTAAGGGAGGAAGCGCTGGAGTGAATGAGCCTAAGGTATTTACAGTGCAGGTTCAAGGTAGAATTTAATGAGGCAGAAGGAACGGAGGTGGGCCTAGAGGAAATACTTTCCTAATTCAGTGTGTGCTCAGTGGACAGTTCTCAGTTGTGAAATCATGTCTCAACCTTTTATGTTCTCTGCCTTTGGGGCACACAAACAGGTCTTATCCTTTCATTAAATATTTGCTTGCTGTCCTGTAAAGATTAGGAGAGACAGTTTCACACCAGTCTGTTAGATAATTAGGAAATACAGGGTAAGCTCAGCTGGTCTGGCTTCTGCTACAGTGATGCTGGAAGTTCTGCCAATAGATGTCTGACAACTGACACTAAGTAAATCATTGCATTCACTACTTGTTTCTTCTCCCAGGCAGCAGTAAGAGAAGCAAAACTTTCTTAATACTACGTGTGTTTTTGCTATTTCAAATATGTATGTCTCTCTGAAAGTAATGCCTCCTATTTATTTCCATGGAAACTACAAGAGATACAAACAGCACAAAAACACCACTTGATAGAACAAATTCTCAGCTATGAAACACTATTTTCCAACATAGTCACCACCATTAGCTACGCACCTTTGCCTGCAATGAACAAACCCCTGTATGCCATGCTCATCAAAGTCTGCACTAGTGGAGGTGCCTGTCACCACTGCTGCAATACACCACCCACCCCTCACTGTGCTCACACCCACTGTTTGGTCCCCATAAACGTTCTGCAAGTGTCGATGAATGGCAGTAGGTGCCATTTGTTCCATATGGAAGAATTCAATTCCACCCCTTTGCTTCATCCTCACTTCCATGTCAGACACCATTCTGTCACATGGCAACAAAATGTAATGGGATATTGGTGGGAAGGTTCAGCCTCTACTGCCCTCCCACCAACATCTGCCTCTGACATCGTGGGCCAACGTCTTAAAATAGGAGGCATTACTTTCAGAGCAGTCCTTTTGGAATGTATATATTTAAACAGGGACTCCAAACTCGTGTCAGGATCTGCTCTGTCTGACTTCCCCCTCTCTCTGGTTGTTTGGACATAGGTACTTATATTTGCAATATATAGACAAAGCAAGAGCTCTTGAAAACTCTCAGACTTGGAGCTGCAGTTGCATTTATGGAGCACAGAAGTACGTCAGACACCTGCTGGCATTGCTCTGGAGCCTTTCACTGCCCATGACGTACAAAGTGATGTAAGAGGAAAATATGTAGAAATGTGCCTGTGAAAGGGAACAAAAATTGGACCTCGTGTACTTTTTTTCCACCATGAATAACTTGCAGTCACATTGGCAGCGTTTGCTTTTATAAAAAAAGAAAAACAACACCAATATGATGTAAACACTGAATCATTTCCCTTCATTTTTCTTCCGTCAACCTTTCTAACTCCAAAAAAGTTGTAATTAGTCCAAAGATTCTTATGGCTCTTTCTTGGAAATATTCTCTCCTCCTCGTGTGTGACGATATGTATATCCATATCCATATCTATACATGGATATGTATAGAAAATCAAAAACTGTAGTGAGCTGCAGTATGCACTGCTTATTTGCTGTGTTCAGCTTGCTGCTTCGTTCTGGCAATGCCGTATTTCTCAGGCTTTCTGTAGTTTCTTTTTTTTTTTTTGCATAGGCTCTGTGTTCCAGTACTGGAATGTAGACTATGAGATATTGATTAAATTCCCTTCCAGAAATGGGTCGTAATTAATAACTGATGTATTTATTCAGCTCAGTTTGCTTGGTTGGTTTTTTTTTTTTTTTTCAGTGTGTGGAACTGCCTTTCTGCTTGTTAATTATAAATGCTCACTGTGCTTTCCAGAGTGCTTACATCTGCCTGAATGCCACAGACATTCCAGCAACAGTTGTTATTTATTCAAAATGGATTGTTTTGGAAGATTTTGGTACTCCCTGAAAGGGGTCAACCTATGCTAACGCCAGAATTGTGTCTGCATTTGAAGTGGAGCTCAGTCATAGGAAAACTGGGATTTCCTCTGATGTTTTTAAACTTCTTGCGCTGCAGATCCCACTTCTGTGTGGGTTTGGTTGTAAATCAGAATCTGCCCTTTTCCTGTCAGCGTTCTTACTGGAACACTTTCCTCACTTAATGAAAAAGGATTTAAGAAGTGACAGTGAATGTTCTAAGCGGATTGGTAGAAGTATGTTGTCTTCACATGATGGTATTATTTGGTGAACTGGATCCTTCTTGAGCTCTTCAACATGAGAGGGAGAAAATAAATGCTGCTAGTCATAAACTTTCAATGTTAAACCTTTACAGTGTTTGGGGTTTGGCTACTTAAAGCTTTTCCTAGTGAAGATAATAATTTGCTGCCTTACTGGAATTAATCTGCCTAGGATTAAGTTTCTAACCACAGGCACTTTAGGTTTTGAGTTGCACTCAGAAGCACTAGTTGTAGGTGCAACTACTGGATAACCCGATTCTGTGCTGTTCGTATGTCGAAAGGGAGAGAAGATAAAGGCATTTCCCTCCAAGGGCATGCACTTCTCCTTGTTCCTCCCCAATTTTGTCCTTATTTGTTCTCATAATCTTCTATTGCTTTTTTTTTGGTATATATTAAAAAAATAGTTGCTACTTGTTCCTTTTATTTTAGTTAAATTCATGAAAAAAAATATGAAAGGAGGAGTGTCCCATCTGTTCAGGAACCCGTCCTCTGATTTCAAACCTTGCTCTGTGGCCCTGGCTGCAGGACGAGAATAAAGGGTTGCATGTTGTCTGTCTGCAGCGCTTAGCTGAACATATCAAATGACACCTAAGTGCATCTTTTCTGTCCGGCACAAAACAAGCGGTGGTGCTGGTATGAGCATTCGCTTGGTTGTTTCTCCATAGCAAACCTGATCTTCCCAAGTCTGTAAACACCCAGCATGTACTAACAGCAAGGAGGATGTGACCTCACAGATGATACGTATGCTGTAACGTAACACTGTAAACGTGAAATGAACTCTAGTCTACAGAGATACCATCTCAAATTTGATAAAAGAAACTTACTCACTAGAGGAAAATCCTTTGGAAATGCTGAAAACGTGGCTATCCAGAAGAGAAACGGTGTCTGCTTTTGATTTGGTTTGTTTTCTTAGACTTTCTTAGTCATGCCTGACGCACGCTTACTGTTATTGCTTGGAATGTGATTTCCTGCATCAAGATCTGGAAGTTCTGCAGTTTCCAAAGTAGATAGATTAGCTTCCAAACATTCTAGTTACATTGCACAATTAAGTGGAATAATAAATGTTGTATGTCAGTATAAAATGTTACATATTCTAAATATTCTAGTATTCTGTAATAGCTTTACTTTAACATGCACTACACTTCCTTTGCTTCGTGAGCAAAGCTCTCTGAGAAGATAGCCATTAGACTTTGGTGGCAGTCAGCATTTGGCGTGCCTTGTGGGTATCTGTGGTTGTGCATCAGTATGGTTGTTACATCCCTCATCCTCCCTTTCTCTCAGAGACTAATTCAATTTTAAAAAAGACATTGAAGGCCTACAGTGTAATTTGAATAGCTGTGTTTGGCTTCTAACCAAATGGGTTTGGTATCTAGCTACTTTTGTAATTTCAGTAGTTTTGTTCTGTTATGGATTGTATTTATAATATGATATTTTCTGGGCTTGAGTATAAGATGGTCTCAATTCATACACTATTCTTCTTCAGGAGAATTAGGGCAGAGATTCTGAAACCAGCAGTGGAAAGAATGCTTTTCTCACATCATTCTCTCTGCAGGGCAAAAAAATACCCACCCTAAAATATACTTCCTTTTTATTTTCTGTTTGAGTATAGATTTAATTGACATCGAATAAAACTTGGACATCGCTGTCAGATACCTTGTAAGTATACGTATGTGCGTGTAGGTATATGTGCATGTGTGTGCATGTATCTGTTCTTAGCAGAATATGCTCAAAGGGAAAAGTGATGGTTTTCTTCTTTGGACTTAGCAAGTTTTTCCATCCGATTGCTGTTAAGAATTCCAGCTGATTTATGTCAGAATAGAAGCATTTTAAATTACCACAATGAGAACAGAGCAGCTAAGTTCTCAGTTTATAAACACTTTTAAAAGTATTTCCAAGTAGTCTGAAATTTCAAGATGAAAGTAATGCAACCTTTAATGTTTGCTTACTTGACCTTTAATGTAACTGCCTGCAAGCATACAAAGTGTGTTTGTACATGCAATTAATTCAGATGTTAGGAGTGATTTCAGCAGGGTATCAGTCTTAGAACACAACCTTCTTTCCCATTAAGACCCTTTAGTCATTATTTGATTATTTCAGGCAGATGTTCTGATGAGGTTTCTGTGTTAGTCTTAGCAGTATGGCTGGCCTTTGTTTTGCATACAAGCTCAACTGCATCTTTCGGAGCACTGAATTAACTGGGATGAGAACATCAAACAAGATTTGTGATATAAACCACTGACCTTCATTTTAGAGAACTGGTGCTTGCAGGGGAAGTAGAGTGACCTCTCTTCTGAGGTTTGACTGTTTGCTGAGCAACTGACAATGAAGTTAACTAAAGCAGAACAAGGACATAAGCTTTGAAAAGAATGTAGAATTTTCTTTTAAGACAAGATTCTTTCTGAACAAGTCTGAGCTTCGTTTAGTACATGACACATTCAGTAGTCATTTTAGACTACAGGTTTAATTAAAAATGTAACAACATGGTGATCGTGTTATTTTGAGCATGCGAAGATCTCTCAATCTTACATTACATATTGTTGATATTGGCTACAGCACAACTGCAAACATTGGGAGTCTTATTAAAAACCAACAGCCTATTAATAGATCTCTGTTGTGCTGTTAGTAGCAGCTGTCTTGTTTAACCTGAAATGTTAATTGTAGCCTCCCTTACCTGGGGTGGCAAACACGTTAATAAAGATACGCTTTGGGGCGTGCCTACATTCTTTTAATGCTTGATGGAGCCCTGAAAATTTCCCTATCCCTATGTATTTTGTTTTATCCCTATGTATTCTTGTCCGTGAAAGACTGAGCTTTCCTATAAGCTATCAGCATTGCTCCCTTACGTGTCTGAGGTACTGTGTTTCTGTCATTGCACCTTTGCCTTTCATGTTTCCTGCTCTGTGCATTGTGCTGTGTTTGCATGCCGTGTTTGCATGTTGTCCAGGTGAAGATAAGCACCTGTGTCATTTGTGTGCCAGTACAGACCAGTTACAAACAAGTGGGGTGGCCACCACTGTGGTTTGTGAGGTGGTTTTGTTCTTCTCCCACTTTGGTCTTTATTCAGGCCCAGTTCTCCCTAATGAAGAAAGGTTTCTGACAAAATCTTGCTAAATTGTGCTTCATTTTAAATTAGATTCCATTTTCCATACCTGGAGTTCTGAAATGCATATGCTGAAATAGGGTGTGATTGTTATTATTTTTTTATTCTTTTGGAGGGATGGTTAAATAAGTGCAATCCCTTTTCAGAAGTCTGACATTCATAGTCAAAAATTAATTGATCGATACAGATGTTGGTGTGAAGTTAATAAAGCAATGTTGGGATATTGTATTGTTCTTAGATTACAACATGAAGATTTTTGAGGACTCTGTATCAAAATACATTTTAATCTGAATATAAGTTGATTTAACATTCTGAAAGGCAGTAAAGACACCTACTCTATCTTTCCACTGCAATACAAATATTTAGGGGGAAAACAGCTTGCCCTTTCCCATCATTACACAATTGTAGCATTACACAAGCAGTTTAAACACAATATTAAGATGTAAGAGAACAGACTTCATATTTACAGCCCTGAACTATTCCAACAGAGATGGAGGGGAAATTCTTTGAAAAGTAAATATTTGTGGACGGAACAAACAAGTATGGAAGAGTCACCCTCTTTAATCTCAGAGCAGATGCACTGATACATCATGCAACCACATGTATCAGTTAATTCAGTCTCCTTGGTCTTGATGCATTTGAGGTGAAATCTTAAAGGACTAGAACTAATGGACTGACTGTAATACTAATTTAATTCTCTTTTTTTTTTTTTCCCGCTCTCTGCTTGGCTCTGGTCTTCACCCACAGGTGTCCACTGCTGCCTCTCAAAGGTTACTAAAATTTTAGCGGCTGCCTTGAAACCGAGCTACCTAAGCTTCACTTACTGTTGCTTCTCCCTACACCATATTGCACTGCTGCTTTTGCTCTTGCCTGCTCAGAACACACTAAGAGATTTTCTTTTTCAAATACCCACAATGAAACTTAGGCTAGAAGTATGTGCCATTCTTTTGCTGCCTGTGTACTTGTTAATATCTGTATACAGTATGCTTGTATTTATTCCGTGGTATTTTCTTACCAACGCTAAGAAGAAAAAGGCTATGGCAAAGCGTTTAAAAGCTAAGCCCATCTCGGACAAACCTGGAAGCCCCTACCGTTCTGTCACTCATCTTGACTCACTAGCAAACATAAACATTCCTGGAGCAGACACGCTGGACAAACTGTTTGACCACGCGTTAGCAAAGTTTGGGAAAAAGGACTGTCTTGGGACCAGAGAAATACTGAGTGAAGAAAATGAAATGCAACCAAATGGAAAAGTTTTCAAAAAGGTACAGCTTACCATTTAGTACTTAATTCTGATTTGGAGCTCTTTTACATTCTGCCTCAAGAGCAGAGGCAACGTTAGAGATCTTCCTTAATCTGTTTTTGATTCAAAACGTGTGCTTTATAGTAGTTAAAGAGTAATGCGCTAGAGGATGCACTCGTTATTTTGCTACAAGAGAAATGAAAGTGCTTGTTGTGTTGAGCACCAACTCACAAAAGCGGGGAAGAGCTGTACCGGTTGCTTGTCATCACAAGGGTGTTTTTTCTGTTGTTGCCCTTTCCTCCAGTTAATCTTAGGAACCTACAGATGGCTGTCCTATGAAGAAGTAAATCAGAGAGTGAATCGCCTGGGGAGTGGACTGATAGCCCTGGGACTAACCCCAAAGAGCACCGTTGTTATATTCTGCGAGACCCGAGCAGAATGGATGATCGCAGCCCTGGCCTGCTTCAAGTACAACTTTCCTCGTGAGTGCTGCACTTGTGTACTTTGAATATATTTTAGAAGTGATTTCCAGTACTGCTTTGGCTGTTAAGAATGTGTCAGTCCTGATGCTGATGGTATAAGAATTAATTGAACTTATTCTGTGTATCGCCTGAGTTTTGAAGTTTCCAGTATATTCTGTACATAGTAGAGATCACTACAATTTACTTGCTCATACTTATGAGCCGAACCTTTGGGACTGTAGCAACATGACAGATAGGCAGAGTTACTGTTCAATTTTTTTAAATACTGTGAGGACTCAGTAGTTGCATTTTCCCCGCAGACGGTGGGATGGTTGTAGCATTTTCTGTCTATATTCTGACTTCCGTATCTGAAACGTGAAATGGTTATTGGAAGAATGATAACTAAAATGAGATGCTAGGCTGAGGGGGGGGTATTTTGGTAACACTGCAGAACTGCTCAAGTTCGCTACCATTATATATGTGCTTTTCTTTTTTATTTTATTTAAGCAGTCAGTATATTTAATCTGACTTGTTACATACAGCCTTCTCAGTGAAGTAGGGAAGGTTACTAGAGAGTCATGTAACATTCCTTTCTTTATCCTTTCTACATGATCACAACTTGACAGGAATATTAAATTCTTTAATAGTCTTTGGAGGTTCAAATTTGAGGTACCAGTATGATACTAAAGGATCTTCCTCAACAGAAAAGGTGGACTCCTCAGTGCCTGTGAGTCACTCAGTAGCATTACTGTCACCAGTCAGGATTAAAAATAATCTCCCACCACAAAACCCAGTCTGATTTCTTAGTCTGATCTCTGCCCTGCCCCCATCAGTGATTTCATGGGAACAAGAAAGCAGCTGGCACAGAGGCTGAAAGCTGGCACCCAGCTGGAGGTGCACAGCAGGAACAGTGGCTGGTGCCCTGCAGTGTGTCAGCTCTCCTGCAACATTCTGGTTGCAGAGCGCTCAGAGGAAGAACACATTCTCAGTTGCTTCCTGTGCATCTGCTTAGTGTGTTTTTGTTGAGTTTTAGTGGATCTTTCTGTTTTGATGATTTCTCTTCTTCCATATAACTGTCCTCATTCCTGTGATCTCTTGTAGAATACAATTCTGATTTGGGAAGATTAAAAGCTGCTTTGTTTCCTAATTAAAAAAAAATTCCCATTGAGCTCACTCCCCCCACAATGAGTTGCAGTGCGCTAAAGCAAGAGCTTTTCCATTTGTTGTTGTCTTATCTACTGTCTTCATTCTTTCTCTTGGATCTAACAGTTGTTACCTTGTATGCCACACTGGGTGAAGAGGCAGTAACCTATGGTCTCAATGAATGTGGAGCATCGTATCTGATCACCAGTGCAGAACTTCTTGAGAGCAAACTTAAGGTAACTTGGCCCCAGCTTTACCTGCTTCCAAGCAGCCCCGCAGTAATTTTACAGTGCAGTCATTGCTAACAATTTTCTTTCTGTTCTGTAGGCTACATTACCACAGATCTCCTGTCTTAAACATATTATTTATGTGGACAATAAGACTATCAATAAATCTGAATACCCTGAAAATGTTGAGATTCATAGCATGCAGACAGTGGAAGAGCTGGGAGCCAAACCAGAAAACGGTAAGTGAATTGATCAAGCAATGTGAAATCAGACCTGATCAAAGATGTTGGGTAGCAGAAGAAGTAAACGTGCCAAGTCTCAAACACAAGGGAAGTGGCAGATTGCTGGTTCATCCTCTGCCCCTTTAAATAAATGGATAATTTGTTAGATCCCTATTTATTGTCCTGTACCTTTGTTCACATTTCAAGTATTTGGGGATAAAACTTAAAATTAAGTTTCTAAAATACAACCAGAATATCTCTAAGACTCTGCCTTTATTTTGGGAAGTGAAGTAGAATCTGGTTCAGTGTTCCATTTTCTGCTATTCTTACCTTTTATTCACCTTATTTTCACTATTTCTCCTAAGAGGAAAAAAGCACTTGAGGGTTTTTTGCTTGTTAGCTTGGAAACATCTTTTTATCTGAGCCAGTCTGAGACTGGAAAACACCTTGGACAACCATGTAAAAACTATTACATAACCTTGCTACACTGGGCAGCCTGGAGTGACTGAAACATCTTCAAGGAAGGAGAAAATCCAACCTTGATCATCCTTTTTCCTTACCTCAGTGGTCTGCACTTAGCCAGAAAGTAGGTAAGAATTAATACAATTTTTCTCTTGCATTTCGTAGCAAGCATTCAGCCAAGCAGACCTGTTCCCACAGACCTGGCTCTAGTAATGTACACCAGCGGCTCTACTGGGAGACCAAAAGGAGTGATGATGCAGCATAAGAACTTGATAGCCGGAATGACAGGACAGTGTGAGAGAATACCTGGGCTGGGGTAAGAAACGCTTTGTCACCAAGCGTTGAGGGGATAAAACAGAAACTCTAAAAGTGTGTAAGTTTATGGAAAATCTGTTGTTGGCGCCAGCTATTAGCAAGCTCCCTCATTTTATTGTGAGCCAACTAATCTTTAATTTATATGAAATACACATCGTGTTTGTGATCTCACCCTGTTCTTTGCGAAGTATGCCCTTCGAGATCTTGTCCCACGTCCTTTTTCTGCTCTATGATTTTTTTTTTCCCCTCACCTTTATCTAGAGGTCTGGGGTGGATTTTGCACTCTTCTATGCCTTAGAAAACATCACCAGATGGAGAAATTACTCATCTCATCAAATTTGGACAAGTTTTTTGCTAGATGTTTTCAGTCAGCTGGAATCACTTTAGGAAATATACCAGAGCCTACCACTTTCATTCAACTAGAGAGACTCCTGCTGGATGGATGATACATGTACCGCTGAATCTGCTCCAGTGTTCTGCACTGAGATGAGCAGAGAAATAATGAGCTGTTTGGATGATGGTATAGCCATCTGCAAACTCCCTCACTAATGTTCTGAGAAAACGTTTTGTGAATGTGGATGTGTCTTTGTCACTGCATTCACAAATGAAGCTAAAATAACCTACAATAAACCTTTTGTATGGTAGGATATAAGAGCCTTTCTGACCTGATGTTGGAAGCTTCTGTAAAGGTACCAGCTCTAAGTTTATTCTTGAGAAATCTCTGCATTTCCTGAAATAAGCCTCTGTTACCTCAGTGATCAGCTCTCCACTGATCTATTTGAGGAGATGCTATGATGACTTAAGGATTTGAATCATGTTGGTGATAATTTAAAAATAGTGATTTCATCCTTAATTTGGCATCTGGGATGAAATCTCCAATAAGGAGAAGAAACCTGCAATGGAGCACTAAGGAAACTTGAGCTTCCTAGAAAACAAGGCAAATCCTATAATTCATACTGGTTTCAGTGAGGTAAGATTTTTACTGATTCAGTTTATAAACTGATTTATAATCACATCCTTCTTGCATGCAGAAGAAAAAGTCGTTGTGACCTGAGACTTCCAGAAACACAGCTAAACACACCACAAAAAAAGTGAGGCAGTGTTTCAGTGCACTCGTGCATCAATGTTCATTAGATAATCTTTCCTTTACTAGGCCCAAGGATACTTACATTGGTTATTTGCCCCTGGCCCATGTATTGGAACTGACAGCAGAAATTTCTTGCATCACTTACGGCTGCAGGATCGGATATTCCTCTCCACTTACGCTGTCAGATCAGGTGAGGGGTGGGGGGAAAGCAAAAGCAAATTTAAGCTTTCACAGTCTAAGTTCTTGATTAGCTATTCTCTTCCTTTAAAGAAGTGCTGATGTATGTGGTACACGTAAGAAATAATATTTTTTTCAGAAAATGATGCAAGTAAACATTCCTGATGGAGCTACAGCAGCAGGTCATACTATATACAATTTTATTTAAGCTTTGGTTTTTATGATACTTAGGAAATCTAGAAGAAAACCTAATAAATGTGTGTAGTGTTATCCTAGAGAAAATCAGGATATGAGCAGCTATTAAAACACTAACTGCACACAGGACTCCATAAAGTGATTTTAAGTTCTTAGTCTCGGTTTGAGTTCTTTAGTCCATTATTGCAGCTCTTCTGTTCAGCTTTATGCCTTATTCCATTTAATAATGAAGATAAGTAAGAGCAAATTAAGCTAGAGAAGAATGCTTCTGTACATTTTGCTGGTACGGAGATGGCATCAGATTTTAAAATAAACAAACAAAAAACAACCCACCATTAACAAAAATACCACGCCACAAAATACTTCTGGAGGAATATAGAGGGAGTGCAAGTACAAGAGAGAGAAAACAAAAAGTTACGCAAGGTGGACTTGCTTTACCCAGCTGGGCTTGCAAAACATCTGATATTTTGGTTGAAGTTGTTGTTAATCGCTACATTTTTCAATCACAGTGGAAAAAAAACAAAGTATTTTAAGCAGGAAGTATTATTTAGAGGGGCAGGGGAAAATTACATGACAGCATATCCCCTCTTTTTTGGTCCTTTTTGGAAGAGCTGCTTGGTTTTCATCTTCATAAACTACCATTTTTTCTGTGTTACAGTCAAGTAAGATTAAGAAGGGAAGCAAAGGAGACTGCACTGTACTTAAGCCTACGCTGATGGCAGCTGTGCCTGTAAGTATGCAGATATTTGAAGCAAAACCAGTGCTTTCTAAGTAAGTCATTCATGCTGACATGTGTATTTAAGGACTTTTTTTTGTATAAGAAACTAATAGGCAAGAAAGCAGAATATAGAAATTCCAGTTGTCATTGCTTGAGTTGGAGAACTGATGCTGCAAATGAGCACAAGAATATCCCTATGCTATGGCCAAGACTCTTTTTGATCCAAAACTGTAAATGCCTTTTAGTAGTTACAGGTGATGTTGTACTGGGCTTCTGGTGCAACAGTAGGCTACAGGAAGTCTTCATCATTCACAGTCTGAAAGTTCTTTTCACTCAGGGAGAGAGCAGGGTGGATTCATCTAACACCGATGCTTTAAACATACAGTTTTGGCTGAGTTACAGAACTTAGCAAGTGAAGCTGCACTGTTACAGCTGTTGGGGTGCTGCTTTTAGCTGCTTGTCTCCAAGGTAACACCTGGCAAAACATCTCCTGTTCCTGGGGTAAGTAGGGCCAGCTTTGTCTCCTCTTGTAAGAAAAACTGGCTGGGAGACCATAAATACTGTTTCTGTAGCTTACATTAGCTTTATGGTGATCAGGCTTCTCTATACCACAGGGTCTCAGTGCTATTCCAAAACAAAACAAACCCCACCCAAACAAAACAAAACAACAAAAATCACACATATCCGCTGCTTTCTGCTGAAGAAAAACCTTCTTCACATGCCCTGGAATTACGTTACTGTGTTTACCTCTTTCATGATTCTATCCCATCTGGCTCAGAAGACCGGTAGCATCAGCTTCTGCTTCTGATGGGTGCAGTGGGAGGAGGAGGGTTTGGTTTCATCTAATAACAGCAAGTTCTGATTGATCTGGGATTCTGTTGTTCTGCAGCCTCTTTTGTGAATAGCCAGGAGCTTTACAATCAATTACTAATTTGCATTTTTTGTTTTTAAAAATAGAAATAACACACGGAGCCGAGATATTTTTCTTAGTAGTCCACTGAGGCAAAACCAATGACTTACAGCCCCGTCTTTTTTGTAAAATGGCTATTTAAACTTATTTCTTAGGGAATACTCAACTGACTGCTAGCAAAAGCAGTGCCAATTTAAAATATGGGCATAATCCCATTTTGGAAGGAATCTGCAAAAAAGCACGCGCCAAAAAGAAACGTCCACGCAGACACCTTCCCATGAATTAACTGCAGAGTGGTGAAAGACAAACAGTGATGATGCTGATCCCCACCTAAGTGTCTCGATTCCAGAGACTCGCTATCACAAAGAAATTAGAGTAAAAAAAGAAATTGAAACTGCTGATCTATTTTCAGTTGCCAGCATATAGGATCCAACAATCAACACAAGGAGGAGAAACCTTCAGAATGCCCTAGGAAGAAAAATGCTACGCTACTTACCTAACATCTACCTCATAAATATTTCACATGCTAGCAGTATTGTATTATCATCAAAACATCTGTAACATTGCTAGTGATGAAAATTGAGAAGGAGTGAAATAGAAAGTAATTATAGGCACAAATACATCTAAATATTTGATTCAATTAGAATGTGCTCGTAGTTTCTTCTGGCCTTTGTAATTCTGAATACCTTGTCATGCCATTGCAGGCTTTAGGTACAGACTGAGGTGTTACTGATAATGTAAATAATAAAACCCAAGATTTGTAGCTGTGATTGCTAGAGAAGACGTCTTAAGAGCGAAGGGTATGAAGTATCTTAAAACCAAATTTGGTGCTCAGAAAGCAACTTGCAGAAATGCAAGTGGTGCTGTGGATTGCTGCAATATGTCTGGAGATCTACAATGGTTACTCGGTTATTTCCCCTTGACTTACACAGCTTCCTAAGTCTGCTAAACTGAGCTACGTACTACAGCACGAGGGTTCTTCCTCTCCAGTGATGCTGTTGTGAGGCAACATAAGCAAATGGAAAAAAGTCAGGATAAGTCCCTCATTTTTCTGCTGCATTTTTGACACTTCATTCCACCCATTTCAAACAGCTCCAGGCTGCAATGATCTATAAATTGGCTAATTGATAACATATTAAAAGCATTAGAGTTAAGCACTGCTTAACCAATGATGCAGATGTTTTCATTCTTGCTGTGTTACTCATTTATAAGGAAGAATAATATTTTTTTTTTTTTAATTATTATTTTTAGCATGGAATTTTACTCCTTGTGGTAATTTTCCTTGCTTTTTTTTAACACTTTATAGGAGATAATGGACAGAATTTACAAAAATGTCATGAGTAAAGTTCAGGAGATGAACTATATTCAGAGAACTCTGTTCAAGATAGGCTATGACTACAAATTGGAACAAATCAAAAGAGGATACGATGCACCTCTGTGTAACATGTAAGTATGATTCATGGCCCAGCTGCACTTTTTTCACTGTGATTTCTTAAAGCAGACTAAAAGAATAATCATCTAAGCTGTCTTTCATCAGACAATTCCAGCATGCAAACATATCTAATGACTAAACTGACATAAACCAAGTTCTTACAGGAAATGGAGGAGATATTTCATGGTAATCACTGAATCACAGACAGTCGCAAGTGGGATCACTGAGTCCAACCCCTGGCTCCACACAGGACTACCCAAACCCTATGTCTGAGGTCATTGCCCAAACACTCCTTGAACTCCAGCAGCTCAGGGCTGTGCCCATCGCCCTGCACAGCCTGTTCTGTGCCCACAGCCTCTGATGAAGAACCTTTTCCTAACACCCAGCCTGACCCTCACCCAAAAGTGCACCCAGTGTTCAAGGGAAGGCCGCAGCAGTGCGGAGCAGAGGAGGACAATCCCTTCCCTTGCCTGGCTGGCAGCGCTGGGCCTGGTGCACCCCCAAGTATGGTTGGCCCTTCTGGCTGCCAGGGCACACTGCTGGCTCAGATTCAACATGCTGCCAACCAGAGCCCCCAGATCTTTTTGCATGGGGCTGCTCTTTTGCCTAAGAATGACTGGTTTCTTGTAAGAGTGATTAGTTTAGGAGTGATTGGTCTCCGGGGTGAATGATTAATCTCCAGTAAGAATGACAAGTCTTCTGACCAGATGACTGGTTAGTTTTCATTGGATTTCATTTTTGTTTATAGAATTGAAAACTTTATTTATGTAAGCTGTAGGAATTCTGCTGTCTTCAAACGTTAGACAAGAAGTAAGGTTTTCCATTATCCCTGCTCTCTGCTAAAATCTGTGAACATTATTTTTGAGGTGTTGCAGATAGGAAGGATTGTCTCATTTCTTTTCATAAAAGTGAGCCGAGTGAATGATCCTTAACATATATTTTTTCCTCTTTCCAGACTGTTGTTTAAAAAAGTAAAGGCACTGCTAGGAGGGAACATCCGTATGATGCTTTCCGGAGGAGCCCCACTCTCACCCCAAACACAAAGATTCATGAATATCTGTTTTTGCTGTCCTGTTGGTCAAGGCTATGGATTAACAGAAACATGTGGAGCTGGAACAATTACAGAAGGTAGTTAAAATACTTCTGGGAGTATGTTTTAAGAGTGTTTTAGAAGGTAAATTCAGAATAGCTGTGGCTCTTAACTGCAATAAAGTCACTTGAGATAAGCCGTCTTCAAAGCTGTAGTTTGAGTTTACGCTTCAGAATGAAAAAAAACTTTGTGTTTTTCCTTTTTCTTTCCCTAAGTTGCTGATTATAGCACTGGAAGAGTTGGAGCTCCTCTTATTTGCTGTGAAATCAGACTGAGAGACTGGCAAGAAGGTAAGAGCATCCGATGTTTTGACTTCAGAGCAAGCAATTAATTTAACCAGTGCTTAGCTGGTTTCCTTGCCTATCTGCTTAGCTAGGTTGTGGCATATGAAGTAGTTGTTCATCTTTGATAGCAGTCATTAGTTTGTGCATGAACTTTAAGCTGAAGTTTCAAAACATTTTCTTAGCAGCAGAATATATAATTTGAAAATAATTGTGTGGGGATTTTTTTTTCCAGGGGGCTACACTAACAGAGACAAGCCTAATCCTAGAGGGGAAATTATTATTGGTGGACCTAATGTCTCGATGGGATATTTTAAAAACGAAGAGAAAACAACAGAAGATTTCACCATTGATGAGAATGGTCAGAGATGGTTTTGCACTGGAGATATAGGAGAATTCCATCCAGATGGGTGTCTGCAGATCATAGGTTGGCCTCACTTTTTGCTATCTCAATCTACTATAAGATCTTGGCTAGACACAATTGTAAGGCTGTGATTAGTCCCGCTGGCTTTGACGGGGCCAATCTACCTAAGACTACCTGCTTGCAAAATCATGGCGTAAGACTTTTCCAGAAGTCCACAGCTGTAAGACAATTTTGGAAGTGATGCCGTTCCCTGCCATGTTATCACTATTTAATTCCTGTGTGCTAATGAATAAATGTAAGATTATTTTTTGGTATTTAATACAAAACTTGAAAATCAGAATCTCCGTCACATTCATATAAGTTGCATGACAAGAAGTGTAATGTCATGTAAACTTCACGGCAGAAGTCTTTTATAAAGTTACAAGAACATGTATATGCTGTTAGCATCTTTATAATTTGGGTAAAATGCTTTAATTCATTTTTATTCACTTTTACAAGGCATACCACTAAATCCATATATAGCGGCTTTACACGTGAGTCTGTGGAAATGTAAAAGATTAAATGGAGCAAGCACGTGTGTTTTTTTTTTTTCTTTCCCCTCAACTCCCAGATCGTAAAAAAGACTTGGTAAAGCTACAAGCTGGGGAATACGTGTCTCTGGGCAAAGTAGAGGCAGCACTGAAGAACTGTTCGTTGATTGATAATATCTGTGCTTATGCCAAAAGGTAAGAGTAGTATTAACTTTGTGCAAACCAAAGTGCAAGCTGTGACTCACTTCTATACTGCTATAGTACGGTTTTCATTGAAACAAAAGCCCCTACCAGAGTATGAGTTATAAATAGCATCTCTAAAGTAACATACATAGGCTCCAAGATTCCCTGAAACTGGAAAAAGTAACTTATGCTTTTCTGTTGGCATTTCTTCTATTGTAGTTCAGTCAAGTTTTGTCCCACCCCCGCCTTTAACAGATATAATTTAGCCTGTGCTTTGGCTTGCTGTCAGAATATGAGGGAAAATTCATCTAAACATTCTGCACCAGAACTAAATCTCAGTGTTTTGGAAGTAGCCAAATAGCCCAGGTGTCTCCTCTCCCCCTGCTTATACACACTACATGAAGGGAAACTGCAGAGAATTAATGAAACAAGATATAGTTGGAAAGCTAAATTATGCTGTAGTTTCACAAGTGCACTTAGAAGTATGATAGTGATCAAACCTAACCACTTACAGCTTAGATCCTGAGCTTAAGTAAAAAAAGGATTTTGTATGCAGGATTAGCTACAGTTCAAGAAGCACTGTGGATCTGTGTATCTGTGTATCTATAATCAAGTAAGCATTTTATCCTTGAAATTGAAGCTTCAACTGTTTCTTTCCCTTCCTTCTCTTGCTATCCTGTTGTAGTGACCAGTCTTATGTGATCAGTTTTGTGGTTCCCAATCAGAAGAAGCTGACAGCATTAGCTGAGCAGAAAGGCATAAGTGGAACCTGGGTTGAAATTTGTAACAATCCTACAATGGAAGCTGAAATACTACAAGAAATTAAGGAGGTGGCAAACAAGAGTAAGTAAAATGCCAATCTCATAGCGCTTACTAGGGCAAAAGTTTCCAGTTATCCCCACTGACTGCTCTTCCTTCTTCCTGTTGCCTTGGTCTACCAAAACTTAGAGGAGTTTTAACAGAAAGACCACATCAAATTCATACCTCTTATTCCAGGAATAGACATACTTTTTGGTCATCTTAACTACTTCCTTTTTTGTTATTAAAAAAAAAAAAAGCTTTTTTTTTCCCAACTAACTTGTAGAGAGAGGTTGCTTGTTTAATGCAGTTAAGATCCAGAAGGTTTTGAAGGGAAGTTAACAAGACATTCGCAGCAAGAAAATTAGTTAAGCAAGACATTTCAAAGCTTTTTTCCATGCAGTGTTGTGTATTACAGCTTAGAACAACTACGACCCTTATAACAGCCTAAATCCTACTACCCTTGCTACAGAGATAAAAATGATCAAAAACCTCATCAGTTCTTTATGGGGCCAAAAACAACCCAAGCTAACTGGGGTCAGGAACCTCTCTAAAGCGCTACACACCTCATACATGGAAGCAGTAAAACAGTGTAAGCACACACTAAGCACTGCCTCTCAAACTTGGAGAATCTGCCTTTTGAAACCAAGAAAATTAGAACAAAAGGCTGTATTAAATCTCCCCTAAAAATAAATGAATATTCTTTTTAGGGATTTGACTGAAGTATGAACACTTTAATCCGCATTATTCCATCATGAACTCGGTAAATAACAAATTGTTGTTCAGAGTCTCTGCTTATACATTCTTTTCACTTTCTAGACAGTAGTCTACCATTTAGATATAAATGCTTTGAAAGGTTTCTTCCAAAATTACTTTAAAGAGACAGTTTTAATGCACCTTTATCAGGAGCAGACACGTAACTCAACATGAGGAAGCAATACATTCCAATACCAGTTTGAAGTTAGAGACAAAGGAGCTCCTGGGGTCAGATGTCCCAGCTGTCCTACACTTGCTGCCACCTAGAGGCTTTGCTGCCACAAGTTGTGCCAAAAGTTCCCAGGGAAGTCTCAGTGGGTGCTATTACAGGCCTGCATGCAGGTCCTGATAGCAAGGTCCGTGCAGTACTGCACACATGCAGGAGTTCCCTACCCTGTTCCTGGTGCAGGGGAGGCTCTGAGGCAATTACCCATCTCCCCCCTCACTTACCCCCCTACCCTTGTGACAGTAGTCTCACATCTTCAGGATACAAACTTATTTCTTTCAAGCTTTAGATTTTATACTCTCACATCCAATACAAGGTATAAATACAGTATGTTATCAGAATATTTGCATGTTAGCACGGAGCTTTGGTACACAATTAAATTTATGTACCGTCTTTTAGGTTACTTCATCAAGTAGGTCACCATATTATACATACTACAGAGTACTTGCCTTAGATTTGTAGGTAGCATGAATGTTCCATTTAACAGCGTTACTCATGCTTTTGTTTCTTGCTGTCCCTGCAGTGAAATTAGAGAGGTTTGAAATACCCATCAAAGTGCGGTTAAGCCCTGAGCCGTGGACTCCAGAGACTGGGTTAGTAACAGATGCTTTCAAGTTGAAAAGGAAAGAACTGAAAAACCATTACCTCAACGACATCGAAAGAATGTATGGAGGCAAATAAGCAGGCTGAATTGACTAGACAGTTGTGCAGAAGGTTCTTAATCATGCCTTGATTTTGGATGTCCTTGTATACTGTAGGTATCACATGTATTCAGAAAATACACCAAATTGATGAATGTTTCTTATCTCTAACGAGAGCAACAAGAGAAGATCTTAAACTCTAAATTCCTGCTTAACGGCAGAAAACGTTGATGTGTTTCAGAGTTTCATGTGATCATTTCCAGTTTTAAGACAGACATAATTATATGAAGCAGTACAGCCAGGTAATTTTGTTACTCTTTCTCTAGCACGTTCAGATTACTTGCAATTTCTCTCTAATTCGTTGTGAAGCCTGGCGTGTAGGGAGAAAATGAGCACTTAAACTTTAACCTTCTCCATTTAAAAATAAAAAAGACGTTAGTCGAGAACTTGCTAGAGATCACTAATAATGTACTGCTTAAAAACTGATGGATTCTTCTGCACAGCGGTTATCTTCAATATTACAGTGCCTATAAGAGAATATAAAATACACTTACCTTAAATAAAGGTGAACTGAAAATCTTTCTAAAGTAAAGTTATTTGAAAACATCACTCAAGGGCATCGAGTCAACTATCTCGAGTTCCGCTCACCAAATACATTTGTACTTGCCGCCCCATTTTAACTCCAGCAGAGCTTTGGGACATAGCATGAAAGAAAACAAAGACTTGCCTTGCTGCGGGAGGTATTGATGAAAATGATCAGCTGAACGCAGAATGCAAAACCTGCATCCTGGCTGGCAGACAACAGCGAAATTGATGGGCGGTTGTCTCTGAACAGATTTGAAACTCAAAGGAGAATTTGTTCTTTTTATTTTGGAGGTGGCACGGTGGTTTTACTTTAGAGGCACTGATCCTCTAGACCTTCACGTACATGTGAGTAATGATACAAGTTATCACCATGTAGTTTACAGGATCAGGGTCTAAGTATCTGTACTTACTTTACGAAAAGGTATTTCTGTTCACCTTTTAAAATACAGCATCCAAAACAAAGCCAACCAGAAACCAACAGCAGTTTCTCCATGTCTTGTTTTACTTATGACAAAGTACGCTGTGGCTGGGAAAACCTTTGTTTTAAGGAGCTAAAAAAAAAAAAAAGGGACAAATCACTCTATACAGAAATCCTTATTAAAAAAGTGTTCTTACATTAACTGGAAATTGTAGACGTGCTGAAGTGGGAGGTTATAATTTAATAGCAGCTTATCATTTTGCGTGCAGCATCCAGTACTGTGTTTCCTTTGACCTGTAGTAACTGAGCTCCCGCGCCCCCGCTCGCTCTTCACACTTGAACCACAAAGGCTGTAAAAAAGTGGAGGCTCTCGATACTGTTCTACTTTGCACTTTTCTTAATCATTTCATGTGTGTTGCGTTCATTTTGTACAGGTGTGGCTCAGCTGCTATATATTACAAATTCATTTTAAGTATTTATAGATTTCTTCTATTCATAATGTGTTGTGTATATGATGGTTAAAAAGGAAAATTATTTGTTATTGTCGCTGTACAGAAAGTAAAAGGTTTTGTATGATGCTTCTCTTTAGCATACTGGCACATCCGTGGGTTCATGAAGGCAGGAATTACTTTCCCTTCCAGTTGCAGCTTTCCAAGTGACTCAGTTCTGGAGCTACGTTAGCAGCCTCCCATGTTTCAAACCAGTCACCGTTGCATAACCTTTAGACGGCCTGTTAGCATCACAGAAGTTAGACGTGTAAGAAAGTTACTCGCACTTGAGTCTGTTGGCAAGTTGTATGATTTTCTTTTTTTAAACCATGAATGTATTTATATGAAATGTATTTTATCTAGACTCCAGCTATCTTCTGTGTCTCGGCTGACTGAGGATCGCTATTTTCTGTGTATATATACACACACCACGTTGACATTTCAAAAACTGAATACAGTTGAAATGGTTAACCAAGTTTGTGTTTCTGGAGTGTGTTGCATGTTGTTTCCAGTTAACGGTCAGCACCTCCCATTCTCTTTGCAATGGAGCATGCCCTAACAGAAGGGCTTAGCAGAAGCAGCAGCTCAGAAGAACAGACCCAAGGGTAAAAAAGAACCCAGGGGAGGCCTGCCTGAGGTAGCATGTGCTGCAAAAGAATTTGTACACATCAGCTTCTTGGGTATTTTTGGAGAAGGGGGAAAAAGTAAGGGAGGGATGACACTAGGCTGGCTTCAGTTGTAGCATGGAGGTGATTTGCAAACACAGTACTTGCATTTTGGTAAGAACTTCTAATTCTTAAATCCTTTTGTGACAGAGCTTGTAGAGAAGTGAGGAATGGCCTGTAACAAACCTGATTAGCCTCAGCTACACCTAACGTCACCCCAACAGAGGGTCAAAAGAGCTGTCTCCAGGGGACGGGAAGGAGAAACAAAAAAGTAAGCTTACACCAGGGGTCATTTAGGAGTTGGAACACGGGACATTTTAAAAATAAACCCAGAACTTTAAAACAATTCCTTATTAAATACTGAACTAGTTGCTCAGGATCACCACCACTTAAAGTCTCTACAGCATCAAAGGTTAAATGGACACCTTTCAAGGATAGCTTTAACACAGAACCTCAGGCAAGAGCTAGGGGCAGAGATTCACTTCCTGTATGCAATGCAGCAGGTGCCCTTAATTGGCTTAGCATAAACAGGGAAAGTGTTGGTTATTCCCTTAAGAGCAGGTTAAGTGGTGTTTAGCCAGCCCAGGTAAGCCAACGCACAGAGCCCCAGTTCCCATCAAATGCTTCCTGAGCTGTATGCATGGCATAGGACACATGCTGAGATCATGGGTCATCAGTTCTGTCAGAACAAACCAACACCCCCCACCTCCCAGAACAATTGTTTCCAGTAACCACACTGCTCTAATGATGGATTAGTCATGTTCTGCAACTACAGGCAATCAGAAAATAAATTCTGGTCACATATTTATGTATTTAAGGAGCCTGCCTATTAGCTAAGTGCTACTTACATGAGAAAACCAGTTTCCATTTCAGAGGCTAAAATTTAAACACAAGAAACTAAAAGAGACAACAAAAATGATACAAACAACAACATTCCAGTGCTGCTTTTGCACAAAATGCCACAAAGGCGGTTTACAAAATGCAATCCATAAAGCTTGCAGCCACTACTTACATGGAATGCTTAAGGCTGGGCTCAGGTATTCGACACCACTGTGAAGATACCTGGATTGATGAACAGAACACTTTCCCAGTTAACTCAGAGCTGCTGCACAGTGGATCATTGGTTGGTTGATTTGTTTGTATTTAACATGATAGGGTCACACTGGCCATGTAGGAATAGGGCTGACCACATTGAAGCACGTTTGTCGTTGGACCATCATCGTCGCTACACTTGATTTGAATGAGTGCTGGCAGCAGAGGGGTGCTTCATCTCTGCGCTGCTTTTTTGCTGGGAGCTGCAGCACCTAGAATCTTGCTGCACCTGTGCTGGGGAAGAGAGATGTCTGGAAGAAAAATCGGACCTGGTTTATGGTGGACAGTGGCCAAAAAAAGTGTTCTAATGAAGCACGCAGCAAATTACCCCAGGTAATTTGTCAAAACCTGCATTTACTTTGAGGCGTTAGCCTTGATGTGAGGCCAATGCCAATTAAAGTAAACAAAGTGAGCTCTGGGGCATGCTGATCCTCACGCTTTTAAAGAAAAGAAGCAAATACTCCAACAACAGAGCAGCACAAAACGAAAACTGTTGAATTTTCCATTTGTTCTCCCATTTTGAACCACCTCTACCAGTGGGCTGCTGAGCCTACATAGGAACTAAGCCCAGCAGTGTCTGCAATGAGTCTTACACCACGCTGGCACCTCATAGCAGAGCCCCAGGAGGTGCTGCTGGGTTTGTGTTTGTTTGAGATGTTAGATGGTATCTAACCTACCTCTTCCTGTTGGCCGTGGATCAGTTCGTTACTGATGGTTCTCCCCCACAGAGCAGGCATGAAGAACAAGAATGCTGTTCTCCACAGCTGCCCACTCCACTTTACTTTTTGTCCTTCGAGTCAAAGCAAACCCAATCATTTGCTCTTGCAGTTCTAAATGGTTATGCATGATGAAATCGAGCGCCTTCTTTCTGCTTGCAGCAGAAATGACTACCTATGGCATGCCTCCCTTCGGTACTGATGAAGTGAGATGCCTGCACATCCCTTACCCAAACGTGCCTCTGAAGGGACATGGTTTTGTAAAAAGGCTCTGCAGAGAAAATCAAAACAGGGCACTTACACACGCAGCAGGAACACACAGCTGACCACAAATGGACAGGCTGTGCCCCTGTAACACAACCCCCACAGCCACCTGTGAGCACAGCGGCCGCTGAGCTCAGACAGCAACGGGACGGGCCAGCTGTGAACAGGGACACTTGAGGGCCTCACATGGGAATTCAAAATCCACAGCCATGGGGACAGACCTCTGAGGAGGAAAGAGTGAAGGGCTTGCTTTTGCCACAGCCTCACTCCCTCTCTCTCCACCACACAAGCAGGGAGCAGCCCAACACCAGCCCACCAATTCACCACTCAAACCTTTTAGGTCAAGCAACAGTCTCTACAGTTAATTACTGTGTGAATTACTCCAATTCTGCCTTATCTGAGCTGCTCTCCTTCCAGCTGAATCTTTCAAATGGAATTGGATTACGTTTTCCTTTCTAGAGTAAGGATATGCATTTGAATGAGCCCCGGCGCTGTGAGGATGTGGCACGGGCCCTCCAAAACACCCTCCCAGCACCACGCTCCGCTCTATGTGGCAGCGCTGCAGGGAGGACCTCAGGCAGACAGCGGCAGCGGACAGAGGGAGGTAGAGCCCCGCGGCTCCGGGAGGAGCCTCAGCCGTCTCACACGCACCACTTCTCCCCGAGCGGATCAGTGCTTTTCTCCCAGAGCTCGGCGCAGCCTGCAGGGGCACAGCGGGTACCCTCCGCTCCGGCTGCCCGCCGTGCCGTGCCATGAACTGCAGCGAGGCGCGGCGGCTGCAGGCGCTGCTGGCCGCAGTGCTGCGGGAGCTGCGCCGCGGAGCCAACGCCAGCGCGGCCGCCGCCAAGCCCGGGGCTGGGGGCGACGCCTCGCTGTACATCCTGCTCATCATGATCTTCTACGGCTGCCTGGCCGGGGGACTCATCCTGGCCTACACCCGCTCGCGGAAGCTGGAGTCCAAGCACGACCCCTACCACCTCTATATCGAGCGCGACTGGGGCCGCGGCGGCCCGGGCCAGGCGGCCGAGGAGGGCGGCACGGCTGAGGAGCAGCGGCCGCTGTGACCCCGCGGAGCGGAGCGGGCAGCGCTCGGACCTGCGGACCGCTATGGGACGGCCCCCGCCCGCAGCTCAGCTCCACGCCGCGTCCTGCACCGCTCGGCGGGACGACGGATGGTGGTCCTGCTGCCCTGTAACCGGGGGCTAGGTGGTATTGCTTTCCGCAATAAACGCCTGTGCTGCCGTGCGTGCAGAGACCTCTCTCATCACTTATCCTTAGATCTACAGACCTCCCTCCTTAAAACCGGTGCGTGTTCCACCGTTCTCTGACCACACCGCTGACGCTGCGGGCAGCCTTGCTAACGGCCGCTCCGTGCTTTCTGACAGCAAAACTACAGTTCTAAAGCTCTTCCCCCACTTGGCAGCTGCTGCACCTGCTGTAACGTTGTGAGGAGTGGCCGTACATCGGCTGCACGAGGTGACGAGGGGTTTTGCTTGTTTTTACAAAAACCCTGAAATTACAGGAGCTGCACATCATGAACCACCGCACCAGGATCACCGCAACGGGGCCTCAGTCACATCAGATCTTCCACAAGGAATTCCTTCAACACAATCAGAATTAAGCTGACTACAACCAACGTTCCCCCATAATGAAGAGGGAATTATTACACATCCAAACCCTTTTCAGTCCTGTCCCAGTGCAGGAACACTGTCCATCAGCAGGACTGCCTCTACAAGGCATTACAGAACAGCTCAGAAAGTGCAGCAGACCTGCAGCGCTAACTGCTACCGCCGACCTCAGCTGCGTTGGGCAAGGATAGGGAAGGGGCCGTCACTGTTTCCCAAGTATGAGACTTGCACACGCTGACCCGGCACATCCGACCTGCATGCAGCCTGGCACAGCCCATCCCATGTCTGCCCCCAGCCCCGTGCCGTATGGCAGCGGCTCGTCACTCTGAGCAGCCCGGCGGGAATCACCAACTCATCTCTGCAACTCCATTCTCAGTTGATGTAAATCCACTACCTGGGAATTTTCAAAAGAAATGTACAGAGCTGCAATCAGGCATTCAGCTCAAAAACACAACCACGTCTCTTTACTTTTATGAGCCCTCTGCTACCAGAGAAGAACATCCCTCATCCACCATCACACCTCGCTCATTGCTTTTTGACAGGACGTGAACAGCCGTTTCCAAGGAGGAAGCACAGGATTAACTGACAAACACCACGAGAGCTCACCGAGAGCCGCAGGCACTGCCACGGAACTGGCCTGACGCTGCTCTTTCAAAAACAAGGTCACAGGTCCCAGCCGTTCCATGGTTTTGTTGCTTTTTGAAAAAAATATTTCAATAAAAATATTAAAAGTTAAAATAAGTTTTGTTATTTATATACATTGACTATAGTATATATCTTACATGGGCTGCTCTGAAAGCAATGCCTCCTATTTTATGATACTGGCCCACAGCAGAGGCAGCAGTGGTGGCATGGCAGCAGAGGCTGAACCTTCCCACCAGTATCTCATCACATGTTGTTGCCGTGTGGCAGATGGCAGCAGAGGGGCAGTCTGACACATCGCTGTCTGACACGAGGTGGGATGAAGCAAAGGGGTGGAATTGAATTCCTCCATGAATGTCAACTGCCGCTTACCGCATGTTTCCAGAGACCAACCAGTGGCTGTGAGCACAGTGAGGGGTGGGCGGTGCGCTGCAGCAGTGGTTCACCTCCGCTGGTGCAGATTTTGACGAGCACGCAGGAAGAACAGTGCTCTGTAGCTAAGAATTTGCTCTATCAAGCTGTTCCTGTGCTCTTTGTATCTGTTGTCGCTTCTGTGGAAATAATGAGGAGCCATTACTTTCAGAGGGACCTACATATACGTGGCCCAGTGCAATTCCTCTTCACTCAGTGTGGCCCAGGCAGCCCCAAAAGTTGGGCATCCATGTTGTAAAGCTTCAACACAGTCAACATTTAAATGCGCTCTCCGTGTTTTATTATCAGTTACTACTTTCCTCTGCTCCATTCTACAGATCACCGCACAACAGTTGTGGCGGTCCCTCTGCATCAGCATCCAACCAACACCACTAACTACGTATCTTCATAACACAACTCACCCCCCAAATAACGTGCGATACACTACGCTCAGATCCCGTCTAAAAAAAGGGCAGCCCTTGTGAAAACATTTCAAGTAAGTAAGGCACAAAATCTCCTGCCAAGTAACTAACAAAGCACCTGCTTCTAATTATCTGCAGTTCTACTGGTACATTCCAACACCTGAAAGAACCACTAGGTCTCAGTCAACTGCAGCACTTTGCAATTTTCATCAGTCCATCTATTCTGCCTTATAGTTACAGTTCAACCAGATATTTAAATAATTGAATCAAAATAATGCCTGGCCACGCCATAGCTGGTGATGCTGCTGTCGATTTTACAATCTCCGGGAACACCTCGGAAGTGCTTAGAGGGGAGACACTGCTTTATTTCTGTTCAGGATGCAAGGTGGGTAATCACAACTCAAACACCCTTCACAGCCAGCTCTCACTTCACAGCCCCAGATCCTTCCCTGCTGCGCAGGTTGCCAGCCACTCTGCCCCGAACCAGCAGCGCTGCACGGGGCTGCTGTGGCCAACGTGCAGGACCCAGCACTCGGTCTCAATGAACCTCATACAATTGGCATCAGCCCAGCAATCAGCCTGTCCAGATCCTGCTGTAGAGCCTTACTACTCTCAAGCAGTTCAACACTTCCTCCCAACTTGGTGTCATTCATAAACTTACTGGACGTGCACTCAATCCCCTCATCCAGATCATCAATAAGGTTCTAAATTCGGTAAGTTTCTAAACTCACTTCTGCCATACAAGCAAAAATACCCGGCGTTTTATCCCTAGCCATGGTTTATTTCTCCCCACCATTCCTAACTCTTTATGCTGCAACAGCTGTCAGAGCTCTTCTCAGAATAATTACTAAAAAGTGGTTATTTGCAAAGTCTCACTGAAATCCATGCCTCCAAACACAGCAAGAACATTACCATATACTTAGCTTTACTTTCTTCTAGAACAACGCCTGTTTCTGCACAGACACTGACCTTGCATTACTATTGTCTTCGTTACCAGCAATCGAAAGCCAGCCACACTAAGTGATCATTCATCATTTAACAGCAACAGCAAAATAAAGTGAATGAAGCATCTGAATTACCACATGAAACATTCCTTATTCGAGTGCCTTGTTTCTTCTGAGCACAGAAAGAGCAGAGGCTCAACGGTAAGTTCTCAGGTTGTGAATATTCTTATCTTCACAATCCAAGATTCTGGAACAAGTTTTGTTTGTCTTCATCCAAATATTTGCTGGACAGCAGTCAAAACGTCAGTAAGTGCTACAGAGGATGTAAGGACAGGCAACAGCAACTGGCTTTGGATCACCCAAGAAGGGTAGCGGTCCCAACCCGGAAAGAGAGAAGGAATCACTTACTCCTTTCTGAGAATCAGGGCTCACCCAACACTCCAAAGGCAGCAATCTCCAAGTACAGATGCTTCCCTTGCAGCTGCCAGCCCTTAAATAAGGTTAGGGAGGGGCAGACCCTGGGCCCACCTCTTCTGGTCACTCTGGTGAATTGCTTCCACCTGTGCTCCCAGGGCTGGCTACACCCCTGCACCAGGTGCTCAGTCACTGCTTCAGGCCAGTGACCTAATGTAAGGTTAACAGGTTGTAAGGTTAACAGGTTGTAAAGTTAACAGGTATATAGAGAAGTCAGGCTAGTAAGAATAGTCAAACAAAGGAAAGGTGCTCACCGGTGTTGTAGGCTCGCAAGACTCCAGAAGGAGCGATCTCCAGGAAGAGATCCTTCCTTCGTGGAAGTCAGCCCTTAAATGGGGTCTAGGAGAGGTGGAGCC
>JACDJE010000961.1:0-50159 GCA_016647715.1 Pavo muticus | reverse complement strand
GACCTCAGTTACTGTGAGCAAACAAAGCAATGCATTTTGTGGTTATGACATTCATGTTCAAAGTTTAGGGCAGGGAGGGAAATGGTGCAATTTTCTGTATCATCTTATGTGAACATCTGTCCTCTTCTAATTTCTTTTTAGTATATTAGCTAATTTCAGCTAAGTCTGACTTGGGGATGGAAGTCACAGCAGGATTCTATTCCTGGTCTACTGAGAGACTGGAAAAAAATATAGTCATATATTTTCATTCAAACATCAGACAGATGACTAAAAGCTGCATGTATTTCCACCATACGTAACTCTAACCCAACCTTGGCAAAGCCAGGGCAAAGAAAAATAAGCAACAGAAGAGGAAGTGGAGAGTCCTGGGAAGCGTAGAGAAGGTGTCAAAAGACATCAGAAGGCGACCAGAGATTTATTTTTAAATGGAGGAAAGTAACAAGACACAAATTCACCAGAAACCCAGTTCTATTAGTTCTCCTGCTTACAAAACAGCTTGTTTTCTATGAAACAACTTATGAATTTTCTCATCACAATTAACAATAAAATTTCAATTAAGTATTTAAAAATTGCCCTTTCCTGAAATGTAGCTGCATGAAGATAATTTTATTGAGACTGATTAGCTTGTGCTGGAAATGCAAGGGAATTTGATAGCGCAACTCATTTGTGCAGCCGTACTAATATATGCTTTTTTTCTGCATTCATGGTAAGCCTTCTTCCTATTAGTTTCTTCACCTATAAAGATGGATGGCAAGAGTCAGAATGACAAATCCCGATTCTCTGACTCATTGCAAATAAGAATTGCAGTCAGTTATCTTCTGCAACCTTGTTGTGGCAAAAATTGTCACTCTCAGAGTTACACAGATTCTTCTGGATACAGTGCTTCAAACAGAGTCTGCTGAAATAAATGAGAAGAGTCTCAAAGGTTTTGATTTTAGCCTGTTTTATCAGTTCGCTATCCCTAAGGCTAAAGAAATTTTCTACTATTTGCTTTTGATAATGTTAAGAATGTGGAAACAGAATAAGGAAGAAATCTAATAAGAGTGCATTTTTAATATCAGTAATGCAGATGTTTTTCAAAATGGAAACAGAAGCTGGCGGGAAGACTGAAGGACTTCATTATATCCCATAAATTATTGAGTAGTTATTAGACTTAGCTAGTAGGACAGGATAATCTACAATTTTCTCAGGAAAGCTTGAAATTTAAAAAGTAGTTAAAAAAAAAAAAGAAAAATACCCAAATCCTACTTTAACTATTTTTTTTTATATTTGAAATTAATTGTCCCATTATGTCTGTCTGCATATGTGCATAATTTCTTTACAGAAAACAAAAATCGAATATAGTCATACCCGCAGAATTATCTTTCCTTTTTCTTAGTATCTCATTCAGTGTTTTTTTCTAATGTCTCCCACTCCTTTGTTTTTTCTATAATTTCACAGACATTTTTTGTACAGAAGCCTAGTGATGTGTAAGAAGAAATATAATTTTCAGGCGCAGTTCTATACTTCCTTTCATCTTTTGTAGACATGATTAACAAAGTGAATGAAAGGAAGCTAAAAGCCTACCTGGATTAGAAGTACCTCATTTTGCCAATTTTCTTCAAGTCTGAGTGATAAGCTACCACTAATCTAGGGGTATGGTGCACCTCTGAACCAACTTTATTTAAAATTTCAGGTCTTGATATTAGGAGATTTATCTTTCTATATTTCATGTAGTTTTCTTCTTCCTCTCTGTCTCTCTCTCTTTGGGTATCTGGATACTTGCATTTTCTCTTGTGTAAGATGCAATTGCACAGTGGATGTTATCTGTAAAACATAGTGAGTTTTAGCTCTCCTGCTGTTAATGACAGTTAGCAGACAAACCACAAAAATGTTCTCTAACGATGCTCAGACATCTGAAATGGTTTACTATCCTCCTCACTTTCAGACTTTTGTGAGGAAAGATCTTTACCCCATTTACTTTTGCAGCTGGGGGACACAGGGACCTTTTGTGATTTCACTTCTCATACTTGGTATGTAAGCACTAGCCAGGTTGCAAAGCTTTGTAGGTTTAATTTCTCTCCTCTTACAATCTTATTCACTTTTTCATGTAGTTTAAAGCTTCTCCACAGATCCATGGGATAGATTTATTTCTTGAAGAACAGTAGTAGTAACATTTTCTGTGCAATAAAAGCCCAAAGCACTTTTGCAGAGGTCATCGGGCATCATTATCCCTCTTTTATATATTAGAAAATTATAGCACAGATATTAAAGACTTGCCTCAAACCATAAAAAATTCAGAAGCTGACTTGAAATAAAGTCCAGTTCTTCTTGTTTCCAAAAGCCTGCACTTGGCAGTGAGCAGTTATCTACAAGAATTTAGGTGCAGAGACCTTTTAACTGCTCATGTGACCCATTGCATGGGTGTGATAAAATAGTAAATTCCATGTATTACGTAAAGAAACTAATTACAAGAAATTTTATTGTTGGTCATGGAAAAAGCTATTTAGATTCAGCCATGCATTATGCATGGATTGCATATAATAGATTCATTTCCAATAGAGGAGTGATATTTAAATGAACCGTTGTACATTTAATGTAGCTTTGGTAAGTCTGGTGAACAATTACAGCAGATTCCATGGGAATTTTGAGATACAGAAAGAGAACAAGAGGAACAGATGCTGTGTGTAGCTTCAGAAAGATACTGAAATCAAATATAATTCTCATTGTGTAACAATGGTAAGGCTCATGACCTAAAAAAAGAGGCTTTTTTTTTTGACTGGTTTACAGGTAATATACATAAGTACTAAATATGTACATTAGTACAGAACAGTACTGAATATGCCCTTTGTCATAGTTTTATAATTTTTGGTTATCAGTATTCCACATCCTGTATGCACTGGGAGTTAAAGTGTTAATGTTCCAGTTCCGGGTACCTGTCCCAGAAGAGAAGAAGAACTACATTCCCCAGAAGACTGTTTGCTGTGCTGTTATCATTTCTGCTCAGGGGGAACAGATGTAAGGCCTTGGTAGTTCATATGGTCTTCTCTTCTTTGTCAGGCACTCCTCCCTGCTGCTCGACCAGACTGCGCATCTCACCTCAGTGTTATGGTGAGGCCTATCCACCTTACGGACACTCTCATTATATTTGATTTATTGGCTTCAATTCTAATTATATTGTATTATAGTGTGTTATCTTGCATTCTGATACCATATTTAGTAAATAAGTTTGTTTCTCCTCAGATCGTTGCCACTGTTTTTAATTATTTTGGGGTCCCCTGTTTCCCTTTTCCGAAGGCGCGGATTTTGCAAAATGCCTCCACCCTGCTAGTCACGGAACCGGGCCGAACCAGCCTGTAAACCATTGACACCCTTACATACTTTCACTTTATTCAAGGAAAGAGGGAAATGAGAATTTTTGAGTCAGCAAGAAGTGGAGCTAAAAAATATAATTTTATTCTCTTTTGCCTTTGTCTCCATTTAGACATTTAAGCAATACAGGAAATAAAACCAAAACATTTGATACATGTCTTAGTCATTTAATATCTTTGGGCTGAAAGCAGCTGTCTTCTGCAAGCTATGCTTGATCTTTACTTTCTGACTTTAGCACTCCAAAAAATTGTAGCAGAAAAACAGAAAAGGTCAAATCCCAAATTATGGAGCTTTATGGACCAACACGACAGATTGCTTTTATTTCTGCATTTCAAATATATAACTGAACTTCAGTATGAGTCTCAAAGTCTGCCAGTAGTGGTCACTGATTTTAGTGCGGTCTAGTAGATGACCTGCTTCTCTTAGGCTGCTACTTTGAAAAGCATCACTTCTTCCAGCAGAAAAAGACAGAGGCTGCTAACAATGGGACAGAATCATAGAATGATCATAGAATCATAGAATCATAGCCAACAATTTGACTTTCCCATTTTGAATATTTGGTCCTTACAAAGACAACCAAAACAAACAAACAAACAAAAATGTCAAGTGATAGACTGTGGTTATTTCTTTCAGTCCTTATTAAAATAGATGAGTTTTGAGGAAGGCCTTTATCTTTGAGATCTTTAAACAGTGGACTGCACTTGTAAAAGTGTTTTTTCATTTTGTTTGGTTAAGAGAAATAAGAAGCAATCAGACTGTAAACACATTTCCAAGCTCATAAACTTCATCTGGCACACTGGCAATAGTTTAAAATGTGTCTTATTTTTATGAGTATGACTTGCTGCTGCGTGGAAAGCTAAACTTCTACTGGAAGCGAATAAACACAACATGAATCTTTAAATATAGTTTCAAACACACTATGGTGAGGTAAATAAATTTCATAATTACCGTGACAGATTAACCATAATACCCTGTTAGGATACCATTTTACACCCTTACATATAGCAACACAGCCAAGTGCATTTCTCGTGGGCTTTATGAGAAATCTCAGCTTTGCATAAAAATTTGCATTCTCCATGTGGAAACGTAGAAAGTGGGTGAAAATAATTTTACATTAGAACGAATTCATGAGGTAGTCTCCAAGGGCTGCCAAGTACAAACCTCACCATTGTTACAAATTGCAGTGGGACACAGGCACCCATACAGACCTCTCAGTAGTAAGTGGCTTTAGAAAAACTAGCTCACCCAGATAGCTGAGGATTAAGAATTATGCATCATCGTATCTTTCAACGTTTGCTAGATTATGGTGGCAACTGACTTTGATGCTGCAATAACTTTTGTTCTAAGACGAAATAGGGACAAATGGAGAAGCTTGCAAAGATTAGAAGATAATATATGAGAAGTCAAGTGCAAAAGTCAGAGCTGAACACTGAACTCCACTGAGTGTAAACAAATAACTACCATTTAAATCTGACCTGTTTTTCAGCATGTGAGGCCACATAATCCAAACACTTTGCAACATCCCGTTGTGCTTATGCCTATCACTCCCAGAACAAGAAACTTGGCTGGTAGCTTGACATCTCACACCCCATGGGCCCACTAGAGTGGTGTGAGGTTGTTCAGCTGTTTAAGTCTCAAGACTGAGGCAGTTCAGCATTGAGACTCTGACTCTCACATATAGCCTGATGCTTGCTCCTATTAGAAGTCACCTCACAGGCAAGTTATTTAGGTCTTGCAGTAGATGTAGCCCCTCAGTGTCCTCCAGCACTCTGAACACCTATGCATATTCTGGCAACAAGTTATCTTCCTCAGAAGAATACAAGACAAATCAACACAGACATAAACAAACTTTTAACCAGAATTTCAAGCACAGAGGCACTTCTTCTTCAGAAGGTACGTCAGAGTCAAAAAGACTTTAAAAAGGAAAATATCTCACTCTAGCTCATCCTTTCCGTAGAGGTCTCAGGATGATATCCTCATTTGGGAAGATAGGCTTCCTTACTATGCCCCCCTCACCTTGAAAAAGTACAGGGGAATCATGTGGCTGCTGCTCTTTTAATAATTTTCATAGCTTGTCAGTGATCTCCTGCTTATTCTCAAATGTGGCTAAGGAATTAATCTCTCAATTGGAAGAAACCGGACCCAGGTTGGCCGCTTCATAGACATTTGCAGAACACAAGATATGCAAAAGGTGAGCACAGTAATTCCATTGACTTTTGAAGAGGCATACAGATCCCCAGAGAGAATGAGGGGCTGAGGGCAATTGCAACCAGGTGAGACCTCATGGCAGAGAAGACGAACAATCTGGAGCTGTGGATGAGGACTGTAGAATCACAGAATGACTTGGGTTGGAAGGGACCCCAAGGACCATCAAGTTCCAACCCCCCTGCCACATGCAGGGCCAAGAACCTGCAGATCTGGTACTAGATCCAGTTGCCCAGGGCCCCATCCAACATGGTCTTGAACACCTCCAGGGACGGGGCACCCACATCCTTTCTGGGCAGCCTGTTCCAGCACCTCACCACGCTCTCTGTGAAGAACTTCCCCCTGACATCCAATCTAAACCTTCTCTCCTGGATCTTAGAACCATTCCCCCTTGTCCTATCACTATCTACCCTACTAAAATGTTGATTCTCCAATAATTGCATGAATTCTGAAGTTGTAAAGCCTCTGCTGAGCTCTCTGCATCTGAGAATTAGGAAGAAGTTTCAGTTCTCTGTTGACAACACATGAAGAGACAGTACAGAGAAGTAATGATTAAAAGCCCTCGTAAGTCTGTGCCTTATTACTAAATAGAGAGGGAAAAAAAAAGAAAGGGAGGGGAAGGGGAAGAAAAAAGCAGGAAAGAAAAGAAAGGTTTGGTACTCTTAGTGCTCATGAAATGTGGATGCAGGTTTTCATCTGGGCTTTGAAATCAAAGATCAATTGATTTTGGAATGGATTTGTGCCAAGTTTTTCTTCCATGTGGCTTCTGTGTGCAGGTTTTGCCACTTTCCCTTGAGACATGTAATTCCCACACAGACTTAATAGTGGCTTAATTGTCCCTGTAAAGGAAAAGGAGAGACAGGTGTCTAAAATATGGCTCTATTATTCAAGTCCGTGTTAGCTAAGGTCCCAGCAGACCATGGCCTACTTTCAAAATAAGGTATAAGCTCCAGCATCCCTCTGCATCAGTTCCTTAATTAGTTGTAAGTATGATTTGTTCTAAAATGTGCTATAAGTGCCAAATGCTGCTATGGTATTTGTATATAAGAAAGAATTATACGAATCATTATATTCTGTATTGTGATGTTGCTAAAACATTATATTGAGTATCTCAGTTAAATCTCTGTATGCTGTTTACTTTATTACCATTTTAATTTCACTAGTTTCAAGACCATTAAGTAATAACATTTATAGATCAGAGAAGGTAAGGTTGTTATGACTCATTGACTCAACTTGAAAAGAAGGATATATCTGGCTCTAAAGTTGTAGAAATGTGAAGGCTGAGCTCTTCAACATCAGGAAAGATCCTTGCAAAATATCTTGAAAACATAAATATGAAAGTTAAGCTTCTTGAGCTTCATAAACAGCATGAACTCAGATGTTCTCTCGTAAGAGTCACTATCCTCACTAGACTGACAGAAGTCTTTTGACATCCTACACTGAATAACATGAACGCACATGTCATATCATAGAATCATAGAATTGCTAAAGTTGGAAAAGACATTCAAGATCATCAACTCCAAACACAACCTAACCATATTACCCTAACTCTAACAACCCTCCACCAAATCATGTCCCTGAGTACCACATCCAAACAGATTTTAAACACATTCAGGGATGGTGACACAACCACCTCCCTGGGGAGCCTATTCCAGTGCTTAACAACCCTTTCTGTAAAGAAGCTTTTCCTGATATCCAACCTAAACTTACTCTGGTGTAACTTGAGGCCATTTCCCCTTGTCCTATCACCTGTCACCAGTGAGAAGAGACCAGCCCCACTCTCGCTGCAATCACCTTTCAGGTATTGGAAGAGAGCAATAAGGTCTGCCCTCAGCCTCTCCTTCCCCAGAATAAACAGTTCCTTCAGTCCCTCCTCACAGGGCATATTCTCCAAGCCCTTCACCAGCCTTTTTGCCCTTCTTTGGACTTGCTCCAGCATCTCCATTTCTTTTCTGTATTGAGTTGCCCAAAACTGAACACAGTACTCTAGGTGGGGCCTCACCAGTGCCGAGTACAGGGGCAGGATTACTTCCCTAGTCCTGCTCACCACACCATTCCTGATACAAGCCAGGTTGCCATTGGCCTTCTTGGCCACCTGGGCACACTGCTTGCTCATATTCAGCTGACTGTCCATCAGTACACCAAGGTCCCTTTCTTTCAGGCAGCTTTCCAGCCACTCCTCCCCAAGCCTGTAGGGTTGCCTGGGGTTGTTGTGACCAAAATGCAGGACCCGACACTTGGCCCTATTGAAACTCATACAGTTTACCTTGGCCCATCAATCCAGTCTATCCAGTCTATCTATGACCATAATGGAGAGCCCTGAACTATACAGTGACACAAAAATTAAAAAAAAAAAAAATTGATGCAAAAAAGTATACTTCTTGCTTCACCTTGGAGGTCTACATTTTAGGCAAAGAGGGTGCTCTGATGGCAGTGCAAAATGGGGGCAAAGATGGTCAGGTTTCCAAGGATGCTGCTGAAACTGCTATGATAGAAGAGGGGTGGCTATCCCCAGTGGTGGCTGGAAGGTTCTCAAGTAAATCAAAATGAATAGAGTAGTGACTGAGAGACAGCAAAGATGTTGCTTCAAGTGCCAAAGTGTCTGTCATAAGAAACAAACATTCTCCTTGTAGTTATCACTCTTCCCCTGTGACACAGAGACATGGTGTGACAATATGCATTGGACAAGAAACATTTTAAGAAACATTTTCAGGACATCTCTATCACCTGATATGCATATACAAACACTCACATGTGCTGTCCTTACCACACACTCAAATGTTATCCTTACATTTTTTTCCCACCCCTCATGTTCCTCTTCCAATGCTGTTACACGAGTTGTGATCAAGGTAAGACAAGGCCTACTGTTTAACTTGAAGAGAAACTCCCAGCCAGCTGCAGCCCAAAAATTAATTGAAGGGTTCTCTCTCTTGCAATTGCTCCCTTTAGGCCACTTTATTCTTTTTATCCCCATAGAACTACAAAAGGGAACTGTATTATCATTTCTCCTAACACAATCCCAATGCAAATACCACTGAAAACTGATACCATAGAAAGACTATTCCCTTGACAATAATTACAGCAATATTACTAGAAAATATTGCCTCCTAGTTTGGCAAGAATGCTGAATTGTATTGCCTTTGGCTGAGGGTACCATGAAGACAGAAAAGGAGTGCGATCACAGAATGGCTGACTGACTTCAGTTATCTAAAGGACGGCTGAATGGAAGTAAGAGGTAATTAATCCTTTCTCTGTCTCCAGAGACGGTAGAAAAAGAAGTAATGTAGTAAGGGAGATTTAGATTAGACATTTAGGAAAAACTCCAAAGGAAAATATATAATAACATGAGAACAAAGTGCCTGGGGATTTTGTAGAGTCGCTGTCACTTGGGGATTTAAGACGAAGAAATAAACATCTGTCAAGCATGACATGGGGTATAGCTGCTCTTGCTCTGGGGTAAGGGGATGGACCAGAGGGCTTCTTGAAGGTCCAGTCATGATACAGTATTCAGTGGTGCTTAAATGGAAGCAAAAAAAAATGTGATGGGTTTAAAATCTATTTCAAGGTATTTGAACAGAGGTCAAATGAAGTCTGGGTTTCTTACTTTTGTTTGGATTTTAAATGTCCCTAAATCATAAAACAAAACATAAAGGCAAACATAGCACATCCTGTCATCTACAAAGAGATTTACCACATTAAATTCAGTATCTCTTTTGGTGGATTGTGATTTTAATACAAGTTTTCTACATCTGAACAAATGAAATAAAACTTTATAATGTTAAATACATGTGCTATACTAAGTGCTATCCTAACTTTAAAAGCATTTTTGCAGTCAGTAGGGCAAAAAAGATACATTTTCTTTGTTTCATACAAGGTACTAGGGAGGGTAGACACTTCAAAAGCTGTTAAATATTTTTCACCTGTAGACTGCTGACCTCTTAGTTAGTGACGGTGGTTCACTGACTCGTTTGAGATCGCTTGACCATCTTATTCCAACATACAGGTGGAAGTGTTTCATTAACACCTGAACTTTTCATTATTCCCAGAAAAGATTTTTTATGTCACATGTAACACAGGAGGTAAAACAGAAGCTAATTCTTGAATGCATTCAGAGCAGCAGTATATTCTTTTATACATGAGCAAGGACAAGTGTCATAGTATCATTTAAAAATACTCCTGAGAATATAAAATGTTTGACTATTTAGCAGCTGAAAGTTGTGCTGTAGGAGTGTAAAAAGAATGTTTTCTCAGGTGGTAAATCAGAGTATCAGCAACCATTTCAGAAAAGCTCTGCTCAGAAATATTATGTACAAGCTTTTGGTGTGTAGTAATCGTTTTTTGAGGAGGTGTGGCAGAAAAAAATTCTGCCGTGACTATAAATGACTAATTTCCAGCCTCAGATCTGTATTATATCATTCTCACAACCGACACACACACACTAGCTCAAGGACATTTCCAGTTATATTGCATCATTGCAGGAGAGAATGAGCACCAGCAAAGGGCTTCTTCAGAATAAATACATTCCAAATATGAGACCATGAATATACGTGATTTCAGAATGAATTTTTTAGATTTGTCTGGGGCTGGAAGGTTATATCTGGTATCTGGCACTTCCTTTGTGTCAGCTTTGCTAAAATTATTATTCCTACCATCCATCTCCTCTGCATCATTTGAGTCTTTCCCAAACGTGTTGCTGCAAGTTGATATACTATGAAGACATCTCAATTTTATTATTTTTCTAGAAAGCTACCTCACTGAATATTTGTAGTGCATAGAATATATTGTGTTTTGGTAGATTCTAATACTCAAGTCATTTCCAGCGTGATAGTATCTTAGCACACAAATCTCAGAAATAATTCAAGATACCTGGTAGCACCCAAACTTTATGAAATCCTGAAGCTATTTGGATAGATAAAGCACAGATGCTCATAAAATAACTACAGAACAGCTTCTGTCCTTACAGTAATGCATAATGGTGAAAAAAGTCTTTTTCTCACCTTATATAAAGCAAAATATTATCGTTATAGGAGATACTATTGCTGCATGCAAATTTTATGTTGTTATATGTCTATATTTCAATGAGGATATGTTTCTAGGCAATTAATAGAAAAGAATATTTCTTTGTGCGTGTTTAACTTTTTTACAGTAGATAAATAACAAACCTCTTTATGTTTTCGTAGTAACTAATTACCTCAGAAATGTAGCCTTTGCTTGGAAACTAGGTAATATAACGCTACTCATTTAAGCACTGCCAATGCTCAGAGAAGCAAAACTTTCCAAGAGTTGATAGTTTTCAAAGTAGCAGTTGTACTACTTTGAACATACAGTACATTATCTTTTCAGAATTATTTCAAAAATTGTTATTGCATCAAAATAAAATACTGGTGCTAACATTATGCTTTGATGCATGAGGCAGGCCTCAGATGGCACATGAAGTTGGCCCTCAGATTACTATCTCCTATTGTTGTTTCAGGTAGGCTGTGGTGGTATAGGAAGAACTTCCCTAAGAACTATGAAAAAGGACTTCAGAGCCTTGGGGAGACAGGTCAAGGGTTCAGGAGCATGAGTCGTATTCTCCTCTATCCCTCCAGTTATAGGGAATGATGAGGGGCTAAACATGATGGGCCAAAGGATCAATACCTGGCTCCAAGCCTGCTGTGCCCAGCAGGGGTTTGGGTTTTTTGACCTCTGCTCGATTTACATTAGACCAGGCCTGCTGGCAACCAATAGGAATAGCTTATCCCACCAGTGGAAAGGGGTCTTACAATGGAAGTTGAGAAGGTTCTTTGATAGAGCTTTAAACTAGGTATGAAGGGGGGTGTGGGTGTATCTGGGGTCACTAGAATGGAGCCTGTTTGTAACTTGCCAGTGCTTGTGGGAGGGAGATGTGCTAGTAAGATCCAACAGTCTTGCGCCCTGGTGAAGGAGGAGGATGACTCACCTTTTTTGTAGGAAGAACACAAGAGTTGGTGTGAAGCTATAGAAACACCTGAGTATGGTCAAGAGAGTATTAGGGCTACTCCCAATCAAAAAGTGGCCCAGCTCACATGCTTTTAAGAAAGCTATGTTAAGAAAGAATGCAAATGTATCGAAACTAATGATGGTGATGATAAGGTTGAGAGCTTATGGTCAGAATCAAGGGGAAGGCCAATAAGACTGACATGATCATGGGACTCTGCTACAGGCAACTCAATCAGGATGAAGAGGTGGACAAGACACTTCACAGACAGGTGGGTGAAGTCTATACCCCTTGTTCTCATACGGGACTTCAACTTCCCAGACATCTGCTGGATTTATAATACAGAAGATAGAGAACAGTCCTGGAGGTTCCTAGAGTGTGTGGGAGATAACTTCCTGACGCAGCTGGTGAAGGAGCCAACAAGGGGAAGCAAAATCCTGGACCTGCTGTTTGTTAACAGAGAAGGTCTTGTGGGGAATGTAAAGGTTGGAGGCCATGTGGGGCATAGTGATCATGAGATGCTAGATTTCTCGATCCTTGTTGAACCACAAAGGGGAGCCAGCAGAACTGCCACCTTGGATTTCTGGAGGGCAGACTTTAGCCTCTTTAGGACCATGGTTGAGAGGGTCCCTTGGGAGGTAGTTTTGGAGGGCATGGGAGCCCAGGAAGGCTGGGAATACTTTGAGGATGTTATTTTAAAGGTGCAGGAGCTGACCATTCCCAAGTCATGGAAGATGAACCGATGGGTAAGCAGGCCGGACTGTCTGAACAGAGACCTTTGGCTGGAACTCAAGAACAAAAGGAAAGTTTATGGTCTCTGGAAGAGTGGGCAAGCAACCTATGACAATTATAAATATGTAGTGAAGCTGTGCAGTGAGAAAACTAGAAAAGCCCAGCTAGAACTGAACTTGGCCACTAAGGTAAAAGACAACAATAAATATTTCTACAAATACATCAACATTAGGAGGAGGGCTAGGAAGAATCTTCATCTCTTGTTGGACCCTGAGGGCAACACGGTGACCAAGGATCAGGATAAGGCTGAGGTACTTAATGCCTTCTTTGCCTCCGTCTTTAATAGTAAGACTTGTTACTCCCTGGGTACTCAGCCTCTTGATCTGGTAGATAGGGATGTGGAATTGAATAGGCCCTGCATAATCCACAGTGTTATTGTTTTGGACCTTCTCCTAAAGCTTGATTCTCACAAGTCCATGGTTTCAGATGGATTTCACCCTAGAGTGCTGAGTGAGTTGGTTGATGTGGTTGCCAATCCATTCTCCATTATTCTTCGACAGTCCTGGCTAACCAGGGATGTCCCGGTGGACTGGAAACTGGCAAATGTGATGCCCATCTTCAAAAAGGGCTGGAAGAATGATCCTGGTAGATACAGACCTATCAGTCTCACCTCGGTGCCAGGGAAGGTTATGGAACAGATAATCTAAGGAGCCATCATGGATCGAGTAAAGGTCAACCAGGGGATCAGGCCCAGTCAGCATGGGTTCATGAATGGTAGATCCTGTTTGACAAACCTGATTTCATTCTATGGCAAGGTGACCCGCTTAGTGGATGAAAGTAAGGCTGTCGATGTGCTCTACCTGGACTTCAGTAAAGCCTTTGACGCTGCCCCCCACAACATCCTTGTGGAGAAGCTGGCTGCCCACAGTTTGGATGAGCGTATGTTCTGCTGGGTGAAACACTGGCTGGATGGCCGGGCCCAAGGAGTTGTGGTCAACGGAGGTAAATCCAGTTGGCAGCCGGTCACAAGTAGTGTCCTCCAGGGCCTGGTATTGGGGCCACTTCTATTTAACATCTTTATTAATGGTCTTGACAAGGGGATTGAGTGTATCCTCAGTAAGTTTGCAGACGACACCAAAGCTGGGAGGGAGTGTTGATCTGCCAGAGGGGAGAAAGCCACTACAGAGGGACCTGGATAGACTGGATCGATGGGCCAGGGNGGACAGTCAGCTGACTATGAGCAAGCAGTGTGCCCGGGTGGCCAAGAAGGCCAATGGCAGCCTGGCTTGTATCAGGAATGGTGTGGTGAGCAGGACTAGGGAAGTAATCCTGCCCCTGTACTCGGTACCCACCTCGAGTACTGTGTTCAGTTTTGGGCAGCTCAATACAGAAAGGACATGGAGGTGCTGGAGCAGGTCCAAAGAAGGGCAAGAAGGCTGGTGAAGGGCTTGGAGAATATGCCCTGTGAGGAGGGACTGAAGGAACTGGGGCTGTTTATTCTGGGGAAGGGGAGGCTGAGGGCAGACCTTATTGCTCTCTTCCAATACCTGAAAGGTGATTGCAGCGAGAGTGGGGCTGGTCTCTTCTCACTGGTGACAGGTGACAGGACAAGGGGAAATGGCCTCAAGTTACACCAGGGTAAGTTTAGGTTGGATATCAGGAAAAGCTTCTTTACAGAAAGGGTTGTTAAGCACTGGAATAGGCTCCCCAGGGAGGTGGTTGTGTCACCATCCCTGAATGTGTTTAAAATCTGTTTGGATGTGGTACTCAGGGACATGATTTGGTGGAGGGTTGTTAGAGTTAGGGTAATATGGTGGAGGGTTGTTAGAGTTAGGGTAATATGGTTAGGTTGTGTTTGGAGTTGATGATCTTGAATGTCTTTTCCAACTTTAGCAATTCTATGATTCTACGATTCCTTTCAGGACTCACAGGACATACTTTTTCATACCTGTATGTAGATACTGTAGTTATTACTATAATTTGGGCAATTGTATTTAAAACAACAACAACAAACACCTGAGAGTAGTAAATAGCATGCTGAGGTAGCAAAGTGGTCTGTTTAATAGATATAAGCCCCCTTACTGCCCTTCCAGTTTTTTACGCTGTGCTTATTTCCATAGAGTGAAAGAGTTGCTACTATTAGTAAACAGTAATTTTATCTGTTCGTTTTCAGAATTACTACAGCAGTACATTAGTATAAGTAGAAGAAAGAACTGTAGGAAATGAAGAAATGTGTTATTTTGCTATTTTACTTTAAAATATTGATATTTTTTCTCCTTCTATTAGCTGCAAGGGATATTGTTCTGTAATTTAGCAGTTCTGTTCATCTGCTTTTTCCAATTGCAAGGTTGTCTTATTTCAAGGTGAACACGGCACACACTGTGCTTGCTGGGGATTCAGAGCAATCCTTTCCATCTGTACACCTCCTTCCCAAACTGTCCTCATCATTTGTTCATGTGGAGGAAAAGCAGAAAAGGTGGTGTAGCCTGCTAGAAAATATACATCTATTTGCTTCAAACTTCCATAAATACTGAAATTAGAGGAAAACAGCAGTTTGGTGGAATGAAGAGGCAAGATCTATAAACAGATATTAGATTGAGCTGTTGGATCAATCTAGTCAAAAAATGAGGTGAGGAACCTATTAAAAGTGTCTTCAAGCAATCAAACAAATCCACCTGAGCACACAGTGTGATGTGAATATGAAACAGGGATCAGCTTAACTGTACAGAGAGGCTTTTTTTGATCCACAGATGTCTTCTGAGCCTCTTTTCCTGCAGGTCATAAAAGAGGAGTAAGCAGTAGGAGACCATAAGCATTCTCTCTCTATGCATACTTCCTTGGGTACCAGCGTGACTGCAGGTGTAATCTTCAGTACAGAGAGCTGACTTACCTTGAGCACAGCATCTGCATTCTAAGAAAGATTTTAGGGTCAGGGTTAGGGTTAGGTTTTTAGTTCAACCTTTTGCTCCTTATGAGAGATGTTTCTGCAGTAATAATGAGAATACAAAATAATGTCAGTGACAGTCTTTGAATTATATTAAATTGACATGTCTAGCTATAAAATGTACCTTTTTTATTATTCCATGGCATGAATATTTTATAAAGCACAACTGGCTCTTAATAAACAGAAATATTTATTACTCGGTGGGAATACTTTAGGCTACGTGAATGATTTCTCTGAGTTCAGTTCTAACTGTTTCGGTAACAATATTTGAGGAATAAAATACCACTTTTGAGAAAAACTGACCCCTAAAAACTGAAAGTGCTTCACTGTCATGTTTGTGAATCATCATATCATGAAAGTTCACTGTTTTTTTTATTTGTCCTTAGGCATCACTGTGGTCACTGTTAGAGACAAGATATTGGATTAGAAGGGCATTGAATCTGATTCAACACTGCCTTACATTCTTATGACATTTTAACATTCCTAGCTTGGAAAGTCTGAAATGTAAAAAATGAAAAGAACATTTTTGAAGGAATGTAAAAAATTTTTTTCCATTGCTTTTGAAACCACTTTGTCAAGAATCTTTAATTCTAGAATATGCACATAATAAAAGATTATTCTTCCCACATATTTTATGTCACAACTAGAACTCTTACATCTTAATGGAATATAGAAACAAAATTTCTTTTTGATTTTATTATTTTTTCATTAAGACAAGTTATTGAAGGATGGACTGTTTGGTGGATTAAGAACTGGTTGTCTGGTCGCAGCCGAAGGGTTGAGCTTAATGGTTCTGCGTCAGGGTGGAGGCCGGTCACAAGCGGTGTCCCTCAGGAGTCGGTCTTGGGACTGGTGCTCGTCAACATCTTCATCAATGACATAGATGATGGCATCGAGTGCACCCTCAGCAAGTTTGCAGATGACACCAAGCTGAGAGGTGCAGTCAATACATTAGAGGGAAGGGAAGCCATCCAGAGGGACCTGGACAGGCTGGGGTAGTGGGCCCATGAAAACCTAATGAGGTTCAACAAGGCCAAGTGCAAGGTGTTGCACTTAGACTGGGGCAATCTCAGGTATTTACACAGTCTGGGCAAAGAACCCCTTGAGAGCAGCCCTGTGGAGAAGGACTTGGGGGTCCTGGTAAATGAGAAGCTGGACATGAGCCAGCAGTTCGGAAGGCCAACAATATCCTGGGCTGCATTAAAAAAGGGGTGGCCAGCAGGGAGAAGGAGGTGATTGTCCCCCTCTACTCAGCTCTTGTGAGGCCCCATCTGTAGTACTGTGTCCAGGCCTGGGGCCCCCAGCACAAGCAAGACGCAGAGCTCTTGGAACGGGTTCAGAGGAGGACCACTAAGATGATGAGAGGGCTGGAGTGCCTCTTCTATGAAGAAAGATTGAGGGAACTGGGCTTGTTTAGCTTAGAGAAGAGAAGGCTCTGGGGAGACCTCATTGTGGCCTTCCAGTACTTGAAGGGAGCATATAAACAGGAGGGGGCACGGCTGTTTACTAGAGTGGATAGTGATAGGACAAGGGGGAATGGTTTTAAACTAAACTGGGGGTTTAGTTTAGATATTAGGAAGAAGTTTTTTCACTCAGAGGGTGGTGACATACTGGAATAGGTTGCCCAAGGAGGCTGTGAATGCCCCATCCCTGGATGCATTTGTGGCCAGGCTGGATGTGGCATTGGGCAGCCTGGTCTAGTGGCTGGCGACCCTGCCTGTGGCAGGGGGGTTGAAACTAGATGATCTTTGAGGCTTTTTTCAACCCAGGCCATTCTATGATTCTATGATCTGTTCCTAAACTATTAATTTACTATTTAACGCAATAATTATTCTTCTTTGAACCATTTATACATCATTGTAGTTTCACAGACTTCATTAGATATGGTAGAAATGAGACAAGAATAAGACCTTCCAGTTTGGTCTCATCTTCTGAATTAGTCAGGTTTAGATTGTTTTATGCAGTATGTTGGTAGATACAGTTCTATTTAAAAAAATAGACATACTATGGTCTTGTTCCATTAAAATAATATTGTGTACGTTCTCCCAGCTCTAAGACAGAATTTCTCCTGAGGTGCTTATGTATGTCCTAGTGCTGAAACCTCAGTTACCGTCAAATCACATTAGCATAAAGATGGAACATTTCCAATGCAAACTCCTTTTTGGCAGATGATTAGTGGGCCAGGCAAAGGCAATTTTTTCTTTAGCAGGGATACTGTCACTAAAGATATTTCATCTCCCACACACTTTAGTTGGGAACTTTTTACAGTTGCACAGTGACAGTAAACACAAGTGATAATTACTTTTTAATAGACTGGAAATACTGCTCCAAATACAGAAGTTCATACTCAGAAAAAATCCTCTCCTATCCCATAGTCTAGCCAATCAATATCCTGTTTGGAATGAAACTCCATTTTTAAATCTTCAGGAGGCAAAACTCTTGTGTCTTCTTACTTACCTCCTTCCATTTGCTGGCACCTGGTTCTCCCACCTTGAGGAACTTTGCAGTTGCATAGTTTCACCTGTTCCCTGACTGTTTCCACATCTTAGCATTTTTTTATCTAGTGACCACCAACATTGCTCTTTTAGGGCTTTACATTCCACTTTCTTACTTGGCAAACAAGGAAAATTATAACAGTGTCGAAAAAGAGTGGGCAGATCCTATATCTCAATATACTGTTCATCAGGAGCTTGTCAAGGCTTGACATGCTCTGTGTCATTCCCATTACTGGCGGCTGGCAAACTACTGACATCAGTTTGACAGTGTCTTACTGTATTCCTTTTCCTTACTCCATACATACTCAGCCTTATGTGAACTTCTGTGGTTGCTCTGGTGTTATGGGAATCCTTCTGTCAGTCCCTGAGGTTGCTACACATCTAGGGACTCTGCCTCAACAACCTCCTCAGTGTGCTGGGTGTGAGACTCTGAAATGATCATACTCTTATGCCAGTAACAGGTAGTTCTTCAAAAAGCTCCAAAACGCATTATGAAGTCAGTCGCTGACTCATTCTTATCTTGCTTTTATGAAACTGTGTTTGCTCAAAAATCACACTGCAGCAAGCATGAAATATTTATCTAGTCCTTCTTTACTGTGCCCAATTTCATCTGTGTAGCCAGGCTTCTGGGCAGGATGATATCCTCTCTGGCAGGTCTTCATAGGCAGAGGATATTAACCACGAGCTTGAGAGTATAAAAGGGAAATGAGCATCAGAAGGAGATGCAGGCAAGCCCTAGTGAGGCTAATGAGGTTGATTTCTTCAGGCACACAACTGGGAAGCACATAGCATGTAGTGAGCACACCCTGATCCTTCTCAATGCAAGCTGAAGAAAGACCAGTGCATGCTAGACTTCAAATCTGAAGTGTCCTTCACATTCTACAGTTTGGTTGGCAGACATCAGACCCTTGTGGGGGATCTTCTAGAAAATACTGGCTCAGATACGCCCATCCTGTTTCCTGGTTGCTTGCACAGACAGAAGGAAACAGCTTGCAGATGAAGAAGAAGCTACAGACCTATCAGTCTCACCTTGGTGCCAGGGAAGGTTATGGAACAGATAATCTAAGGAGCCATCATGGATCGAGTAAAGGTCAACCAGGGGATCAGGCCCAGTCAGCATGGGTTCATGAATGGTAGATCCTGTTTGACAAACCTGATTTCATTCTATGGCAAGGTGACCCGCTTAGTGGATGAAAGTAAGGCTGTCGATGTGCTCTACCTGGACTTCAGTAAAGCCTTTGACGCTGCCCCCCACAACATCCTTGTGGAGAAGCTGGCTGCCCACAGTTTGGATGAGCGTATGTTCTGCTGGGTGAAACACTGGCTGGATGGCCGGGCCCAAGGAGTTGTGGTCAACGGAGGTAAATCCAGTTGGCAGCCGGTCACAAGTAGTGTCCTCCAGGGCCTGGTATTGGGGCCACTTCTATTTAACATCTTTATTAATGGTCTTGACAAGGGGATTGAGTGTATCCTCAGTAAGTTTGCAGACGACACCAAAGCTGGGAGGGAGTGTTGATCTGCCAGAGGGGAGAAAGCCACTACAGAGGGACCTGGATAGACTGGATCGATGGGCCAGGGTAAACTATGTGAATTTCAACAGGGCCAAGTGTTGGGTCCTGCATTTTGGTCACAACAACCCCAGGCAACCCTACAGGCTTGGGGAGGAGTGGCTGGAAAGCTGCCTGACAGAAAGGGACCTTGGTGTACTGATGGACAGTCAGCTGACTATGAGCAAGCAGTGTGCCCGGGTGGCCAAGAAGGCCAATGGCAGCCTGGCTTGTATCAGGAATGGTGTGGTGAGCAGGACTAGGGAAGTAATCCTGCCCCTGTACTCGGTACCCACCTCGAGTACTGTGTTCAGTTTTGGGCAGCTCAATACAGAAAGGACATGGAGGTGCTGGAGCAGGTCCAAAGAAGGGCAAGAAGGCTGGTGAAGGGCTTGGAGAATATGCCCTGTGAGGAGGGACTGAAGGAACTGGGGCTGTTTATTCTGGGGAAGGGGAGGCTGAGGGCAGACCTTATTGCTCTCTTCCAATACCTGAAAGGTGATTGCAGCGAGAGTGGGGCTGGTCTCTTCTCACTGGTGACAGGTGACAGGACAAGGGGAAATGGCCTCAAGTTACACCAGGGTAAGTTTAGGTTGGATATCAGGAAAAGCTTCTTTACAGAAAGGGTTGTTAAGCACTGGAATAGGCTCCCCAGGGAGGTGGTTGTGTCACCATCCCTGAATGTGTTTAAAATCTGTTTGGATGTGGTACTCAGGGACATGATTTGGTGGAGGGTTGTTAGAGTTAGGGTAATATGGTGGAGGGTTGTTAGAGTTAGGGTAATATGGTTAGGTTGTGTTTGGAGTTGATGATCTTGAATGTCTTTTCCAACTTTAGCAATTCTACGACTCTTTGAAAGCTTCCCTTCATGGGTGGCATGGCAAGAGAGATGTAGCTGCCAGTTTTAAAGCAATATTGAACACCAGCCAACACTTTTTGTGTTTCTTTACTCTTTTCTGTGTTCACTCATGCCATACAGTGGGAAAAACATAATGTAAAAACTGTTGTATAATAAATACATATGTAATATCTCCTGGGTTAGTTTATAGTCCTACTTATTGCTCCTTTAGAGCCCTCTGAAAAATCTCACAATGCTTTAAAACCACTGATGTATGGAAAACATGTAACATCTGTTAGGATCATATTTTTACTCCACTCTTGGAACAAAATCTGACATTTGGGCCACCTTTTAAAAATAAGTGCTCATTTTTTAGACATCTCATCTTTACCACCCAAACTTGAGACAGTGTTGGCCCAGTTTCCAGAAGATGCTGAGCTGCAGCTGAGATCAGACCTGTGGTTAGAGCTCAGCCTGGGCAAAAATGCATCCACTTCACCGCGTGCTTTGGAAAATGTTGATTCTATGTAGTTAGTAGGTGATTTTTACCTCCATAGTGGACTTCTTCATAATCTAAACTGCTTTTTTTTTTAGCTGTTTTTCAAAATCTCTGACAAATCAGATGTGACATAAACTTCAAAAATATTCCTAAGAGCTACATTCAAAGATATGGATTTTAAGTTTATGTATCGAAAAAGCCTCTCCAACGGCAATGAAAAAAGAAGTTCTAGTGCTGAAAAAGTATTATCTTAGACCATACAGGCCTAAAGCAGAAGGAGCTCATATATTTCTTTGCCTTAGTGACAAAATGTAAAAGAACAAGTGACAGTGTAAAAGTATTAATAAAATAACAGTTTGAAAGTCTATTCACCTTTTCTTGTTGATAATATCTAAAAGACTGAAAATGTTATTTATTTTACATGGATCTTTTTGGAGACTCTTCTTTGAATGCTGCCAGAATTTTCACTGCAACTTGGCCTGCAAAATGGAATAACTGCTTTGCCAACAGCAGTCATAAATAATGCTATACGGGGAGGTTAGAACCCAGTAGATATTATTGTCTATTACATGATTGCCTTGTAAGGGCTTCAAAAGCAGACAATCACAATTCCTTCATTAATCAGAGGTTACTCCATGTCATCATTATAATTATTTTCTGTACATAAAATTTCTCCAGTCCACTGAAGTCATTATTTAACTTTTTATTGCCAAGCACACATATTTTAATAATAACAATGAAGGGAATAGTTGCTCCTCTAACAGAAATGACATTTAACAATATTGCTAACAAAAAGAATGATTAGAGAAAATAGATATAGCAATTAACTTGTATTTTCTTTCCCAAAGCGAGGCATGCACAGACATCATGGGCAACAGCAGCAGTCTCTTCTTTATTTTGTCTTATCAAAGACTTACTTTTGTCCAAGATTAAAATTTCATTTTAAAGAATGTGTAAATTTTCTGTCATGATCAAGGTATTCATATTCATCCGGTATGAGTTTTAATTTGTTTTACCAAATGCTCAATTTATCTCCATTTACCTCCCTGAAGGGCTTCCCAGTCTTCCTGGGAGAGAGTCAGCAGCCCGTTGGCTTTCAATCATGTGCTCTATCCCTGCAAAAAGTAACTTTGTAATATAAAATGAATCCTAAATATTGAGGAAATATGAAGAACTTGGAGTAAACCTAGCAGTGCTGGCATGTGCACGAGGCTAATCTGGGTACTGATCCAATTTGCTAGTATCTAGGTAACGTAAAGTATGTTGTATGCAAGTAATTACTGAGATAAAAAACGGGTCTGTATCTGAAAAAAAAAGTTCTTATTCAACTTTTCTTGTAACTGTGTATAAAACAGGATCACAACTATTTTGCAAGAATAATCAAGAGAGAGCTGGGTGTAATTTAAAAAGAAAAAGAGACAAATAATATCAGTTTGATTTTTCTCTCAGCTCCATATCACTCTCTTGTGCAGTGCACTTCACTGTTGCTGTACCACAAGGAATTGCAAACAGCAGAGTTCAAGACTTAAATTTGCCTAAGTACTTTCCGAATGCTTTTCTATTTTAAAAAAGGTAAGAGTACAGAATCACAGAATCACAGAATGGCCCAGGTTGGAAGGGACCTCAAGGATCATGAATCTCCAACCCCTCCACTACAAGCAGGGCCGCCAACCTCTCCGTTTAATACTAGACCAGGCTGCCCAGGGCCCCATCCAACCTGGCCTTGAACACCTTCAGGGACAGGGCATCCACAACCTCTCTGGGCAGCCTGTTCCAGCACCTTATCACTCCCATAGTAAAGAACTTCCCCCTGACATCTGACCTAAATCTTCCCTCCCTCAACTTGAAACCATTTCCCTTTGTCCTGCTGTTATCTACCCTTTCAAAGAGTTGACTCCCCTCCTGTTTCTAGGCTCCCTTTAGGTACTGAAAGGCTGCAATGAGGTCACCCCGCAGCCTTTTTTTTCTCCAGACTGAACAAGCCCAGCTCCTTCAGCCTGTCTTCATAGGGCAGGTGCTCCAGCCCTCTGATCATCTTTGTGGCCCTCCTCTAGACCCTCTCCAACAGCTCTCTTTCTTGTACTGGGGGCTCCAGACCTGGACACAGTACTCCAGATGGGGCCTCACAAGTGCAGAGTAGAGAGGGACAATCACCTCCCACTCCCTGATGACCACCCCTCTTCTGATGGAGCCCAGGATACCATTTGGTTTCCGAGCTGCAAGAGCACCCTCATGTTGAGTTTTTCATCCACCAGGACCCCCAGGTCCTTCTCTGCAGGGCTGCTCTCAAGGACTGCTCCTTCTAGTCTGTATAAATGCCTGGGATTCCTCCGGCCTAAGTGCAAAACCTTGCACTTTATTGTGTTGAACCTCATTAGGTTCACTCAGGCCCACCTTTCAAGTCTGTTGAGGTCCCTCTGAATGGCATCCCTTCCTTCCACTGTGCGAACCGTAGCACTCAGCTTGGTGTCATCAGCAAACTTGCTGAGGGTGCACTCAATTCCGTCATCAATGTCATTGATACATATTGACATCATTGCCAGGATATGCTTACTTAAAAATAAACATATGCTAGTCATATCTCTTCTGGCTTATACCTCTCTTTTGATGCCATCCACCTAGCACCGATATTTACCACAAAACCATGTTCCACAGTATAACATCTAAATGTTTCTTGTACACCTCTTGGGACAGTGATTTAACCATAACCATCTCCCTGGGCAGCCTGTTCCAGCACCTGATCACTTTTCAGAGAAGAATCTTTTTCCTCATATCCAATCTGATTTATTCTTTAATGTGATTTAGCCACTACTAAGGGAAGAAAAAAAAAAAAAGAGGAAGAAAGGTAGTGAGATGTAATAAATATAAAAGAAGGAGCAGCAGCAAATTTGAAAAGCATGCCAAAATATACTAATGCAATTTTCCCTAATAGGTATGGAATAGCTACTGTTTTATAAATTAAACTATCAAAAATTATAGAATCACAGAATGGCTTAGGTTGGAAGGAACCCCAAAGATCATCAAGTTCCAACCCCCCTGCCACAGGCAGGGCCACCAACCTCCAGATCTAGTACTAGACCAGGCTGCCCAGGGCCCCATCCAACATGGTCTTGAACACCTGCAAGGATGGAGCATCCACAGCCTTTCTGGGCAACCTGTTCCAGCACCTCACAACTCCCTCTGTAAAAAATATGGTGTAGTGCTCAATGGCAATTGTTCCATCTCACCTAGCAAGGGGATGAATATGGTCATCGTGTTTGAAGGTATTAGCCAAGTGAAATGAATAACAAAATCCCAAGTGTTCTCCATTATCACTTAAAATGCTTGTGATGTATTTATATAAAAGAAATATTCTCTTCCACTCCCCAAGTTCTTAGAGAAGCACCTGACCCTAGCAGCACAAAGTTAACAATACTGCGACACAATGTTTATGAGAGGATGATGAAGAGGGAAAAAAGAAATACCTCTCAACATCTGCAGGAACTTGTAGAAAGATTCAGAAATAACATATATATTTTATATTATATATATATAGACATACATTTTTTCTAACATACTGAAAAGGAAGTTTACTGAGAGTACCACAGTGATATTTACCAAGTACATGCTAGATACAGACATGTAACATCTGCCAATTACCTCTGCATCATGAAAGCACATTTTCACTCTTGTAAAAAAATAATCAGGAATTTCCTATCATCTTTGAAACATCCCATTTTCATTCTCTTTCTTTTTCTGCTCCTCCTTGTCTGCCTTTCATTTCTCTGCAGCGGAAGAAAGAGCTAGGAAATAAATAATTTATGAGAAAAAAAAAAGAATCAGAGTTTATTTATAAGGAACAATAGTTTAATTCATGAAGCAGTCCTTAGAACGTCTCAGTCTTGCAGTCAGTAGTCAGGCTGAAGTCTTACCAGGGCTGGGCACAGAGCCAATATAATAAAGACCTCTTTCTTCAGTTAAAAAATATCTATAAAAGGGGATTTTGACACAGACATTTGCTAGGCTCACTGTTTTCCCTCAGACAAGCTTCCCTTTTCTTGCCATTACCTGACTCTCCCAGTATCTCAAGCCCCTATATGTCCCTGCTCCAGCTCACCCCTCCCCACGCTGCTAGTGCCGCACACAGTGCATATGTCATTAGTGCTGCATTCTGCCAGTCAGCAAAACATTAGTCCTGTAACAAGGATGGCTCCTATTCAGTTGTGGATTGCTTTCAAATAACTGAGGAATAAATGGATGCCAAAGGTATGCGTTTAGTGGATATATTGAAAGGCTGACAATATTTCATGTGGCTCCAGCAGATTTCTTTGTTTCTCTGCATCACTATTGCTTTGTCAATTGTGTATCAATGTAGTTGCCACCCCCTGTGGGGACTGCATCCCACCTGTGATGGGAGGGGATGCTCTGTACCTCCAACCCTCAGATCCTTGCACCCCACCTTCCCACTCCCCCTCCCAGCAACAGCTCCCTATTTATACAAACCAACCGAGAATGGTGTCAAGAATCAATTAATGAGGAAGTTCTGAATGCAGAAAGTTACTTGTTGCCTAGCAGCAGCCCAGCAAGCCAGGGCTCGACTTTGATTCATTTAACCCCAAATGAACCATTGCTGCTGGATTCTTCCTCATCACCTTCAGGCATGGTGCTGGCCAAGCTGGAGTAAAGTGCTCAAAGGCTTCCCTAGCCATGCAGGCAGGTCCTCACCACCCCCTGGCTGACCAAAACGTTCAGATGATGGAATCTGTGGCACTTGGTTTCAAAGAAACCCCACAGGAGTCATTTCAGGGTACACTGCCTCTGCCTTGGAAGAAAGGAGCATGAGGGAAGCCCCACTCAGTTTGGGGGGAAGTGCACAGAGGAGTCAGGATTGAGAGAAACTGCTGCAGGAGGACAGGCAGAGTCCACCAGGACTCCTTGAGATACACGTTAGCTGAAAATTTCACGTCTCAGTCTCTGTTTTCTTCCTTAATAATTAATTCCACAGAGAGGAAAAGATTGATCATTTACATAACTAAATTTTTCCATCACAGTGATCAGCCTATTAATAGAAAGCCATCCATTTGTCTATCATCCTACACAAAGCACTCAATTGTTTATAAGACATGATATTTTGAAGGACAGTAATTCATAAACAATGAGTATAGAGGCAGACACTCTATAGAGCTTGACCCTAGTTCAGAATGCACTCCAACACACCTTGTAAATAATACCTGCCAGTCAAGGAAGTTGAATCTGTGCTTTACTCTTCAGCACTACAGGAAAGTTTCCAGGAAGATGCTCGATATATTCACAATATAATTCATATCAAAAGGGAAAAAAATTACAAGGAAATGTCAAGCCACTACAGAACGGCTGCACTGCAAAATCAGTGCTGTTTTGTCAAATTATTAAGCTGCCACACTAAAACATCTTACTAATCCAGGGAAAGGATTTATGTGGAAAATGCAGATATATCATTTCCATTCACAAGCTGCATGAACATGAAAAACGTCATCTATTCAGTGCCCTGTCATCTTCACCCGTACTTGGACTTCAGACAGAAATGTTTCAATTACAGCTCCATTTTCAAATAGAGATTTTAATAGTCAGTTGTTCCATCAGAACATCCATGCTTATTATTTGTCTAATGATGATTTGTGGCAGGAGAAAAGTCTGAGCACCACCTATTCAGATGTTTTAAGCAATTTCAGTACTGTTTAAATTGCATCTTTTTTTCTCTTTTTAAAACTGGATTCATCTGCTGAAAGATGGCAACAAATGTCTCTGTCTTCGTTTTTTACTTTTAACAATACCATTTATATTGAGTGCTGCACACAAGAAATGTGGCCCTAAATACACAAAGGATACCCAGTTCAAATAAATGCCATGCTGAATTGAAGCGAGGCTGCTCCAAGTAGGGAAGTACTTCTAGAAGCTCTCTGGCCTTTCTGAAGGATGTCAAGCCAGGTGATACCAGCCTCTTTCCTCACTTGCAGCCTGTTTCCTCCACCCTCAAATGCCAAGAACCAATGATTTTCATGGGGATTTCCTGTGTTCAATCCGGTTTACATGCAAAGAAACAGGAAACAGGGACGCTGGCAGGATATATATATAGGAAGGCAGACCAGAGCCTAAGAAGCCAAAGTCTGAAGTGCATCATGAATACAGTCCCGCCTTGGGGAATTTTTAGTGGAAATAAGCACAATGAAAAAAAAAAAAAACAATTGAAAAAACATAACTACTGAGCCTGCCCTGAAGACCTCTAATATGATTTTAAGTTAATAAAGTCTTGAAAAACCCTTATGTAAATACTTGATGACTGTCACTATCTAATACTCTCGCTTTAGAAGAGCAAAATCAATTTGCTGTTTCATGACAGTCAGCTGCAGTCACATAGAAGTAACAGAACATAAGAAATTCACAAGACACAGACACAGCCTATTGGGTCCCAGCAGCAGAGAAATTATTGAGATGCTGAGCACAGAAGCTTCAAATGACCTTTTAAAATCTGTATGATCACTCTGATCAATCCAATTTCACACCAGTGTGTGTAACAGTAAGACAGAGAGCACTGATGTAGCACAGTCTTTTGCTTTTTAGTAATGAGGAATGAAACCCTCCAGTCAGAATTCATTTTCTTGATCAAAAACGGCAACACAATTCAGTTAAAATGTCTGGTGACTAGTGAAAAGAAGCTAAGAGAAATCCACTTCTCTTCTGCCTTCTGCCTCTTCTCTTAAGCAACAGTTTTCAGAGCAGATTTCTAGTTGTTAATATGTGGAAATACATCAATACTGTGCTTTTCCCACCTAGCAGTGAGGTAAGAGACCTAAGCTGTTTCCAGCACTGCCATAGACATAGTGACTCTAGGCAATTCATTTTTCATACGTTTTTTTCCCTCCTTCATAAAATGAGGATAACAGCACTTAAGAGAATGGTGTTAGGAAGCTTTGTTTGTCAGCATCTCCGTGTGGTTGGAGAATGTGGAAGAACAATGCGAAATGCAAAGTACTACTCAGTGAATATCCAACCTCATTCTGCTCCCACAACTGCCATCAAGCAATACAGAACACAGCTCTCTGTGTCTTACTGCACACAAGTGTTTAGTGAATAATATTTTTTCCCAGAATCTTTTCCCATCCCAGCAGTGATTCTCTTATCCTTCATCTGTGCATATTTCTCTAGATTTGTTTTGCCATAATTTTTCTCCCACATACATTTTCTATTTTCCAGAGATGTTTTGATACCAAATCCCTGAATGAAACATTTTTAATAAAAAATTCTTGTTTTTTAGCTTTAAAAAGAAAATCATGGAATCATAGAATAATGGCATCATAAAGGTTGAAAAAGACCTCTAAGACAATCAAGTCCAACCGTACACCTACCACCTAACCAGCTCCATTTCTTTCTTGTTTCCTGACTAGGTTGTGTATTTTACCAAAAAACGTGTCGTGCAAGGAGTTTATTATTGATGATAGTGAGATGCATATGCTCTTATTCTGAGAAGGAATTAATTTGCTTTTTAGGCCCTATTAGCTTGAGTAGCAGCTATTAATGTAATAAAAGCTTCACTGCCAAAATCAAATGTTGCATAAGTTGGATATTTTATTTAATTCTTTCCTAATGTGATGTCAATGTTATATGTTGTTTAAAAAAAAAAAAAAAAAAAGAAAGAAAAAAAAGAGGCAAAATAAGCCAATTTTGTGAATAAAATTGCCAGAAATGACAAGACCAGAAAGCCAGCCAAAAAATAAAAATAAAAAAAATTAGGTTCTGATATCTACTTCCATATCTTTGCAAAATCTTTCCTACAGATTTATATCTACAGCACACAATTTTCTCTCATCAATACATTTTTTCAATCCGGACACATAGAATTACACCCACTCTTTCTGAGTCATCTTTGCATCTAAGTGGTATTAATTTCAACTAACTTCAGGAGGACTTGTGCTTACTAATGCAGCCCAAATGCTCTCAGTGACTAGTTACGAAGAAATTTCATTCATTTCAAAAGCTCTGGGCTCCTGGTAGGCATTTCCTGCATATTCATAGTTAGTAACAAGATCTTCAATTAGCACTAGAGGGCATTGGAAAAGAAAAAAAGAGTTAGTGTGCACTGAGATGCAAATGCTTTTTAGCAGTGAAAAGGAGCAAGTCCACGCCAGCCTGCACTGACAAGAAGCTTTATATAAATTATTTTTCACTGTTAGAGATTTGCGTTTTAAGTTGAAGGCCTGAAATGTTAGTAACATAGTTACATTATTATTGTCACTAATGGATCTACTGCTAGCCCTGATCATCATCTCACTAGTAACAAGAGTCATATTTTGCATTTCCATGTCAGAAATCATAGAATAGAATCATGGAACAGCTTGAGTTGGAAGGGACCACGAGGATCATCAAGTTCCAACCCCCCTGCCAAAGGCAGGGCTACCAACCTCCAGATCTGGCACTAGAACAGGTTGTTTTAGAGATGGGGTATTGAAAAGTCTGAAAACCTTGGTCCTACAGAACAACATTATCCCTCTGACTGTACCAAGATACCCATTTTCAAGAAGGGATTGCTCTGATACTGCAGATCTTGTGATGACACCCTGAGTTTTGTGACGGCCCACTCGCATCAAATGGAGCAGGATAGATGAAGCCATGTGAAGTTCAAGGGCGCTTGAGCCTGGGCCTCTGCAGCCTGCTGTGTATGCACATGCTCAGAGAAACTGGGGGAAAAAAAGTCTCAAGCTAAGTCCCTACTTCTTATAATTCATCTCTTTATCCCCCTGAAGCAATGTCTGCAGCTGCCTCTTCACATTTTTTTTACCTACGACGCAGAGCTTTATAGGGATCTTTGGGAAACCAAAATTATAATCATCATTGAGGTCTCTCCTTAAAAACATTTCAGCTACCTAGCATATAAGGTAAAAATATAGCTGTTTAAAACAAAGTGAAAATGTTTTTAAGAACGTTGAGTTAATTTCATTTAGTTTTGAACTGGAGTCTCATCCAGCTGATTCACTGACACGGATGAAGCTTTATTTCAGAACTACAGCTGAACTCAAAAGGTTTCCAGGAGTGTTTATCGACTCACAAGATGCATCTACAATAAATTGTTTTAACACCCAGGACAGAGTTTTAAAGGTATAAATTTCCATTTGGTTACGATATATCCTGTCAGTAGGTTACAGTGCATGCAAGTGGGAAGCAAGTTACCTATTAGAGGTTCAGTGAATCTTATTGTAATCACACATAACAGCACTTAAGTAGCAATAACATTTGCAAACCACTCACATATTTGCTATTCATCATAGTATTTCTAGACAGTAAATGTGGGTTGACTAACATTCCTACTTTACAGGATGGAAGAGCAAAACAGAACGACTCATATGGTTTGTCAAGCACTAAAGCTGTGGTTAAAACTAATTCTCACAATCTGCAGCTAAAACTTGGTGCAATCTCATATGTTCACTCATAGCTGCTTGCACTGAGACATGAAAAGCAAAATTTCTTTTAACTACTGCTCCACTTCTAGGTTTATTTGGAGAATATAAGGCAGCAATTTTTTATTCAATAAAACTTATGTTTTAGACGCTGGCTGGCTAACTAATCTGAGGAGCTGTAAGCTTTTATTTTAACAAGATTTGATCACTTTTGATCACCTTTTGCCCTCGCCCTATTTTTCTTCTTTAATGGTAAGTTCATAAGATTTCATGTCCTTTTATGCTTAGACACGAAATATTTCTTTCTGACTTCTCCAGGAGCAAGCATGAATATATTCTGACCATTCCCACTCAGGCCAAACTTTCACTCTAATGAAAGCAAATATTATGCTTTAACAGGTTTCTTTTGATGTCTGTATCCAATCTAAGAAGAAAATATATATTTTTTAGTTTGATGGAAGTAACTGATTTTTTAGATACTGTAAAAGATCAATAACTGGAAAGGTCTGACGCTGATATTCCAAATTTCACTTGCCGCTGAAATACCATGGCTTGGCTAACCAATGATTGATTTGTTTTCCTCTAATGAACAGTGAAACAATTCAGAACTCAGGATGAAGTTAAATCACTTTTATGAATAAAACACAGTGCTTATTACTCTTGTCCAATCACTGTTTCAAGAAGGAATGAGAAAGGGAGAGATTGGCAAGTTCTTGTTGTGATGTTTCCAATTCATGCTGGCAGATTCAGGTCATTCACTTTGTACTGGTATTCCTTCTGTCATAAACTCACTGGTTTTATGAATTTTTACAATCTACAAAATATGGAGATTAGTTTTTAAAAAAAAGTTACACTGCATGCAGAGTCAGAAAGAAATAACTTTTGGTCATTAGTGAAATAATATGTTTGCAAGATTAAAATAAAATAAAATATTTGGTAATGCAATTGGCCTGAAAAATGGTCTTTCAAGTCTATGCATGTGTATGACCATAGAATTAAATCTATCCATTTAAGAACTCCAGAAATTCCTCATACAGATCACTTGTGCTTCATCATAGTGATAGCACAGAAAGAGGACTACATTCTTTATTTCTTTTGAAGGTACATAGGTTGCTCTGAAAATCACTCTTTCTATTTATTTCCATGGAAACTACAACAGCTACAAAGAGCACACAAATGACACTATTTGATAGAGTAAACTCTCAGCTACTATTTTTCAGCAGAGTTACACCATTAACTATGCATTTTTGCCAACAATGAACAAGATTCTGCATGCTGTGCTCAAAAATCTGCATGGCTGTCTGGAACATGGCTTGTCTTTCTCATCACTGACTCCACTGTTGAAGTACACCACCCACCACCACACTGTGCTCACTTACAGTGTTTGATCTCCATTAATGTCCAGCAAGAGTCAAGGAATATCAATGGGCACCATTTGTTTCCACATGGAGGAATTCAGTGGCACACCTTTACTTCACACACACATTTATGTCAGCCACCATTTAGTCAGACTGCCCCTCTGCTGCCATCTGTCACACAGAAACAACATTTAATGGAATATCGGTGGGAAGGTTCAACCTCTACTGCTAGATGTGCCAACATGTGCCTCTGATGTCATGAGGCAACTTAATAAAATAGGAGATATTACTTTTGGAGCAGCCCTCTTAAAATACGTAATATAGTTAATATATATTGGTTAAAAAAATAATATTTTTTAGTATTTTTTATTAAAGCATAAAAACAAGGACAGCAACAAAACCATAAAAACTAGTGGGACCTTTGACCTTGTTTTTCTGAAACTAAGGGATCAGTCCTGTTCAAATGACAGCGGCTGCAGTTCTTAGTGATCTCTCAAGGTTCTATTTTTCTTCTGTTTCATTCTTGAAGACAGTTGTTCAAAAGGTGTGGACTGCCAAAATCAATGACATGAACAAGACGTGATTGTGAAATAAGGGATATTTCTCTCTGCTAAGACAGGGCTTACAAAAGTCCAGTAGAGAGACATGATCAGATTTTTGAGTTAAATACCTGATTGCAATTCTACACATTCCATTTAAAAATTTGCAGGACATGTATTTATGTTGACTGAAAATGGAGTTGCAAATATACAAGGAAGTGAAATACCAATTCTGATGTTTCCACATTATTAAAGCCAGCTTAGCAACTTGGCATTAAAACATGAGATCTTAGCATGCTATTATAATGTGCTTGGATGACCAGAAATTGCATTCAGGAGAAGCTCATACTATTCTCTCAGCAGCCACTGTAAGAGAATATGAGCTGTGACAGCTCAGGCACATCCTCAAGTTGCTCTTGTTTGACAAGGTATTTTTTGAATATGAGTATTGGTCAGAACTAGATGGATGGCGAAGAAAAAACAGACAAAATAGACGTTGGCTACAAATAAGTACACATGTAAAGCCCTCACTTTCAGCGTTTGCAGGATGTACCTTTCCAGGTAGTTTATGGGCGATCCGTTATACCTTAGAGTTTGGAAAACCTAGAGACCCTCTCACGGATTTGCCCTCCATATCCCCCATTCTTGTTCTACAAGGACCAAGGGGACAGTGCTGTGAGGCAAACAAGTGCCTTAAAACCTGGGCCCCATAGAAGAGTCACACTGGTGGAGACCGTGCACAGTACACACGCTTCAGTTAAGTGTTTGGGAGAAAGCACTGAAAGGACCTTGCTGAGATAGATAGCCCTAATAGCCGTGATGGTCCATGGGAAAGGGATCAAGCAGTTACCATCTGTGGGAAGAGAAATATGGCAATATAATTAATTTGATTATAAAGCTGTTTGAAGGGCAGATGCTGAAGAGCCCTCAGAGGGGCTAACACTCTGCAAGGACCACTTCATCTCCACTAAACATCCTCACGGTGCAAACTGAGTGGAAAGAATTTCCTCTAACAGAGCAGCTTTCAAAAACACTAAGTCAAACGAGCAAGATAGCACAACTCTCTGATCTGTTTATTTAGCTGATAATCCTCTGAGGTCACCTTTGCTTATTTTTGCCTCAGTGGAAAAAAATACCTTAGTATATTCGACAAAGCTGGTATAAAAATGTATGCATTATTTATACACAAACATTCTCTAATGAAACCTCTGGTTTAAGCAGCATTATTGTTTCCCTAGCTTTTTCCTTAACTTTGTTGTTTACTTAGTCGTTAGGATAAAAACCAATAGTATGTTTATAGAATTCTAATCCACGTCAGATTTGCACACAACATTTGGCTGTGCAAAGTTTAAAAAAAAAAAAAAAAGCTAGTAAAAGTGTACTTAATAATGTAGAGTTAAAATAAATAAATAAAACCACATTACCTCTACCAAAATGCAAATGCAAATTGCCAGCACATCCATACCTCTTTTGCACTAGACTGTCTTTGAGGGAAACTTATGCAATAGGTATTGAAATGATCAATTCACTTCTCATAATATTTTACCTTGGTGGATATTTTGTCTAAATTAATTTCTAATTGTATTGACTCCTCTTTGCATAACAGTATTCTCTTAGTAGAATATCTAACCTGTTTTCATTTCCAAAGAATGGGAGATTACTGGTATTTTTCAACTTTGGAGCATTGCAAGACTGTTATTTCCTGCCTAAACTTCTCCTAAATTCATAATTTAATCTATTATTCTTCCTTTCAGATTTGTTATGCATCCGTATTTTTTACCACTTCTCCTTCTTTAAGATGTGTTGGGTTACTATTTCAATGACAACTCCAAGTAAAGTCGCATAGAGTTGAGACTATATATTCACTAAAAACATTTTAGATTATGCTGTTCGTCTTCTCTCTCCCAAGTCAATAATACTATAAAGAAAGCTTAAAGAGATCACAGCTTTTAGATCATAGCCAACTTTCAGACTCAACATATGAATACCTAGGAGAAAGACAAATATTCTTTTAGTCCTACAATACTCTCTCTCTCTCCACATAGAGTATCAACAAGCAACAGTATTTTTCCTTATCCTGGTTTAGGCTTTCTCACTGAGTGCATTCTCAGTATTCCCTTTTGGGAAGGTGCCACAGAAGTACAAATTATGAGCTAACATAACTGAAGGCTTTGTCTGGGAGAACTGAACAGTATGCTGATTTGCTGGCCACACCTTTGGATTCAGCTGGCTCTCACACACACAGCTGAATAACTCCTACCACAGTTAATTCAGTGGCAGTATCAACAATGTATTTTGCTTGGGAGAAAAGTTATACTCAGTTAGGTCTGTATTAAAATATTCATTCTCATGATTTGTGAGATGAGGATCAGGGGTTTTGGTTTCTATCCCCATAAGAGACTTAAGTTGATCAAAGCCTGTTTCCTCCACAATTTCTTTTCTTACTGAGATTAAATTTGAATTTAGACCAAAAAAAAGCCTCTGACATCAATAAATATTTATATCAGTGGAATGTGTGTGAAACATTTGCAAAATTAAAAAAAAAAAAAAAGGTATTTAGTAAATTTAGAAAGTATCAGCTTAAGTGGCCAATAAAATTTTACACAAGGTAAAAATCAGTCCCTTTAATTTATCAGGCAAAAGCCCCTGCACAGTGCCTTAGGGCACGTTCTAGAGCTCAAAATCAGACACTATCATACCAGCATACCAGGTTTTGGAATAAATTCTCAGTTTATGGCTTTTGCTAAATTCTGCATTCAGTTTAAATTTGGAGTTTGTTTATTCATATAAAAACCTCAATCTGACATGCAAGGAAACAAGGAAATAGGTAAAAACAAAGTCACGAGGCTTTGTGAAATATACCATTTTAACCACACTTTTCCCACACTAAGGAGAATCAGGAATAATTACTACTAGGGAAATTTTTTTGCTACATTCAGAAATAAGTTAGAGGCCAGTACAAATGACAAATTACTATCATAACCTACTAGGAAGAGTAATTGCTCTGTGTACATGCAGCTACATGATACAACAGCTTAAGTTTTCTTCAGCAGTTCTATATTTAAAGCCCAGAAAAGTACATTGCAGCAGTACTCATCCCATGGGAAAGGTTGCAGGAACCCTAAGGTGAAAAATGACAGACTTTTCTTTTTATTTTTTTCCCCTATGGGCTAAATAAATATGCAGATTAGGTGAAGATACAAATAACTTATGCAACTATATGTCTATTTGTATAGGTCAGCTTCTAGACAAAGAATCTTCAGAAGGAATATTTGGGAGCAAGTGCTATCGATGAGAGAGAAAATTAGATAACCAAGATTGTGCATCCCCATAAACAGTGTTTGTTTTTAAGCTTCTTATCTGCAAATAAACTGACTCGACCTTGCAGTCTCTTTCATCCTCATCATAGTATTATAAATAACTGGTGGACCACAGCATCCCAAACAAGAGATTTTATATTTGGAATTTTGAGCTTACAGGCTTATTACCAATTGTGTTCTGCATGTGTGCTTTTTCTTTATGCCCAGCAACATGTCATCAGCCTGATAAAAAATGTGTCAATATTCATTTTAAAAGCAGTTGTTTTGCTTTTAAATAATAATAAAGGAAATGCATTATTAAACACAAAAACATGGAGCATCCTAGTACAGGAACTGCTCAGTTCCTCCACCCTGACAACTGGCAGAGCCACTAGCAGCACTTCCTTGCCCCCAAATCAAGCACTGTATACAAAGGTTCCACCAAGGGGGCTGAACAGTTTGAACAGAGGCAAATTAAGGCACAACTCCAGATTTAATGGGAAACACAAGTATGATCGCAATTTGTTAGCTCAGAATAGGTTAAATAACTGTGTCCCAGACTTCTGTCTTTAGCAGCTGAGAAAAACACAGATGTTTTGAATCACTTCTGATTCTGTTTCTACCTCAAAACAACCTTCCCATGGGTAACAGTGCAGATGACCTTTCCCAGTACATTGCAAGTAGCCCCAGGTGATGAGAGCAAAGAAAACTTGGTCTTTTTAGGATACCTCAGTCATATGGTAACAGAAAGACTTTTCCTCCTGATGAAACACAGACAGCTTTTCCTAGACATGCAATTCCACCCCCTTTAAAATATTCATTTACAGTATTTTTTCTTAAATAGAGCTTAAAAGGGTTGTAATGGCTTCTGTAACTACAGCTTCATGTTTCAGTGAATACTGGCTTTGTCTTGTTCCATATTCAGTCTCTCTGGATGAAAAGTTTTATTATACACATTGAGAGAAGTCAATGCCTGTTTGTTATTTCAGTTTTATATGTTACCAAGCTTGAACACAGAGAAATTAAGTTGTTAGCCCTATTATGGTGCATTCTGAATGTGAAAAAGGAGAGAGAGAAAGCGAAATGGGACAGAAAAAGCCCAAACAAAAATATGTAGCAACAAGCATTAGGAGACTGACTGTAGCCCAAGAAAGAGCAAAATATGTAACACAATAGAAACAGAAGGAAGCTTTATAGGGGCACTAAATTTAGGAGCAAATACTTGCAGGAGAAGGAATTAAAAGTTCTGAAGAACTTCTGGGACAAAATAAAGAGAAACATTGAGTGTGAATGTTCATCAGATTCAGAGACATATTCAGAAGAGGGGTGAAGGAGATAGGCTGAGGGCCAGCACTGGGATATGCCATGCAAGCGGAGAGCCCATTGCGGAGCTGGACACCTGGCTGCAGGAGTGGCACAGTGGCTCTCTCCTTCTCAAACACGGGAGTTATTACAAAGGCATGGGGAGCAAAACGAAAAGGTTCCTGAGACAAACAGGAGAGTAAATACTGCAGCTGAGCAGTACTAAATATTGTCCAATAGGCCTTAATAGGCAAGGTTGGACAAGAAGATGTTATCATCACAATTACTTTTTTTGTGAACAGAAAACAGTTCTCACATTCGACACAGCCACTATATAAACCTGTAAGTCTATTTTCAGTGCTATGCAAAGTCCATGGTCTTCAGTGAAACATGAAGAAAATTCTGCATCAGTCACTGAAGGAAAAATAAGGAGAAGGCGTCCTTGAAAAATAAAATTTGAAAAGAATAAAGGAAGGGTAGGGGATCCTTGCAAAACAAGATAAAGCTGAGAAGAAGAGTTTCAGTCACAAGTATCTGATCAAATAAACTTATCTTTCAAGTATGTGGCAGGAGATGCTAGCATGGCACCTGCATGCAAATCTTGTTTGCTGGGCAGAACAAAGACTTCACAAGATACAAAGATAGTTTTAGTTGGGCAGAACAACAAACTCTGAACCCAGCTTACAAAGTATGTATAAGCAAAGGAAATGAAGGGGGGGAAGGGGGGTGGCTGACAGGCAAATTGAGAAGAATCTGAACCTCAAGTACCTCAGCCAATGGAGAAAGGGCTCACTAACATCGGGGTACAGGGACAAAAGAGGGGCTGTGTCCCCCAATACTTTGAGAGACCCCAGAGGGCTATGCTCCAGTGGACCATCCCTTTATTTAAATAAAGAAAGCTGAAGACTCTCCTCTGTCTCTTTTGGGGATAGAGGTGATTGAGGAAGCCTGTTGGAGCAGAAATTTTCCTAACAGTGATCAAACACCCCTTTTCAGTTCTTTATTACTATTTCTCTACAAAAAAAATATGAATGTTGTTCAGTATAGTATAACTACATAACATGTCTCTTATGTGTACCCCTACTGTCTCAAGGTGGGCAACACGTTTCAAACAAAGTATGATGATGGAAATGAGGCAACATCAGCTTGAAAATCAAAAGGAACTAAAGATGGCCTATGCCTAGAGACTGATGTCCATGGTACAGAAATGCAGGAATTAATAGATTTCATTGTTAGGTTTTCTTGGTACGAAGAGAGAAATTAAAGCTGAAAGGAAGCTGCAATCTTCCTTTCATTCTTCTATAGATAAAACACTCAGGAAGACTGTGCATGCAGGTAGTCTCTCAATGACACCTACAGACCTGGAAGTCTCATGGCAGAGAACTGATATTGCCAGGTGCTGGGCCATGGAGAGTGGGGCTGCTCCTCCATTGGCAAGATGAAGAAGAGCCTACATGCAATTTGAGCATCCCACATTGCCATAGCCATTCAGCTCAGTACTATGAGGCAGAAGCTAGGATCACTCTGGGCTGGATGGTAGCAATGGGTTGTTTTCCTGTTTGAGTGAGTAGTATTCTGTAACTCCTAGGACACCAGGTAATTCGGTATGCATGGTTTAATGGAAGGTGTGCTCCTAGCCAGTCAGAAAACCTGCCTGTTTATCTGTACCATGCAAACAGAAGATTTACTTGTAAAGAATTATTACTTACAGCTTTTTATTTTAAGTATTGTAAACTTCACAGAGATTTAACTGTTCAGTGAAGGCTTCTTGATAACCTGCATACCCCACTAAGTAGACCAACTTTGTTAAAATGCCGGGGAACAAAAGGAACAAGGGAAATATTATTTTACACCATATCCTGAAAGACTTACTAAGTGTATTCACGAAGGCAATAGCCCACAATTTGCACATTTAAAAATGCAGCTGTGAAACTAGGGTCCATTTTTTATTCTAGCTGGTGCTTTTTCAGGAAGAGGATGCTGAGGGATTGCAAATGTTGCACCAATACTTCAGTGTCTGATAAAGAGGAAAAGCTCTCTGAAAGTGTAGATCAGGTTTCAAGGAATTTTATCAGGCATTGGCATTTGCTATTATAATCTACCCTCTTCACTTCTGGTAAATGAACCATTGCGGGAAATATAAAAATATCACCTATCAGCTAGCTATGGCATTCGAACGATACATTTACTTTCATAAAAGCCATTCTGTGGAATAATTTCCATTCAGTGCAGCCGTTAAGGTACAAAAGCTACAAATATTACTTATGTTCCAATAGAATCACATTTGGAAATTCAAAGTCTGCTGTATGAGAAAGACAAGCTACAACTCCTTCTCCCCCCAAAAGAAAAAAGCAACCAACAACCAACAAATTTATAAGGGGGAAATAAACTGAAGGGATAAAATACCATTGTCCCAAAGATTTACTAGTATCCAATAAAGTACGCTGTATAATAGTGATCCACCATCAACTGACAATAACTAAGCTGTGTTAGTTTTATACAAATCTTTCTTCTCTTAGACTCCACAGATAGATTTTTCTACATATTTTAACCTCTGTGTGTTCTCCCGCTCAACGTGTCCTTAAGGGAATATTTCAAAGATCTTTGCAGTAGAGCTCAGAAGAACGAGCAATTGGAGCACTTCCATTTCCTTCATTTTTAAATAAGCATCTATGATGGTAACTATGTTTTCTCTGGAAAAAAACACAAAACATATGTAAACGTGGAGCATGGATGGGAAACTTTTTATTCAACTGATGAATATTTTTTTCAAATTCTGCTGTTCTCTATGCCCACAGTGAGATTAAATCATTCATAAAGCATGCAGTGAAAATTGATTTAGGCATGCAAATAAATGACAAGGAACTGTAGTAGGTGGAACAAGAGGTAGACCTCAATATAATAACCTATCCCTAGGCAAATCATTTTCATTATGTGGATGCAAAGCTCAGCATAAAACCAATACAGAAAATGGCCAGCCACTGCTGCTCTGATAGGGTCTGCATTAGTAGAAAGTCTCAGATATCACATCTTGCCATGCACCTTTCTCAGACATATGTCCTCAGACTCACATCTGATACTTATTGTAGTGGTTCTACAGGTGGAAGAGGGTAAGACCTTTATTTTGTCCTCATTTTTCAATGCTATGTAAAAAATGGAGTGGCTGGGACTGAGGGAACTTTTCCAGAATATTTTCTCTCTCTAATCAACCGATGGGTGCATACTTTTACCCTGCACTGCAAACCCTGCAACTATCTTGGCAACCAGAGCAAGAAACACATGCTGCCCACTTCATTACAAATCTAAAAATTCCAGCGCTACATCAGGATACCCTCTTCCACCTGCAGACCCCAACTAATTGTCAAATCAGAGAGTTGCCCAAAGAGGATATGTTTTGATCCATGCATGCTGCCACTTGGAGTACACCCAAGTTACACACCAGATCCCTGAATTGCCTGCAGCTGTGATGATTGTAACTCTGGCCACATTCACATTTCCACCACTGATCTGCTCACTTGGTAGGAAAACAGATTTCCCATGGACATATTTTAAGGGTCCTATCATTAATTGATTACTAGAAAAATGAAATGCTGAAGTTACTCATAAAAGTATTGGCTGACAGCAGTCAGAGGATTTCTTAATCTATCTTCAAACGAAATTGAACAATCTATTCAAATTGAAACCCGATTTGCTAAATTCATTCGGAAATTTCTAACATGGATCATTCATATATGTGATGTTAAACAATCTACATAAAATATTAGCTTGATTGGACAAGGTAGCACTGACAAATAGAAGTAAATATGCTACCATTAGTAATAATTAGTTACAGTATTAGAAAACTGTATTTCACAGTTTCTTCATGTACATACTGACAGAAGAGCATGTTTGTAACCAAGCCGCAGATCCTGATGAAGCCTTTGAATATCAGAAGTCAAATGTGACAAATTCCATTTCGGCATATTTTAGCATATTCATTCGAAATGTATTCTCAGTATTTTGAAAAAAAAAAAAAAGGCAATGCAAGACAGATTTTCACACAACAGTAACTTTTCAAGAAATTTCTCTGAAAAAATTAATAATAAAATAATAGCAGTATGTTCTCAGTGATGATCACACAATATTTCAAGCACAAAAACATCAATACCTTTCAATTTCTTTCAGCAGCTGTAAAGAAAGGGCATTGCTACATATTTATCTGGGGAGGCAAGCTTTTTAAAGATCTGATGAATTTAAGAGTTTATCTAAATATATCCCAGACTTCATAGTTCACTACATCACCAACTTTAAAATAGATGTTTTCTATTCCCACACAACACCCACCTTTAATCCTCAGGGTACTGCCTTCATCATGTCAAGCTCTTATATAAATCTTTTCTCAATTGCATTTTTTCCTCATTTAACTTTAAACAACTACTATCCTATGTTTCTGATATGATATTATTTTTCTGCCAAAGAAAAGATGGAATTATGATACTAACTGTCCAACCCAGACTTCTTTCACCACATCGGAATGATGAAACAGATGTGTCACAGAAGTTTGCATCACCAGACTCACTTCAAATAGCTCAAGAATTCCCTACAGTCACAAATGGAGGTGTGCTGTTAGTGGTCTCTATCTCTTTTCATGAATGATGGCTAGTCAATCATGTGGGGAGAACAAGAAGTCTTCTAAAGGGTAAAATAAAAAGCACAAAACTCAAGCATGACATGAAAAGTCAGAAAGTATGGCGATGTTTAAATTCTTCAAAGAAAATGCCAAAGAAAGAAAGAGTACTTTTACAACATCAGTTATCTGATTATCGCAGTTACCGTGAGTTGTATAAAGCACGCCCTGCAATAAGCTGGATTCATGATTGTGCTGAAGTATACAGTGTAACTGCTTCAGCCTCATTCTCATCATCCTGTCTCTGTTTCAGCCATAAGGGCTCATGGAACAGCATTCGGAAGTTGCTGCATCAAGCTGAAGTACTGCAAAATACCATAGAGTTTACCATGATTTGCATATAGTTTTTAAGATGTAAATGTCATATGTCAATTTACAGCATAATTAGACTCGTACCAGTTGTAACTGGATAGCAACTATGGAATAAAAAAAGAAAGGAAGAATGATGAAGCAAATTTCATACAAATTAGTACTGATTTGTAGAAGCTAATGTCTATTCCCTTGATTAGGATCCTTGAATAAGAAGTGGGAAGAGGTTATATAAATTAACACAGAGGGATTGATACAGCTTTCACAGGTCCCAAGGTGCAGAATACTACTGACCTGTAGTTATAGTATTATCCTTATTACTCCTTGATGTTTTACTTTTTGGTGTTCTGAACTTCCAGAATAGATGCTTACAAACAGAAACCATGGCAAAATTGACCATTAGGAAGTCTGCTACCATTTCAGCTGCACGTAGAGTAGGAAACACCGCAATCTGCTCCCTGGAGCAGGTTTTTCAAGTCTGTGGAACAACACTTCAAAATTGCTGACAGCTCTTCATAAAGAAATTAATGCCAGAACAAGAACAAAAGAAATTATAATGAGAGCTGTGAGTGACACTGCAAAGCAATAGGCTTCTTTTGACACTCAGAGTTAGCTGGCAGTATGATAGAAGACAAAAGCATACACATGACACAAAAGAATCTCAGGATTCTGTAAATCTACAATTGACTTCTCAGGGCTGTTTTGAAGGAAGAGACTGGGAAATAAAAACATGTGAGAGAATTCCTGAATGTTATTTTTAAAAACTTGTTTACTTGGTTGGTTGATGGGTTTTGTTTCTGTTTTTAAATGTTAATGATCTTTTTCCCACTTCTTGTTTCTTCTCCAAAATACCTACAGGTATTGATTCTGAAATAGTTGCTCTGGATTTGTCTTGTTATAAAAGAAGAGCAGGATTTTGTTCTCTGCTTTCAGTCATATTACTGTAGCCTCGTGCTGTTAGCTTCTGTCCCTGTAATACTCCATGAAAGCCAAGTGAAGTGGCTTGAAGCTTTTTGAAATGGTTAACAATACAAGAAAGGAGATAAACCTAAGCAAGAGAAAATGATTTTCTTTCCTTTGTGTTTCTAGTTGCATTTCAGAGAAGAAAGACATTTTCTTCCACCAGGAGGGAAATTGCTTTGTGACTAACACGGCATTAGACTGTCTCCTGTGTATTTTCTCAAGAGCAACAGCAAAAAAAGAGCAAACAAATGCTGCTATGTGAATAGACTTAGAAAGTAAAACAGTTTACTCTTTATACGTTACAGACTCTGAACCCAGATGGAACTGTTAGGTCTGCACACCAGGCCATAGATCTTTCCTTAATTACTGTTTAATTAAAATGTAATAAAAAACAACCACCAAGTGTTGATTGTTGAAGCATTAACAATTTGGGACCACCTGTATCATTTGCTAAGTAATTCCAAAGGCAATTACCCTCACTGTCAAAAATCCACACTTGATTTCCAGCTTGAACAGATCCAGCCTCAGCTACCATCCAGTGGGATTCGTTACACCTCTGTCTGCTGCCTGGGGAGTCCACTGTAACCAAATACAGTCCCAAGGGCTCTGACAGGCTGGGAGCAAACCTCACTTTATTCACCATAAGCATATTTGTTTCTTCTGCAAAAGGATGAAAACCTCCATTCACGTAGATTATGAAAGCAAAGGTGAAAGCATTACTTTGAATATTTGAATCTAACAGAATAACATGGAGGGGAAGGATTTTTATTCATGTGAGCTGAAGAATGAAGTAGGCATACAATCCTTTGGTTTCTGAAGCAGCAGCAAAAAAAACACAGAGGTCCAGATGAGATTCAGACTAGCATTTTTTAACTATGCAAGAGCAACCTCAACAAATCCTTGCTTGCGAGCAGAGGTGAGTCAGATTACAGCTTTGGAGAGCGTGTTGGAAGGCAGTGGTGGCAGTGGAAACAGCTCAGCCCTGTGCCTATGTGCTGATCCATGCTTCATGTGGATTGAGCCCTCTGCACATTTCTGGCAAGCTTTTGGCAAAGCGTACAAAAATAGCTGTCATTCACCTTTCTGACAGAAATAGCAGAGTAAATTGGAAACTCCACCAGCTCATCCAGCCACTTAGTATGCACTTGCTCACGTCAACCTAGAGGAAGGAAAAATGAAGCAAAATGCAATGGAAAGGACAACTGAAGGGAACTGAAAAAGGAGAGGTTTTGTTTTTCTCCGTGCTTATTCTTACAGATTCTGCTCAATATGAAAACAGACTGGGTAGAGGACTCCTAGTAGTGTTCCAAATCTCATTAGGAAAGTAAATTTGTTAAAGCAAATACAAGCATACGTAAGAGGCTTAGCTGGAAAAAGCGCTAAAAGCTTCAGTAATGTTAGTCTCGATAGCTATATTTGTCAACATTTTAACTTCAAGCTACTACAAAAAAATAATTTAGATGTATAGCAAAGTATAAAGCATTGCAAGTGTCACTGTACTCCAGGAAAAAACATTTCCACACAAGGTACTCTTAGTGACTAAAGAATACGTGGTTTCTGCCTATGGAATGAAAGAGTTAATATACATGTTCTGAGTCCTTCACAAACAAGAGCATCGTACATATTTGTTTCTCCTGATGCTTCTTACACTCTGGTAGGTACTATAAAATAAGAAATATGTCTCTCTGTTAAGACAGGATGCTGTCTGTATTGCAGTCACATATAAGTGGATTTGTCAATAAAGAATCTTTATGCATAACCTTTAACTTGGACAGTTTTTAGTGGAAGACAGAACAGGGAGCGGTTTTATCAGAAAATAAAGGAATAGTAATTTACAGGACAGTAAAGAAGAAAATGAAATGAAGCAGAGCATGTTTAGCTAGGCACATGAGTCATCACTAAAATCTTGACAGTTTTCTTCATGTCTTCATGTAGATGATAAATAGCATATATTTTAATATTTAATATATATGATCTACTTGCTGCACCATTATACAAATACTAAAGGAAATAAAAGCACCACAATGATGGCAGTGCCAAGTATACTAGGTAAAAACAATAAAGCAGGACAGAATTCAAACCGTGCCTCCTACTTTTGTGGAGAATATAGAAGATTTAACGATCCATCACACAAGACACATGATCTGTATGAAAAAATGATCTAAGATGTACTTAATTTTTTTAAGTATAGAATCTAAGCAGAGGACAAAATGTTTTTCAAGGATATCTTTGCACACAAGGTTTGATTAATACTTGATGAGGGAGTCAGTTGTCTCTGTGAATGCCCTGGAGCTCCTTGCAAAGGCTAGTGTTGGTAAAGGAGGAAGTAGGATTAAGATCAATGAAAACAGAACATCTGACCATAGTAAAAAGCTAAATCTGCCCTTGCCCTATAAAGGTCCCCAGGATTTCAAAGGATCCATATGATCAGGGTCAAAGTGAATCAGACTCTGTAATCAGGTTTGCATATAGTTTCTCACAACATGTTGAAAAATACATCTTCAAGGAAACTCTTCTGATTTTTAGCTTCCCACCTCTGTGACCGTGATGGAGAACTGCATACTCAGGCCAATATAAATTTGATTCCCTCATAATGCTCAAATCCTTTTCCTAATTTTATCAGAAAAAGTATTTCAGAAAACTGTACCTTTCTTGGCCAAAATGCCAGACCCTGACTAAGGAACCATCTAAATTACATAATCATTAGTTAAAATAATACAACTACTTGGAATTCATTCCACCCAACCCAGACAGCAAGTATTTCTATCCTTTATACGATATAGTAAAAAGATTATAGTATTGCAATAATAAAAGTGATAATATTCAGGGCTTAGGATGGGTCATCTGGCCCAGGTGACTGCATAGTTTAAACTACAGATATGAGATAAAAGGGTACAGTGGACACCAAATCCCATCAAGTACAGTTCCCAGACATCCTACCTAATTCTCTACTGAGGTGAAAAACTGATTAGGGAGATAATCATAGTTGGCACTCTTGGTCCACGTTGTTAGAAAAATCTTGCCCGGGCAAGATAGACAAATGTCTTGTCCAGACATAAGACAAAGGTGATGTGGACAATAGTAACCACATCAGCAATAAGAAGAAATATAATCAAGTATAGCAAACACTGAAAGTGTTAAACTGAAAATAGTTCAAATACCCATTCAAGGTTGACTGTCTAATATGGATTATGTATAAATATATATTTAGAAGCTACTTAAGAGCAAAATTTTATAGCTGTATTATAAATAGCTAAAAATAGCCTCTTCTTTTACACTGTGTCAAAGCGTAGGTGATAACTCATACTTTTAAATAGCTCTTCATAGGACAAATAGTTGTCATAAGTAAAGCAATGTGCTGTGAAAATATTCCTCATCCATACCCACAAGATTTCTGCACCTAAGACCACGTACCATCTTTGCACACTGTGTGGAAGAAATCAGTTGATATTGATCTGGATCTTCCCACAGCAGTTCAGACACCAGAGCTTTGGGAGATTCACATGAATCTCTTACTATTAACAGGATTGACTATTATCTAGTTTCCATTTTGATGAGAAAATGGTCTCAGGAACTGCTGTTAGCTACAATAGGATAAGATGCATAATAGGCCTTCTAAAGTACTTACTCCCTACAGCTGGATGTCAGTTGAAACACACTCATTCAGCACTTTATATCCTGTCCTTCTTTTACACAAAGAAACGAATCTCTCTTCTAATTAAACAAATGCAGATGGAGACCCTGGGACAAGTCATAGTGTCAGATGTGAGAAAAAGTTTGGGTTTTTGGGGTTTTTTTTGTGAGAAAAAGTTGTGGAAAAAAAAGTCTTAAACAACCCTGTTCTTGGATGAAGGCACTAGTTATTACTAACGTGAAATATTTTTAAGCTATTTATCTTCCCATTCAACCATGAGCTCTGCTCCCATGAAACTATTCAATAGAGCCAAGAGTTTCATTTCAGCACTGTTTTTGGCATTTGCTTGGGAGAACTCAACCCAGCTCTCTGCCTACTTCCACACCCTTCTACTTTGGAAATATACTGTACTTTTCAATACGAAGTACAAAACCTTTTGTTGCAAGAGTCTTCCTGACACATTTGAATAGCCCTGACTGAAATGGCAAAGGCAGAAATTGTTTTTGTTCATCTAGTACCTAACAGTTTTTCTTACGTTTTGCCTTTTTCCTTCCATTAAAGGATTAGAGATGCACTTTTATAACTCTGAAGAGCTAACAACAACAATTTGGTATTCAAGCAGCATGTCATCGTTTGATATTACTTGATTTTGTGCCATGAATGTATTATGCTTTTATTCAAACATTTACCTAAGGAATGGCATCTTACATGAATAAAAAGCAGGATAGATAACATGCATAAATATATGCTACAGTCATCAACTTAATAAAAAGTTAGCTTCTCTTCCTATGTAAATTTATAAAATACTCTTACTTCTCACTTGGTATTTATTTGTTTGTGCATTGTATTTGATTGGCTTGGGTGAATACATGCAAATGAAAAGGCTGGTCTATTCTGACTGAATAACATGACACATTAAATTAAGAAAGTGATCTGCTGTAGATGAAACATTAATTAAATCAAGAACTGTGTGCTCAAACTTGGAATTTGTTTGCAAATGCTCTAGGGAAAAAAGACAAAAGAATCCCATCTTAAACTATATTCAGAAAGCTGTAGCTGGAAGCAGACAGTCATAGTTAGAAATCACACATTTGATACAGATTAGATAGCAAGTTATTACTAAATGAATGTAGTGTTACATTCCCTGATTTTTTTATTATTGTTTAATTCCTAGATGGGTTTTTTTTGCACATTTGCGGCCACATGAAAGACAAAATGTATGTATTTATATGCATATGTATATAAGTTAAATTTATGTATGTTTGTGGTAGTGAGAGTCAATGTCCTGCACCATAACAATAAGCATCTATTTCACTGTTTGTTATTTAAAAATAGCATGAAGGAGTAGACATATGGAAGACTCTTCCTTCGTAATTTTTTTTTTGTAATTTGTTTTAAAAGTAAGACTTAATTTTAAAGGGAATATCACTGACAAATCCATAGGTTCCTTTCAAAAGAGACTACTCAACTTCATAACATAGCTTTGGAATAAATGTTCAATCAAGACTTCTATTATTTACTGAACTTTTTAACTGTGATTTCATCAAAATTCTAGGGAACCTGACATTCAAACACCACGTAATTCACAGCTCAGTAATGTTCATAAATAAGTCTTCTTAATGAAACCTGGTAATCATCTTAAAATTTATTGATCCAAATGTTTTATAACATACCATATGAAAATTATTAGATGCATTTATTCCACAGTTTAATGATGTGCAAAATGGGAACCACAGGCTCTTAGTTTATTGGCACATTTTATTTTTCCTCTCCCATGTTTCCATAGCTCTAACATAGCTCTTTTAGAGATAAACAACAGTATCAGAGATCTGTATCTGATTCATGCACACAGTTAAGAGTACTACTAGTTTTGTTTCATGCTAATATATAAACAGATACCAATTCATAGCTTTGTATTTTATGTCCATATTATATAGAAGAAAAAGAGTGATAGAGGGGAAGTCAAGCTAAGAGAACTGATGTAACAGATTGCCCAGCTTTATTTCAGACATCAATATTAGTAATTAAATAACAAATCATATGTCCTTTTCCATTTGGGAAAAAGAAAAACAAAAAACTATATATAGCCTTAGGGAAAATTAACCACTAGTAAGTGAATTGGACAGTAGTGAAAGAATAAGCATGCCATTCAGGTAGCTAACAAACAGAGAAGCAAACATCGGGGGAGAGCTGAGGAGGGGAAGCAAGGAATCTCTATATTACTCTGCCAATGCAGAACCCTGAAGTTTAGGTGGAATGTATATGTAAGCGTAGATCAGAATACAATTCCTATCTATCCTTCAAAGCAAGTAAAGACTACAGAAATTCATGGCTAGGGGTATTAGAACATATGGAGCAGTGTTTGAAAAGCTGTTATGGCGCTCAGTAACACATACCTACAACTACATGTGGCTTATACTACAGTATTCATTTGTGACAGATGAATACTTCCACAGCAGCACTCCCATATTGCATATATTTAGCTTGCTATCCAAGAATACGGAACAATACTAGAATAATACAGTGACTCTTAAAGAGCCCTCACCTGAACATAAGGTGAATCTATTGAATGCTAAGCATTTCACAGATGATGACTCGCATGCATTTCTGGAAATTTTACAGAGTTGTGTTGATGAAAACCTGATTTTTTTTTTAATCCAAAGCAAATAAAACTGAAAATCTGGTGTTTTAAATGCACGCCCTTAGAGTAATGATCTTTGCTCCCTTCCTTTTGTAGTTTGGTTGCTATTTAAAGAAAAATTGTCTGTTTTCAAACAAGCTCCTGCTGTCAGCATCATATAAACAACATAATCCAGAAGGACTGGCACGTTACAGTTGGCGTAATGAGGAAAGAAAATGATTTATGGGATGTGAAGAATGAATGACTGTTGTTTTACCAAGCATATGCTTGGAACAAAGCGTAGACACAGGGCCATATGAAAAGATCTTCAATTATCCCACATGTTTGAGGAGTTCTCTCTAAAAACATAGGTAGGCAGAAAGTAATAGTTAAAAATAAGCAATCAACCACCACAGACTATACTTAAAGGCAGATTTCAAAGATTTGCACTCAGCCAGCATATAACTGAGCTTAAGGATGCTATGAACTTAACAGTTCAATCACAAATCATGAAATAATTGACCGATATTCAGTTTTCAATAAAATACCATTGCTCCAAACCTTGACTTTTTTTTTTTAAAGCAAGCAATCTTAAAAGCGTTTTCGGTTTCTTTTGTGACACTAGACAAGTAAATATCAGAAAAGAATTTCAAGTTATTTTCACTGAATTGTGAAAAAACTGTGTCTGAAAGTTATATTTAATCAATATTACCTTGAACTACACCTTTGAGCTTTTATAAGTCAGCAACCCAAATTTTAACCAAATGTTATGATAAAAATGCCAAAAATGAATTTTGTTAAATTATGCAATAAAAGGTCACATCCAGTAGAGCTTTACTGTAAAGCCTGTATGATGCAGTTTTGCACAAACTCCTTCTGAAGGAGTCACTCACAAACAGGTTTTCAAAGTTTTTGATATTCTTTTGAAATAATTTTTGTCTTCCTTAAAATTTCTCCCACTGTTGTCATTAATTTAACTGTGTGGATACAGCAATTAGTTTTGGGCTTCATTCCTGCTTTATTGCAAATATGAACAAAAATTCCTGTATTCCTACGTTCCTATATTGCTATGATTTGTTTCTCCTTTTTCAAAAACTGTTGTATTGATTTAAGCATTATAAACAGAAATAAATGCAGCAGAAGAGGTGTTCTTTTAGAATGTGCTTGTAAGAAAAGGATATGCTCTATGCAGAGTAAGAGAACAGTACAAGGTGTAAAAACTGTACAAAAATTAGTAACTATTGGTACAAATTCTACATATGGATTTTGTTACATTGATGTATGTTCAACATAATTCCATTTATTGTTTTTCTACAGAGGCCATAACCCAGGGTTAACAATAGTTAGCCTGTAAGAAAGGTTACAGGTTGTCTTGTGTCTTTAGGTCTCATAAGAAAATGGACGATTACATTCATATCCAATTTTTTGTGGATCCTATTTAAGGCAAGCACTGAACATTTGAAACCAACAAACAAACCATGATCCCCCC
>JACDJE010000975.1:10820-50231 GCA_016647715.1 Pavo muticus | reverse complement strand
GAAAGCATGTATAAGAGTTTGATAACAGTCAGTGTGATTATAGTAACAGTCACAGCTTGGCAGGAAAATAGTTACTTGAGAATGACTGAGAAAATTGGCCAGGCTCTCAACCGATCTTGCTGGATATGTACGGCCCTCCCTAGAGGAGTGGGGAGAGTGCTGGTTTATGGGATAGTAGCACTAAATTGGACAATTCCAAATTGGGTGGAACTTGGAAAATATAAATATGGGATAGATGATAAGCCACATAATTGTCCTTAATTCGTCTTTCTAGTTATTAACTCTACTAGATCTATCTTTGTAGATAGGAAAAATGATAGTAAAGGTGGGGTGGGGGTCAGATGGCGAAACTTGACAGGCATAGGGTGTAGTTGGGAATACGGAATTCTGGGATAGTATAAGGGATAAGCTGAAAGGTGGAAGCAAGGTGAGGGGTGTGATCCTAGAATAGATGAGAAGTCACAACAGGTCTCGGATAAAAACGTACTCGGAATTGTAGGAATCATTCACCCACCAAGACCAGGCCATGTAAATTACCTCATGGGTACTGGTGGTTATGTGGAGATGGTCAGGCACGGAAAGCATTACCTTTAAATTGGACAGGGACATGCACTGCGGGATACTTGGTACCCCAGACCACTATGCATGAAGAGACCCCTCGGGGACTCTTGAGAACCCCCTGGATTTGAACTAAGCGCACATACAACCCCCTAGTTAGGCATAATACGGGTTTTCACAGCTTTCTGAGAGCCCTTATCCCATCTCTAGGAGTAGCTCAGCTGGAAAAGGCTATAGTAAATATCTCTGCAACTCTAGAAATAGTAGAAAATGCCACAACGGATGCATTACGAGCAATCCAAGAGGAGGTATCCTCCTTATCCAAAGTGGTACTTCAAAATAGGATGGCACTAGATCTATTAACAGCTAAAGAAGGAGGAGTATGTACAGTAAAAATCAGAGTTGCTGTGCTTACCTAAATAAGGACTTGAGAATTGAAACGGACTTAAGAAAAATTTGGGAGCAAACAAAGGTCCTGCATGAGACAAGTCAAGATAACACCGGCTGAGAAGTAGATCTATGGGGCTTACTTACTAGCTGGTTTCTGAATCTAGGATGGCTAAAACAGCTTTTCTTGGCCTGCATCATCCTGGTACTATTGTTATGTTTTACCTGTGTCATAATGAAGTGTTCTATGTACCTGTGCCAGAATACTAGGAAGGAGTGCGAGGTACGGAAGAGACATGAGCTAAGGCAAAAGGTGGAGAGTGGGACTTATTTCGGGACACGTTGAGAAGGAATAAAATAATCTAGCAGGTGGAAGTCCTGCTAGACTGAAGAAAAGAGGGGAATTGAAAATGGGCCCCCACAGTTAGAAGAGGGAAAGGGACTGAAAGGGACTTCACATAAACTGGGATAGGGGTAATTAGAAATAGTTTATGTAGATGGTGTTAGAAGAAGGGGAACTGCAGACACTAAGTCTGGGATAATGAGGAAATGAAGGCCATAAAGATAAGGGTTTGAGAACAGCCCGAGTACGTCTGGCAGTGAGGTGATTAGATGTCCTCAGGGCAAGCTGGAACTGGCTTGGGGGCTGCCCCTCCTGCGGGGTCAAGAAGTGTACAGAGTTTACAGTGAGGAAGATGATGAGCTGTCATCCCACGACCACCAGGAAAAGACCCTCACAACTCACTATGCACGTGCTGGGAGGGAGGGACCGCATGCTAATGGGCTATCAGGAATGTAATGAATATGTATCCGAATTCCTGGAAACTATTGATTATGTAGTAGTTCAGCCTATATCTGTAGCACGGTTTTTACTGACGGTGTGCAAGTTTGGTGAAAATATCCCCCTTGCACCAGAGCGTATGCTGGTAAACACATACCTGCTCTATATCCTTACAGGCTATAGGGTTAATTTCTGCATGTCACCAGTCCATTTCATTTCGCTGCACTCCGCTCCTCACAATCTCATTTCCCTTCTCTCCACTTCATTTCCTTTCCCTGCACTCTACTCCACTCCGCTCCATTTCCTTCCATTCCACTGTATTTCATTTCCCTCCACTGAATTCCACTCCATTTTATTTCTCTCCACTCTTCTCCCCATTTCATTTCCCTCCTCTCCAGTCAATTTCATTTTGCTGCAATCCACTCCTTACAATTTAATTTCCCTTTCGTCCTCTCAGTTTTATTTCCTTCCACTCCACTCCACTGATCTCCTTCTCATTTCCCTCTACTCCACTCCTCTCCATTTCCCTCCACTGCACTCCATTTCATTTCCCTCTTCTCTGCTTCACTCCATTTCCTTCAACTCCACATCATTTAATTTCCCTCCACTCCAATCCACACCATTTTCCTCCAATCCACTCCATCTCATTTCAATATACTCCACTCCACTACATTTCATCTGTATCCTCTCTATTCCACTTGATTTCATTTCCCTCCACTCCACTCCTCTCCATTTAATTTCCCTCCACTCCACTCCACTCTGCTCCATATCTTTCAAATCCACTCCTTTTCACTTCCCACAACTCCACTCTATTTCATTTCCCTCCACTCAACTCCTAATCATTTTTTTACATCCACTCCACTCAATTTCATTTCTTTCATCTACACTCCATTTCATTTCCCTACTCTCCAGTCTACTCCATTTCCTTCAACTCCACTCCATCTCTTTTCCCTCCTCTTAACTAAACTATTTCCTTCCCTTCAACTCTATTACCTATCCCTCCTCTCCACTGAATTTCACTCCACACCACAGTTTTATTTCCCTCCACTCCAATCCTCCCGATTTTATTTCCCTCCACACCACTCCACTCCACTCCACTCAATTTTCCTGCACACCACTCCATTTCATTTCCTTCCACTGCCCTCCATTTCATTTCCCTCCACTGCCCTCCATTTCATTTCCCTCAGCTCCAATCCACTCCGTTTAAATTCCCTCCACTCTGGTCCACTCTGTTCCTTTTCCCTCCCCTCTACTTTCCGTAATTTCATTTCCCTCGGCTCCAGTCCACTCCATTTCATTTTCCTCCACTTCACTCCTAATCATTGTTTCCCTCCACTCCACCCTATTTAATTTCTTTCATCTACCCTCCATTTCATTTTTTTCCACTCCACTCCGTCACTACTTTAGTTCACTCAACTCCATTTCCTTCCCTTCCACTCTATTACCATACGCTCCACTCCACTCCTCACCATTTTATTTCCTTCCACTCCACTCAACTCATTTTCACTCAGCTCCACTCCTCTCCATTTCATTTCCCTCCACTCCACACCATTTGATTTTCCTCCACTCCACTCTGTTTCATTTCTCTCCTCTTTATTCCACTCTATTTAATTTTTCTCCACTCCACTCCACTCCACTCCTCACTGTTTTATGTCTGCCTAATCCATGCATTTTCATTTCTCTACACTCCATTTCCCACCATTTCATTTCTCTCCACTCAACTCCATTTCACTTCCTTCTACTCCAGTCCATTTCATTTCCCTCCACTCCACTCCCGTCCACTCCATTTCCCTCCACTCAACTCTGCTACATTTCCCTCCTCTCCACTCCACTCCATTTCATTTCTCTCCACTCAACTCCTCACCATTTTATTTCGCTCCCCTCCACTCCACTCCATTTCACTTTTCTCCACTCACTTCTTTCCATTTCCCTCAACTCCACTCCATTTCATTCTCGCCTCTCTACTCCAGGGTACACCATTTCCTTCCACTACAATTAATTTCCTTTCCCTCCACTCCACTCCATTTCACTCCTCCTTACTCCACTCGGTTTTATTTCCCTCCACTCCTCTCCTCACCATTTTATTCCCTCTTCTCCATTTATCACCATTTCAGTTCCCTCCACTACACTCCACTCTATTTCCCTCAACACCACTCCACTCCATGTCTTTTCCCTCCGCTCCACTCTACTTTATTTAATTTCCCTCCACTCCTCTCCTCACTATTTCATTTCCCTCATCTCCACTCTATTTCATTTCCCTCCACTCCACTCAACCCAAGTCATTACCCTCCAATCCACTCCACTCCATTTCCTTCCACTCCACTCCTTTTCATTTCCCTCCACTTCAATCCACTCCACTGTATTTAATTTACCTCCACTAAACTCCACTCCATTTCATTTCCCTCCACTCCAATCAATTTAATTTCCCTCCACTCCAGTTCACTGTACTCCTTTTTATTTCCCTCTCCTCCACTCCTCACCATTTCAATTAGTCAGATCCACTCCATTTCATTTCCGATCGCTGCAACCCCTGCATTCCATTTTCCTCTACTCCACTGCATTCCTTTTTCCTCCACTCCTCTCCATGAAATTTCCCTCCAATCCACTCCACTCCATTTCATTTCCCTCCAGTTTAGTCCATTTCATTTCCCTCCTATCCACTCCGCTCCTTTTAATTTTGCTCCACTATACTCTAATAATTTCATTTCCTTCCACTCCACTCTACTCCCTTTCCCTCCTATCCACTATATATTCTTTTCGCTCCTCTCCGCACAACTACATTTTGTTCCAATCCCATCAATTTCATTTCCCTGCACCCCACTCTTTCTTATTTTCTCTCCACTCCACTCCAATCAAATTCCTTCAACTTCACTCCACTTCCTTTCCCTTCACTCCACTCCATTTCTTTTCCCTACTCTCCACTCCTCTCCATATCATTTCCCTTTAACCCACTCCTCTCAATTTTATTTCCCTCATCTCCACTCCTCCACTCTCAAATTCCATTCCCTCCACTCCACTCCATTTTTCTCCACTACGCTTCTCTCCATTCTCTTCTTTCCACCCCACTCCAGTTCATTTCCATCCACTTCACTCAACTCATTTTCCTTGCACTCCAGTCCATTCCATTACCCTCCATTACACTCCTATCTGTTTCATTTCTTTTCACTCCGCTCTGTTTCGTTTCTCTCACCTCCACGTCGTTTCATTTCTCTCCTTTCCATTCCTCTCTACTCCATTTTCCTTCACTCCACTCCATTTCCTTCCACTCAACTCCATTTCTTTTCCTTCCACTCAGCTCCATTTGATTTCCCTCACCTCCACGCCATTTCATTTCTCTCCTCTACACTCCTCTCTACTCCATTTTTCTCCACTACAATCCATTCCCTTTTACTCCATTTTTCTCCACTACAATCCATTTCCTTTTACTCCAGTCCACCCCATTTCCCTCAACTCCACTCCATTTCACTTCTCTCCACACTTCACTCCACTCCATTTTATTTCCCTCCACTCCACTCCATTTTATTTCCCTCCACTCCACTCCAGGCTACTCCATTTCCTTTTACTCCATTTCCTTTTGCTCCACTCCACTCCATTTCACTCCAGTGCAGTCCTCTCCATATCATTTTCCTTCACTCCTCAACACACCATTTCATTTCTCTCCACTCTATTCCACTCAGTTTAATTTCCCTCCGCTCTTCACCATTTCATTTCCCTCCATTCTACTCCATTTCATTTCCCTCCACTCCACAAAATTTCATTTCCCTCCTCTCCAATCCACTCCATTTCCTTCCACTTAACTCCATTTCATTTCCTTCCACTCCGCTCCATTTCATTTCCCTCATCTCCACGCCATCTCTTTTCTCTAGTGTTCTCTCGTCTCCACTGCATTTCATTTCCTTTTAGTCAACTCCACCCCATTTCATTTCCATCCACTCCACACCACTCGACTCCCCAACTCTCCACTCAACGCCACTCCACTCCACTCCACTCCACTCTTCCCCATTTCCTTCCCTTCCACTCACTTTCATTTGCAAACACTGCACTCCATTTCACTTCCCTCCACTCAACTCCACTCCATTTCATTTCCTCCACTGCACTCCACACCAATTCACTTCCCTCCACTCCACTCCCCTACATTTCACAGAATCACAGAATCATAGGGGTTGGAAGAGACCTCCAGAGATCATAGAGTCCAATCCCCCTGCCAAAGCAGGTTCCCTACACCAGGTCGCACAGGTGGGCGTCCAGGCGGGTCTTGAACATCTCCAGAGAAGGAGACTCCACAACCTCCCTGGGCAGCCTGTTCCAGTGCTCCGTCACCCTCACTGTAAAGAAGTTCTTGCGCACATTTGTGCGGAACTTCCTATGCTCCAGTTTCTGGCCGTTTCCCCTTGTCCTGTCTCCACANAAAACAATTCTATGATTGGTGCATAGAGAAAAACTATAAATCTTCTACAGTATCAGAAACATTCTCACTGTCAGCTGCCAGCTCCCTGTTTGCCACCCCCCTTTAAAACACTCCAAGGTCGCTGACAGTTGCAGCCTGGATTGCTCAGTCGAAGCAGTTATATCCCTTGTTATCCACGTATTCTTACAGCAGCAAATCCATACACCTTGCTCACCAAGTTATCTAGTGAATTGGCTTGGTTTACCGTACTGGACTTAAAGGATGCATTCTTCTGCCTGCCTCTAAGCCCTGGAAGCCAATCACTATTTGCATTTGAATGGGAAACCCCCAAATCAGGAAGAAGAACACAACTTACATGGACAGTGCTTCCCCAGGGGTTCAAAAACAGCCCGACTATTTTTGGGAATCAGCTAGCCAAGGATTTGGAGCAGTGGGAGCGCCCCTCCGGGAAAGGAGTTTTATTGCAGTATGTAGATTATCTTCTAATAGCTACAGAGACAGAGGAGTTATGCATAACATGGACTATAAGTTTGCTGAATTTTCTGGAACTCAATGGATATCGAGTTTCCCCACAGAAAGCCCAAGTGGCCAAACAGCAGGTAGTCTATTTAGGCTACGAGATCACCGCCTGACTGAGAATGCTTGGAACAGCAAGGAAGGAAGCCATCTGTCAAACCCCTGAGCCACGGACTGCCAAAGAGCTGCGCACATTCCTGGGAATGACAGGCTGGTGTCGACTATGGATACATAACTACGGACTATTGGTAAAGCCGCTCTTCGTGCTTTTAAAAAAACTAATCCCAATACTCTCACTTGGGATGGGGAAACCAGGAGAGCTTTTAAACAGTTAAAGCAGGAACTCATGCGGGCTCCTGCCTTAGGGTTGCCAGATGCAACAAAGCTATTTTGGCTGTTCTCATATGAGAAACAGGGAATGGCTTTGGGAGTCCTGGCCCAGGACTTGGGGCCCTATCGAAGGGCAGTAGCCTACTTCTCCAAGCAACTGGACGAAGTAAGAAAAGGATGGCCTAGCTGCCTAAGAGCAGAGGCTGCGCTAGTGTTAAACGTTCAGGAAGCGCGCAAATTTACTTTGGACCAGAAAATTACGGTATTAACATACCATACCGTCTCAGCTGTGCTTGAGGTGAAGGGTGGGCATTGGCTCTCACCCCAAAGATTCCTCAAGTACCAAGCCATCCTGGTGGAACAGGATGACGTGGAGATAGTAATAACTAACCTTGTCAAACCAGCATCATTCCTCAGTGGGACCTCAGGGGAACCAATAACACATGACTGTCTGGAAACCATCGAGGCAGTGTACTCCAGTTGACCGGACTTAAAAGAGGAACCGATAGAGGACGCCGAGGACTCGTGGTACACTGACGGTAGCAGCTTTGTGCGTCAAGGTGTGCGTAAAGCTGGGTATGTCGTGACTACTGATAATGAGGTAATAGAATCAAAGGCCCTAACTCCCAACACCTCAGCACAAAAGGCAGAAATTATAGCTCTAACTCGAGCATTAGAGCTGGCAAAAGGAAAAAAGATCAACATATGGACCGATTCTAAATATGCCTTTGGTGTGGTGCATGCCCACGGAGCAATATGGAAAGAGAGAGGACTATTATCAACCCAAGGAAAAGGCATTAAACATGCCAAGGAGATTCTCAGACTCTTAGAAGCAGTACAGCTACCGGAAAAGGTGGCCAGTATGCACTGCAGGGCGCATCAAAAGGGAAGAACACCAAACTAGGTGGGCAATGGTTTTGCAGACCGGGAGGCAAAAAGAGCAGTAGAAGGAGGTTCGGTGGAGTTGCATTCTCTGGTTCCAGACGGTAAAATCCAAATTGGCAGTGAAAAGCCCAGGTATTCGAAAGAAGATAAAAATCTTATAAAGGATCTAGGAGGACAAGTAGGAGAGAGAGGATGGGTCACTACTCCACAGGGCAAAATAATTATTCCCACAGTCCTATTATGGGCAGTGGTAATGGCTGAACACAGAAAAACACACTGGGAAGCCGAGGCACTGTATGAATATTTAGTCCTGCAAATAGTTGCCTGGAACTTATACTCCACGATTAAGCAGGTGACCCAACAGTGCGAAATCTGCCTGCAGAACAATCCCAAAACCAGCCATAAGATCTCATTAGGACAGATAGGGAAAGGAAATTATCCAAGACAGCAATGGCAGATGATTGATTTTTTGGAACTTCCAAGAAAAGGGGGGGGGACAGGTACATGTTGGTATTGACTGATACCTTTTCGGGATGGCCAGAGGTATTTCCTTGTAGGACTAACAAGGCCCGGGAGGTAACGAAAGTGCTGTTACATGAAATACTTTCAAGGTTCGGGGTTCCTGTAGCGATCTCATCAGACCGAGGCCCACATTTTATTGCCAAGGTGGTTCAACAAATAAGCACATTATTGGGAATTGATTGGCAATTGCATACACCTAATAGACCGCAATCAAGCGGACAGGTGGAAAAAATGAATCACCTGATCAAATTACAGATGGTAAAACTTGGTCAAGAGGCTGGGATGCCCTGGCCGCAGGCACTGGCTTTGGCACTTCTCAGAATTCGGACTAAACCCCGAACTAAGGAAGGATTAAGCCCATATGAGATTCTTTATGGGCGACCTTATACTGTACAAGAGGGGATCTCTATGCAGGTGGGGGATAAGGTGTTGAGTGAGNGCATTAGTGTACAGACACTTTAGGGAAGCAGCATCCCCCTGCCCCTCTCCATCCCTTTGAACTCCACCCTCTTCACCCATCAAGCTCTGTTTTGAGCCTTGAACTACCCACTCAACCTCAGTGGCCCTCATTTTGTCCCCCTCCCCCTTCATACCTAGTTTAAAGACTTTTCAATGAGTCCCGCCAGTTCCTCGGCTAGTATCCTATTACCCCTTGGAGACAGGCTACTTCCATCTGCAGCCATCATGCCAGGTGCCGAGTAAATTGCCCCGTGGTCAAAAAAAGCCAAAATTCCTGTGTTTGCACCAACTTCTAAGCCATTTATTAATGAGGTGGGTTTTTTGGATCCTCACAGTATCCTTCCCCGCCACTGAAAGTATAGAAGAAAAAACCACCTGCACACCTGCTCCTTCAACTACCCGCCCCAGTCCCCTGAAGTCTTTCTTGATAGTCCTCAAGCTTTTCTCAGCAAATTCATCACTGCCAGCCTGAACTATCAATAAGGGGTAATAATCAGAAGGGCTGACGCACGGAAATCAAACTCTATAGCCTGTAAGGATATAGAGTAGGTATGTGTTTATTAGCGATATGCATACGCCACGGTGCACGGGGGATATTTCCACCAAGCATGCACACTGTCAGGAAAAAGCGTGCTATAGTTATAGGCTGAACTAATCCATAATCAATAGTTTACAGGAATTCAGATACATATTCATTACATTCCCGATAGCCCATTAGCATGCAGTCCCTCCCCCCCTCGCGCATGCGCAGTGAGTTGTGAGGATCTTCTCTGGTGGTCTCCTGGTGGTCGTGGGATGAAGGTTCATCATCTTCCTCACTGTTACTCTGTACAATTCATGACCCCGAAGGGGAGGGGTAGCCCCCAAGCCAGTTCAAGCCTGCCTTGTGGACATCTAATCACCTCCCTGCCAGATGGCCTCGAGTTGTTCTTAAACACTTATCTTTATGGCCTTCATTCCCTCATTATCCCAGACCTGGTGTCTGCGGTTCTCCTTTCTTCTCACACTCTCTACATAAACTATTTCTAAGCAGTTCACACTCTCTACATAAACAATTTCTATTTACCCCTATCCCAGTTTCTGTGAAGTTGTGAAGTCCCTTTCTCTTTTCTAATTATGGGGCCCACTTTCAATTCCCAACCTTTTCTTCAATCTAGCAGGATTTCCACCTGCTAGATTATTTTTCTTCTTTCAGCGTGTCCCAAAATAAGCCCCACTCCCTGCCTTTTGCCTTAGCTCATGTCTTTTCCACACCTCGTACTCCTTCCTAGCATTTTGGCACAGACACATAGAACACTTCATTATGACACAGGTAAAACATACCAATAGTACCAGGATGATGCAGGCCAGGAAAAGCTGTTTTAGCCATCCTAGATTCAGTAGCCAGCTAGAAAGTAAAGAAAGCCACTGCTCTTAGGCAGCTAGGCCATCCTTTTCTTACTTCGTCCAGTTGCTTGGAGAAGTAGGCTACTGCCCTTCGATAGGGCCCCAAGTCCTGGGCCAGAACTCCTAAAGCTGTTCCCTGTTTCTCATATGAGAACAGCCAAAATGGCTTTGTTGCATCTGGCAACCCTAAGGCAGGAGCCCGCATGAGTTCCTGCTTTAACTGTTTAAAAGCTCTCCTGGTTTCCCCATCCCAAGTGAGAGTATTGGGATTAGTTTTTTTTAAAGCACGAAGAGCGGCTTTACCAATAGTCCGTAGTTATGTATCCACAGTCGACACCAGCCTGTCATTCCCAGGAATGTGCGCAGCTCTTTGGCAGTCCGTGGCTCAGGGGTTTGACAGATGGCTTCCTTCCTTGCTGTTCCAAGCATTCTCAGTCAGGCGGTGATCTCGTAGCCTAAATAGACTACCTGCTGTTTGGCCACTTGGGCTTTCTGTGGGGAAACTCGATATCCATTGAGTTCCAGAAAATTCAGCAAACTTATAGTCCATGTTATGCATAACTCCTCTGTCTCTGTAGCTATTAGAAGATAATCTACATACTGCAATAAAACTCCTTTCCCGGAGGGGCGCTCCCACTGCTCCAAATCCTTGGCTAGCTGATTCCCAAAAATAGTCGGGCTGTTTTTGAACCCCTGGGGAAGCACTGTCCATGTAAGTTGTGTTCTTCTTCCTGATTTGGGGGTTTCCCATTCAAATGCAAATAGTGATTGGCTTCCAGGGCTTAGAGGCAGGCAGAAGAATGCATCCTTTAAGTCCAGTACGGTAAACCAAGCCAATTCACTAGATAACTTGGTGAGCAAGGTATATGGATTTGCCACTAGAGGATATAGATCCTCCACTATCTTATTGATTGCTCTTAAATCCTGCACTATTCGATAACTCCCATCAGGTTTCTTGACTGCGAGAATCGGGGTGTTATATTTTGATTCACATTCTACCAGAAGCCCATATTTTATGAACCAATCAATTATCGGCTGTATCCCTTCTCTATCCTCTGTCCTCAGGGGATACTGCTTAATTCGTGGGGGCTGGGCTCCCAGCTTTACCTTAGTTACTGTGGGGGGGCATTCCTTGCACGTCCTGAGGTTTCGGTTGCCCACACCCCCGGATACACTTGGTTATTTACTTCTTTGGGAATTCCTGCATCCCCTGGAGTGGTTAATAATGCTAAACTAAGTACTTTTATGAAGGAATCATCTTTTACTTTGAACTTCATTTTTCCTGATTCAAACTTTATTTCTGCCCCTAATTGGGGATGTGGTGAGTCAGGTAGGTACAAGAACTAATGTATCCCTACTTGTTTTTCCAATTTAAATTCTAAAGGTTGAGGAAATAAGCCTTTTCGGGTTGGCCAGTGGCTCCCTTTACCATTATAAACTCTCTACTTATTGGGGTTTAAATCTTCGTTTAAATCTGTGCAGGCTGCACCAGTATCTACTAAAAATTCCACACTCTGCTGTTTACTCCCTAGCTTTTTTTTAACCAGTAACTCCGCTAGGGTAACCTTCCCAGGTTCCCATCCTTCAACTTTGCAATCAGAGACTGTTCCCTCTCACTCAGCTTAGTAGGATTTCTCCACCAGTGTCCCATTTCCCTGCAGTTTGCACACTGCTTTCATTGCAGTGGGGCAGAGCCCTCCCTGGGCTCTTCCAGCCCCCCCACCTCTCTCTGAGCGGACCTCTGGGTCCTACGGCCCTATTCTAGCGCCGCAACAGTACTAGATGGTGTTATTCCCAATTTCCTTACTATCTCTATTTCTCAATCAGGTTTTTTGTTGTTGTTTTTGTTTTCCCTCATATTGCTCACCTCTCTTCGGTCCTGATATCCCTGTTACACCCTGCTCATCTTTGCCTTCCTCAGCCTGTGTCCTTCCCAAACCTTTTTACTTTCCAAACTCTCATCATTACATAAACTACTAACATCATATTTCAGTTTCACCTCCTCCTCTCCAGAGGCTTCCAGTGCTAACACTGGGATTTTGGTTTCCTAGATCTCTGCAGATGAAGGCAATTCTCACTTTCAGTGCCCCATTCTCTCATTATCCCAGACCTGGTGTCGGCGGTTCTCCTTTCTTCTCACACTCTCTACATAAACTATTTTTAAGCAGTTCATACTCTCTACATAAACAATTTCTGTTTACCCCTATCCCAGTTTCTGTGAAGTCGTGTGAAGTCCCTTTCTCTTTTCTAACTATGGGGCCCACTTTCAGGGCGAATCAGTCCAGGAAGTTTCCTAGAAATGTCCCTGACCCGTGCCCCAGGGAGGCAGCACACCTCCCTACGGGTAGGGTCAGGCCGACATATAGGGCCTTCCGTTACTCTCAGCAGGGAGTCACCTACGACAATCACCCTTCTGTCCTTCCGGGTGGAGGCAGTCTTGAGGCATGGGGTCGACCGCTTCACCCGAGGCGACCTCACGGGTGGACCTCCCTCCACACCCTCACTCACCTCTCCCTCGAGTTCCAGGGCCTTAAACCTATTTCACAGAGGCACCTGGGGAGCCGAGGATGGTCGGGATGGGGGATGCCCACTTTGCCGAGCAGGTATCTGTTTCCACTCCTCCTACTCTCTCAAATTGCCTTGCTCTGCTCGGCAATGACAGGGTAGGGGGTCCACCACTGTCTGGTGAATGTCAGATGGATGCCTTTCGTGGAGAGAGTTACAGTGCTTTTGCCACTGCCCCACCCCCCCCGATTCTTCACTAGTATTGCTAGGGGTAGGAGGGGACAGGGGGCTCACTGCAGCAGGAACACAGTCTGCCTGCCGGTTCCCCTCTACCACCTGTTTGCAAGGTGGTAGGGGGTGACATGCTCCATGTGGAGCCTCAGCTGTGTGCCAAGACCTCGGGGCCGATAGGGACTGGCACCACCAATCAATCTTCCTCTCACATTCCTTAATGGTCCTTAGCCTCTCCACCTCCTCCTTCAGGTTGACCACAAGGCTGATTAAGTCATTTAGCTGGTCACACCTTACACAGGCACTGCCTCCATCACCTGGCACTGCAAAGGTCAAGCTCTGGCACTCATCACAGCCAGTGACCTGCACACTAGCGTGTTGTTTTGGGACCTCAGTCTGGGTCTGCACATTCTTCTTGGCTGCAGTCTTCTTTTTCCGTGTGCAGGGGACCTCAGTCTGGGTCTGCACATTTTTAGTGGCAGTAGCCTTCAGCCAGGGTGCAGCCATGGTAAACCAGCAGACTCACTAGTGCAAATTAGAATAGCCTTAACGGGGTGAGACTGATCAGCCCCGCCCTGCTGCTGGTAGTGCTGGCTCTGCCCTTACCCCTTTACCAGGTCGTTAACGGGTGCCCCCGCACTTCTCACTCACTTCACAGTAATAATACTCCTCCTCTTCGTCCTGGTAGACAGCGACGCGTCGCTGCCCTCCCTGAGGCTTTTTCTAGGCAGTGGGTGCAGAGCCGGGCTGCTCTGTTGCCCTGGGAATCCCTCCTGGATGAGGGAACCGATCGAAGCCCCCGTGCACCCTGCGATCAGCTGCTGCGGCTCTGGCTGAGACAGCTCCGAAGCATCAAACCTCGGCAAAAAAGGGCTTCTTCTGGGTTTGAGCCCATTTAAATCTCCCGCCGTTGCCCTGGCAATGCCTCCACCACGTCAGCCGCTCTCGCGAGAGCTGCCAGGCTGCTCTGTTGCAAAAAAAGTTCCACAGAGAGGTTTGCCCTTTCCAGAGGCTGGAAGGACCCAGACCGCTTTTCCCAACATGCTCTTTACATGTACTACAGGGACTTTATCTCCCTCTACAGTATGCAGGAAGCTGGATTGGGTAGGACCATCACGATTGATAGACCCTCTGGTATTGAACAACCAGGTGGCTTCTGCCAAATGCTTCTCCCAGTGCTTAAATTTTCCATCACCCACTGCTTTTAACATGGTTTTTAACAACCCACTGAATCGTTCAATTTTACCAGAAGCTGGTGCATGATAGGGAATATGATAAATTCACTCAGTGCCATGATCGTTGGCCCAAGTACTTACAAGAGAATTTTTGAAATGAGTCCCATTGTCTCACTCAATTCTTTCTGGAGTGCCATGTCGCCACAGGACTTGTTTCTCGAGACCCAATATGGTGTTTCAGGAGGTAGCATGGGGTACTGCGTATGTTTCAAGCCACCCAGTGGTTGCCTCCACCATGGTGAGCACATAATGCTTACCATTGAGAGATCGTGGCAAGGTGATATAATCAACCTGCCACGCCTCCCCATATTTTTACTTTGGCCATCGCCCTTCCCCCCAGAGAGGTTTCATCCTCTTGGCTTGTTTAATTATGGCACATGTGTCACAGTCATAAATAACCTGTGCAATAGCGTCCATAGTTAAGTCCACCCCTCGGTCTCTAGCCCATTCGTATGCTGCATATCTTCCTTGATGGCCCAAAGTCTCACGGGCCCACCGAGCTAGAAATAATTCACTTTTGGGTTGCAAGTCCAAGTCTATTTGAGCCACCTTAATTTTGGCAGCTCGATCACATGGCACATGAGCATCTACATGGCGCACCTTTACAACCATATCCATTATTTGGGCAGCAATGTCTTTCCACAGTTTAGCTGCCCAAATAGGTTTACCCCTCCGCTGCCAGTTATTTTGCACCCACTGCTGTTGCCACCCCCATAAGGCATTTGCCACCATCCATGAGTCAGTGTAAAGATAAAGCACTGGCCACCTCTCCTGTTCAGCAACATCTAAGGCCAGCTGGACAGCCTTTACCTCTGCAAATTGGCTTGATTCTCCTTTCCCTTCAGTGGCCTCTGCAACTTGTCTTGTGGGGCTCCACACAGCAGCCTTCCATCTGCGATGCTTCCCCACAATACAACACAATCCGTCCGTGAACAGGGCATATTTCTTTTCATTTTATGGTTGTTCACTGAATGGAGGGGGCTCTTTAGAACGTGATACTTCTTCTGCTGGTGATGTTCCAAACTTCTTGCCTTCAGGCCAGTCCATGATCACCTCTAGGATTCCTGGACGGCTGAGGTTCCCCATCCGAGCTCGTTGTGTAATCAACGCAATCCACTTACTCCAAGTGGCATCAGTAGCATGACGGGTGGAGGGAACCTTTCTTTTAAACATCCAGCTCAGCACTGGCAGTCGAGGTGCCAGAAGGAGCTGTGTTTCAGTACCGATTACTTCGGAAGCAGCCCAAACCCCCTCATATGCAGCTAAGATCTCCTTTTCAGTTGGAGTGTAGCCCTCTTCCGATCCCCTGTATGCTCGACTCCAAAATCCAAGGGGTTGGCTCAGGTCTTTCCTGAGGCTCTTTGCCAAAGACTGCAAGTGGGACCTTTCTCTCCAGCAGCGGTGTAAAGGATGTTCTTCACATCCTGTCCCATTCGTACTGGCCCCAGGGCCACAGCACGGGGTATCTCCTGTTTAATCTGTTCAAAAGTCTGCTGCGGCTCAGGACCCCACACAAAATCATTCTTCTTCTGCGTCACCTGATAAAGGGGGCTTACAATGAGGCTATAGGTTGGAACATGCATTCTCCAAATGCCCACTACGCCCAGAAAAGACAGTGTCTCTCCCTTGCTAGTGAGTGGAGACATAGCAGTGATTTTGTCGATCACCTCTGCTGGAATGTGACGACGCCCATCTTGCCATTTTATACCTAGGAATTGAATTTCCTGGGCAGGTCCTTTCACTTTGCTTCGCTTAATAGCAAAACCAGCTTGCAGAAGAATTTGGATTATTCGCTCTCCTTTTGTGAAAACTTCTGCTGTATTGCACCACACAGCGAAATCATCAATGTACTGCAGGTGCTCAGGAGCACTGCACTGTTCCAATACAATTTGGATCAACCCATGGCAAATGGTTGGGCTGTGTTTCCACCCCTGGGGCAAATGGTTCCAGGTATACTGAATGCTACTCCAGGTGAAAGCAAACTGTGGCCTACAAACTGTGGCCAAAGGAATGGAAAAGAAGGCATTAGCAACGTCAGTGGTGGCATACCATTTGGCTGCTTTTGACTCCAGTTCATTCTGGAGTTCTAATGTGTCTGGTACAGCAGCACTCAGTGGGGGTGTGACTGCATTCAGGCCACGGTAGTCTACCGTCAGCCTCCATTCTCCACTGGCTTTACGCACTGGCCAGATGGGGCTGTTAAAAGATGAGCGAGCTTTGCTGATCACTCCCTGGCTCTCTAGCTGACGAATTAACTTATGAATGGGGAGCAAGGAATCCCTATTTGTGCGGTACTGTCGTCTGTGCACTGTTTTTGTGGAAATCGGTACCTGCTGCTCTTTTACTCGTAGCAACCCCAAAACAAATGGATCTTCTGACAGGCCTGGCAAAGCAGACAGCTGCTTAATGTTGTCTGTGTCTACAGCAGCTATTCCGAAGTCCCATTGATATCCCTTAGGATCCTTGAAATGCCCCCTTATGAGGTAATCAGTACCAAGCATATATGGAGCCCCTGGGCCAGTCACAATAGGGTGCTTTTGCCAGTCTTTACCAGTGAGGCTTATCTCGGCCTCCAACCCAGTCAATTCTTGAGAGCCCCCAGTCACTCCAGAAATATGGATTGATTCTGTCCCTTCATGACTCGTGGGCATTAGAGGGCACTGTGCACCATTATCCACCAGTGCCTTATATTCCTGTGGTTCTGATGTGCCAGGCCATCGAATCCACACAGTCCAATAAACTCTATTAACCTTTTTCCCCCGTGACTGAGGGCAGGGCCCCTCTATTCATTACCTGTTGTAACTGGAGCAACTGCTCTGGTGATTGATCTGTTTTTTAATTGTCTCACCCGTGCTCGTAGTACAGGAGTAGCTTGGTCATGCCACTTCCTCATGCCCTATCCATGGTCACATAGGTAATGCCACGAGGCAATATGTGGTTTAGTTTTACTGTTGTTCCTTGCTTGAGTCGGAAAGAGTTTGCCTTTAATAGCAGAGATTTTTGATGATTCATTTGAGAGGGATGGTTCATCACATTTAATTAGTTGCATTTTCATTAGTTTGATCAGCTCCTTCATTAGGCTCCTTGGATTATCCTGATCTTCATCACGCGTTTCTGATACTACTACGCGTTCATCACGATTAATCAACAGAACACTTGCTCTTGCACTTCATTCAGTTTGTCTGTTACTTGTGAGATGGCGGAAATTGAAGCGAGAGTTGGGTGTAGCTGTTGTTCATAGTTGTGGAGTGTAAGAATCAACTCAAAAACTAAGGGTCTTCTCTGTTGGTCTTCGTATCTGTCAAACGTTGCTGCTCGTGTACTGGCGTATCTTTCTGGTGCTGTTCCTGTGAGTTTCCGCCATATTTCAGGCGTTGTCCTCACTCTTTCAGGACCATGATCTTGGCATGGATTGTTAGGAACAAAATTACGGTCATACAACATTTCCACCACGGCTATTTCCCTCAAATACTGGATACCTTTTTCAACTGTATCCCACTTGCTCATCACAGGCTTCAAACTGTCTTTGAAGAGATGCCTTTCCTTCACAGCTACTAACAGTCATTCCCAGAGGGTGGCAGCCCCATCCAAACATCTACTAATCCCTCTATCAAAAGCTGAGTCTCTAGTCTCTAGTCTCTAGGCAATGCCTCCTTGTTGGCGAGCTTCATTACCATCTAGAGACAAGCTACTGGCCCCTCTGTCCCAACAGCGAAGTAACCAGGAAACAAGAGTTTCATTCGATTTCCGTGTAAACTCCTTTCTTGAGCCTTGGATTTCAGTCAACTTCAGAGGTCGACGAACAGTAATAGAGACTTCCTCTTCATCACTCCCTTCTCCATGTCTCTTAGTTTTTTCTTTTGCCTTTCTCGATACTGGTGGTTCTGAGGAGGGCCCCTCGCCTGGATCTTCCTCTACCTCCTCCTCTGCTTCTTCTTTTTTCCTTTCTAGACGCAAGGACACTTGTTTCCATTTCTTGCCTTCCACAGGAGCAACTGACGTTGTTACTGGTGTTTCCTGTGATTGATCCAATTTCACTTGGAGATTTCCCCCTTCGGCTTGAACCTCAGCTCGAAAACTCTCTCTCTCCAGAGTAGTATTATATAGGGTGCGGTAAGCACAAGCCAAGCCCCAAATAAGTTGTACCTCCTTAGATTTACTTAAGCCGCACCGTCCCTGACTCAAATACTGGCTTAGTTTCTTGGGCTCCCACAGGTGTTCAAGAGTGAAATCCCACAACATTGCAGGTCCCCATGCTTCTAAGATTTTTCCTAAACTTCTCCATCTTCCCTGCCAGTCAGCATTCTCTGGTTTTGGAGGAGACTCCTTCCACATAACACGAATGGATAGGAGTACATTCTGGGAGATTGATAACATGCACACATGTATGACCACGAGCATGAACACTAGCTCGGCATTCGAAAATCATGTGACGAATAGAGAAGAAAGCCTGGAAACCGGTTTGAACATTGGCTTGTTTGTAAAATTAGCTATCCCATCTGGGATGCAAGTGTCAAAATTCAAATTATACCACATCGCATATAAGTACCAGGCAGGTGTCTCCATCAGTGCCCTTATTTGGTTATATATGAACACAATTCCACAATAAGAAATCATGACGTTAATAATAGGCCATTAAGTTGCAAAGAACATAATGGCTTTTAGTCCCTTAGACAGCGCTTCTACAATAAAGAGTGGATTCATAGCTGGTAGCTGCTAAAAAGGGAAGAAAAAATAAACAGAAACCACTCTGTACAGTGTCCAGAGATTGGCAGACTGCCCAGACTACAATCTAAACTATGAAGGTCAAAGTAGCAATGTTTTTGCAGTCTCTGGCTTGAAGAAACATATATATTTTTTTCTGCTCATGTTAAATGCTTCAGAGTGCCCGCATTCTCCACCAAAAACTGTTGAAGGGTATAAGATGGATCTGAAACACATAGGGTAAAAGATAGTTTATAGAAGCAAATACGCAGTGGCTTCTAAAAGAATGGACATTGCAACATGCTGGGATTAGGACAATGTGGGGTGGAGGACAAAGATGAGAGTTTTGAGAACAGCATGAGGACATTTGGTGAGTAAGTGATAAGATGTCCACAAGGCAAGTTAGAACTGGCTCAGGGGCTACCCCTCCCACAGGGTCACAAGTTTACAGCGAGGAAGACTACAAGCCTTGGTGAGGAAGACGATGAGCCTTCATCCCATGTTGTAGAATATTTGGATAACAAGGGATATAATTTGCTACGACTGAGTAATCCAGGCTGCAGCGGTCAGCGACCTTGGAGTGTTCATGAGGGAGGTGGAAAACAGGGAGCTGGAAACCGACAGTGAGAAAGTTTCTGATACTGCAGGAGATTTATAGTTGTTTTTCTCTATGCACCAGTCATAGAACTGTACTCGCCCACTATTTGCTAGATAAGCAGTGTAATTTTTAGCTCACTACATAAGCTGTATGCGGTGTGTGTATTTTTAGCCCGCTGCTTTCTCTATGTAAGTGTGGATTTTCTGAATAAAGGGGAGCATGATGAATTAATCATATTGATACCTGTCATGACTCTGGAACTGTCTCTTCGTCAAGTGGCGTCCGAACAGGGACCTCATCGGCTTCGAGCTGGATTCCAAAACTTCTGCAAATGGCAGGAGCCTGGGAAGTGAGGAGATAGGAAGACGAGCTCGCAGTGAGGCAATTGGCACACATGCGGATCGGGATCACGACCTGATAGCTCGTAAGTGAATTTTCCTCCACAATGGAGAAAGCAGCGGCTGCTCAGTTATTGATGAGTATCCTTGCGAAGCGGGGTGAAGTGTGCTCATTGAAGCACTTAAAGGCTTTATTGACTTGGGGGGAGAAAGAAGGATTCGTTACGGAAGTACCGTTAATATTTAGCCCTGAGGAATGGAGGGCAGTAGGTGATCAGTTATGGGAGAAGACTATAAGTGGCGGCAAGGTTGATAAGGACTTATGTGTAACTTGGCGATTGGTCATCAATATGCTGAAAAATATGCAGACGGAACAGAAAGTGGCTATGGCTGCTGTGAGATACTGGAGTTGCTCAAGACCGAGGAGCTGATGTCGCCCAACGTGGGGCAAATCAAGCTGAGGTTGAGCGAGCCCGGTCTGGCAGTGCCGCCCGACTGAACTACAGAGAGATTGTTTTTGTGCATGCCCGCGCCGTTCTGCAGGACAGAAGGTGAGCAGTCGGGAACTATGGGGAATTCACTAACGAAGGAGCAACAAGTACATCTTGAAGTACTACGGTTAGTTTTAAAGTTTCTGAATCAGTCTGTATCTACCTCAGTATTAGTTACTTTTCTTAAATGGATAAGCAAAAATGTCCCTGAATTTCCGAAAACTGGGTTCTCTCTTGATGGAGAACTTTGGGACAAAATTGGCACAAAACTCTGGGAGGTTTCTATTACTAAAGACAGAACAGCTGCTAAACTTTTACCTGTCTGGCACCAAATAATGGAAAGGCTTTAACAAATACGACAAGGAAGAATTTCTTCCAACTATTTCCCATCGCCCTCCCTCCTACCCCCTCCACTGCCCCTTGATGCAGAAAGCGGCTCGGATTCGATCCGTGGCTCCGACCCCGCCCCTGGCCGGGGAGAAGAGAAATCACGACGCTCATCGCACTCCCTCCCGCCCTCGGCTCCGTCCACGACGCTCGTCGCACTCCCTCCCGCCCTCCCGCCCTCACCTCCGCCCCCGACGCTCGTCGCACTCCCGCCCTCTGCCCCGCCCCGAGGCCCCCCTCTGCGCCGCTCAGGCCCAGCAGCCCCACGGTGATGCGGCGATCACACGATTGGAAAATTTTACAGCAAGCAAAGAAGACAGTTTCGGACTATGGTATTGGGTTTGAGGCGGCTTGACAAATAATTAGTTGGATTTTCTTTTTTTTTTCAGCAGATGTGATGGCACCATATGATTGTATGACTATAGCAAAATTATTGTTATCCCCTTCACAATTGTTACTCTTTGAGTGTGAGTGGCGTAGACTTGCTGATCATGATAAAAAAAAGGGGGAATTTAATATAAGGGGAAGTGATGTCAACTGGGTGTGTTATTGATGTGGTAAAATGGGGCATGTAAAAAAGAAATGTTTTTCCATGGTATGGTGTGATAAATGTCAGAATGATACTCATGTAACTGCAGCCTGCTGATGCTCGGGAAACGGGAAGCTCCAACCCGAGCGTGAACAGCCGCCGCGCCACGACAACAGTAGCGGCTTCGGCCCAGATAGCGGCACCCTTCACGATGGCGCCGTCGACTCCGAGCGTCGCTAACATCACAGGGCCCTCAACAGCAGCCTTACCCACCCCAGCAACTGACCTGCAACCAGCCACGAGAGGAAGCCTCGGCCTGGACCTGGCAACCGCAATAGATATGACTATTATTGATTGTAAGCCCGTTCGGGTCCCATCCACGACTAAAGGACCGCTGTTGATAGCAGGGTCGCCAACTGGGGGACTTCTACTTGGTCGCTCCTCCACCAGATTGCATGAACTAAATGTCCTTCCTGGACTTATTGATGCGGACTTTGAAGGTGCGATTCAGATTGTCGTACAAACACAGTTCCCGCCCGTGCACATCCCAGCGGGGTCACGTATTGCACAAATAGTTCCCCTACCAAACCTTCTACACGACATACAGCCCACCCATGCAGAACATAGAGGAGACAGGGGCTTTGGTTCTACTGGAGGCCTCATCCTCCTCACCGTACCTATGAAATACCTGGGATGGAGCATCACTCAATCCTGCATCCGCCCACAGAAGCTGTCACTCCACACTGACATTCGAACTCTTAATGATGCATAAAAGCTCCTAGGCGATCTACAGTGTCTACAAGCTATAGTGGGGTTCTCCAACGAGGATCTGGAACCCCTACGCTCGCTACTTAAAGGAACCGATCCTGCCGCTCGCGTTTCGGTCTCCCCAGAACAACATCAGCTAATTGACTGTCTCGCACATCTTATTTCTGAACGTGCTGTGAATAGGCGCGACCCTTCCCTTCCCATTGACTTAACTATCATGTATGGGTCCTCCCAACTCTTAGGTGCACTGGCGCAGTGCAAAAGGAAAAAGGGGGAAAGGAAGGATGTACGGGTTTTAGAATGGATTTTTACAACGCTGCAGCCAAAGACAACAATTCAGCGAGCGACTGAAAACCTGGCAGAAATTGTGCGCAAGGGCCGCCAACGAATCCTTAGCATCTCTGGTGAAGAACCTGGGGCGATATATCTCCCTATAAAACGGGTGGATTTGGACTGGTATTTACAGAACTCGGAGGATTTGGCTATAAGTTTATTAACAACAGGACGGCCTATAGTGGTACACTCACTCCCTTCGCCGATAATAGTTAGAGCATGTCCAGAATGCAGCCACCATGGGCCAGGATTAGGAGTGAGTGTCAACCCTAGGGGGCTGGGGCCATTGGAGATCTGGCAAATGGATGTTACACACATGCCAGAATTCGGTAGATTGCAGTGCATATGTGCATGTTACCATAGATACCTTCAGTAAGTTCATCTGGGCCACAGCGCAAGCTGGAGAAAAGGCCTTGCATGTAATATGACATCTGACAGCCTGTTTTGCAGTCATGGGCCTTCCTCGGTCTATAAATCAGATAATGGACCCGTGTATACGAGTCATAGATTTAAAACCTTTTGTAGACGATGGGGGGTAGGCCATGTGACTGGAATACCACACTCGCCAACGGGGCAAGCTATAGTAGAAAGGGCACATCAAACATTAAAGCGATATCTCCAGAAGTATAAGGATGTTCAAGACACCCATGAACGAGTGGCGAAAGCGCTATTTATGCTAAATCATCTGTGTATCTTTGGGGACAGCTCAGAAACCCCAGCTCAGCTGCACGGGCAGATAGTCGAATCTGGGGAGGGGCTACCTATGTATGTGAACTACAGAAACTAGGCACCATCATGGATATAGATGAGCAGTTAAAAAAAGGCTTTGTTTGTTTTGAATCATTTGTGTTTAATGGGAGGAAGGGAGGAACCTCTGATAGTTATCCATCATCGGGCTGTTAAGCAGGGTATGAATAATGCATTACCAAAGATTCAGGTTTTGTATCGGGATCCTGCTTCAGGTCAATGGAGAGGGCCTGCTTCAATGCTATTTACAGGAAGGGGATATTGCTGTATCTCCACAGATACTGGTCCTATTTGGATTCCAAGTCGTTGGGTAAAAGCTGCTGTAAATTATAAAGACGAAGGCCATGCCTCTGGTAATTCTGTTGGTGATGGCAATCCTGACCAGGATTGAATCTTGTACCAATTTATGGGTATTTTGAGCTAATGTGACAGATACTCCGGAATTTTGTTTTGCCTTAATGTCAACTACTGACCCATTTAGGACGTGTTTAATTAGTATGCCTTTTCTTGATCCTAGTGAACTTGGAGCTTATTCAACAGTAAATTGCAGTGAGGAGATGGTTGTTTTAAATTGCTCTGCAGAATTGATATGACTGGAATTGTGTGTTTCTTACTTGTTGGTATTGCCTTTAAACTTGTTGCATGACAAATGACATTAGTAATGGTATGATATAGTAAGTGATTTTTCTGTGTTATTAATGCAGTCTCAAGAATTAGAATTATTAGCTATTATCTAGGTTGCCGTGTGTTTCTTTTATTTTTTATAGTAGATCGAATGTGAACTAAACAGGATTTGATGTTACCAGTGCTGGAATTTATGGGAATAGTTCTTTTAAATGTATTAGTAATGCTCAGTTATGATGCTATCAGCTTATCAATTAGCCTTTTCTTGATTTGTGAAGACAAAACCTGGAAAAGAATCCCTGGCAAAGGGATGACCCTGTATTATAGAACAGCAGGAATGATCTAAGGAGGAAAACTTATTTTACTAACTATGATATCGGAATGCAAGATAACACAATATAATACAGTCTAATTGAAATTGAGACTAATAAATCAAATAAAATAGGAGAGAGAGAGTTTTCTGAAACTGAGCAAACCGGCAGGCACACAGCTTGGAAGCACACACACACCCTCCGCCAGGCAGTGAGAGAGACCGAGTGAGTTCCCGTGACTTGCATGACCTATCTTCCTCTCTGACCATTAGGTCCTCTGGGACATGTAGTTCTTCATCTCTGTGCTCCACATGATGTTATGATGTGGAATAAGAATAGCAAAATTACAAAACCATGACATCTCACTTCCCGCCACTCCACTGCATTTCATTTCCCTCCACTCCATTTCACTTCCCTCCCCTCAACTTCACACCATTTCATTTCCCTCCACTCCACTCCATTTCATTTTCTGTCCACTCCGTTTCCCTCCATTCCACTCCTCTCCATTTCCTTCCACTACACTCAATTTCATTTCCCTCGACTGCACTCCTATCCATTTCATTTCCCTCCATTTTACACCATCTCTCCACTCCATCTCACTTCCCTCCCTTCCACTCCACTCAACAATATTTCCTTCCCCTTAACTGCATTTCATTTCCTTCAACACCACTCTATTTCATTTTCCTCCACTCTACTCCAGTCCATTTTCCTCCACTACACTCCTATCTGTTTCATTTTATTCCACTCCGCTACATTTCATTTCCCTCACCTTCATGCCATTTCGTTTCTCTTCTCTCCACTCCTCTCAATTTCCTTCCACTCTACTCCCTTTCATTTTGCTCCACCCCACTCCGTTTCATTTCCCTCCACTCCTCTCAACTCCATTTTCTTCAACTACTCTCCATTTCCTTTTCCTTCTCTCCAGTCCATCTCTTTTCCCTACACTCTACTCTACTCCATTTCCTTCCACTCCTCTCCCTTTCATTTTTCCTCACTCCTGTCCACTCCATTTCCCTCCACTCTACTCTGTTTCATGTCCCTCCACTCCACTCTACTCCATTTCATTTCCCTCCCATCCTCTCTAAACCATTTAATTTCCCTCAACTCCATTCCATGTNATTTCCCTCCCATCCTCTCTAAACCATTTAATTTCCCTCAACTCCATTCCATGTAATTTCACTGCACTCCACTCCTCACTATTTCATTTCCCTCCTCTCCACTCCAGTCAACTCCATTTCCTTCCACCCCGCTTCATTTCCTTTCCCTCCACTCCATTTCGTTTCCCTCTACTCCACTCCACTCCTCTCCACTCCATTTCATTTCCCTCCGCTCCACTCCACTTTCTTCCAATCCACTCCATCTCATTTCACTCCACACCACTTTACTACATTTTATTCCACTCCAATCAATTTCATTTCCCTGCGCTCCACACTTTTTCTTTTCCCTCCACTCTACTCCACTTTATTTCCTTCCACTTCACTGTGTTTCCTTTCCCTTCTCTCCAATCCTTTATTTTCCCTATTCTGAACTCCACTCCATTTCATTTCTCTACTCTCCAGTCAACTCAATTTTTTCCACTCTACTCCATGTCCTTTCCCTCCACTTTACTCTTCTCTACTTGATTTTTGTTCTGTCCAATCCATTTAATTTTAGTCCACTCCACTCCAGTTCCCTCCACTTCACTCCACTGCACTCCATTTCATTTCCCTCCACTCAACTCCACTCCATTTCATTTCCCTCAACTCCACTCAACTCCATTTCATTTCTCTCCATTGCACTCCTCTCCATTTCCATCCACTCAGCTCCATTTCATTTTTCACTACTCCTCTTCATTTTATTTCCATCCACTCCACTCCTAATCATTTTTTCCCTCCATTCCACTCCATTTCATTTCTTTCATTTACACTCAATTTCACATCCCTCCTCTCTGCTCCAGTCTCCTCCATTTCCCTCCACTCCACTCCATGTCACTCCACTCCACTCTGCTCTTTTTCATTTCTTTCACTTTCACGCCATTTCTTTTACCTTCTATCCTCTCTTCTCCATTTCATTTTCCTCCACTGCACTCCATTACCCTCCACTGCACTCCATTTAATTTCCCTCCACTCAACCCCACTCCACTTCATTTCCCTCCACTCCTCCCAACTCCATTTCCTTCAACTCCACTCTTTTTCATTTCCCTTCTCTCCACTCCATTTCCCTTCTCTCCACTCCACTCCATTTCCCTCCAGCCCACTCCTCTCTGTTTCTCTCCACTCCACTCAGTTTCATTTCCCTGCACTCCACTCCTCACTATTTCATTTCCCTCCAACCCAGCCCATTTCATTTCGCTGCACTATAGTCCACACCATTTCATTTCCCTCACCTCCACTTGTCATGGGGTTATCCGGACCAATCTATGCCTGTGACAGGGGCAGTAGGTCCTTGGGCCTCCTCCCCAACCCCCCTTGAAAACGGGAAGGGAAAGGGAAATGAAAAAAAAAAGCAGCGGCAATGATCTAGGGAGGTAAACTTATTTTACCAACTATGATATGATACAATCTAATTGAAATTGAGACTAATAAATGAAATAAAACAGGAGAGAGAGAGAGTTTTCAGAGCAAACCTGAAAACCAACACGCCTGTGTACCCGCCAGCCGAAGGAAGAGAGTGCTGGGGGGGGGAGATCCCATGATCTCCGTGACGTACAGGGACAGGTACCCAGAAGTAGAGTATTAACACTTAAACTCCCAGTGCACTACATGATGTTATGATGTGGAATACCGAAAACCAAAAAATCACAGAACCATGACACCGCTCCATTTCATTTCACTTCACTCGACTCCGCTCTAATCCACTGCATTTCCATCCACTTCACTCCATTTCTTTTTTCACCACTCCACTCCACACCATTTCCTTCCTCTCCACTCCATTTCATTTTTCTCCTCTGCACTCCATTTGAATTCCCTCCACTGCACTCTTCACCAATTCATTTCCCTTCACTCCGCTCCATTTTTAATCCTTCAAATCCATTCTGCAGTTTCATTTCTCTACACTCCATGCAATTTCATTTCCCTCCTCTCCACTCTTCACCATTACATTCCCCTCCAGTCCGCTCCACTTCACTCTACTGCATTTCCATCCACTTCACTCCATCTCATGTCCCTCCAATCCACTCCACTCCGTTTCTTTTCACTCCACTCCATTTCATTTCCCACCTCTCCACTCAGCTCTTCTCCATTTATTTCCACTCCACTTCATTTCATTTACCTCCACTCAGCTCCAAACCATTTCATTTCCCTCCACTCCACTCCTAACCACACCACTCCACTTCACTCCACTAAACTCTGCTCTTTTCCATTTCCTTCCACAAATTTCCCTTTAATTTCACACCTATCAACTCCATTTCATTTCTCTACACACTACTTCACTCCATTTCATTTCCCTCTAATCCACTCAACACCCTTTCATTTTGCTCCTCTCCGCTCTAGGTAGGGGATAAAACCAGGCCTGCTAGAGATGAGCCTGGGGGAGCGGCAATGGGATTAGGGATGAGGCGAGGGGCTCGGCTGAAGTGCATCTACACCAATGCACGCAGCATGGGCAACAAACAAGAAGAGTTGGAAGCCATGGTGCGGCAGGCAAGCTATGACCTAGTCGCCATTACGGAAACATGGTGGGACTGCTCCCATGACTGGAGTGCTGCAATGGATGGCTACAAGCTCTTCAGGAAGGATAGGCAAGGAAGAAGGGGTGGCAGTGTGGCTCTGTATGTTAGAGAGTGCTTTGATGTTAGTGAGCTTGTGGCTGGGGATGATAAGGTTGAATCCCTATGGGTAAAGATCAGGGGAAGGGCTGACAAGGCAGACATATTGGTGGGCGTCTGCTATAGACCGCCAAACCAGGATGAAGACACAGATGAGGTGTTCTATGAGCAGTGGGCAGAAGCTGCGAGATCGCCGGCCCTTGTCCTCATGGGGGACTTCAACTTCCCTGACATATGCTGGGAATACAACGCAGCGCAGAAGAAGCAGTCTAGGAGGTTTCTGGAGTGTATGGAGGATAACTTTCTGATGCAGCTGGTGAGAGAGCCTACGAGAGGAGCTGCCCCGCTAGACCTGCTGTTCACAAACAGAGAAGGTCTGGTGGAAGATGTGGAGGTCGGGGGCTGTCTTGGACAGAGTGACCATGAGATGGTAGAGTTCTCGATTCTTGGTGGAGCCAGGAGGAAGAACAGCAAAACTGCTACCTTGGACTTCCGGAGGGCGGACTTTGAATTGTTTAGAAGACTAGTAGGGGGAGTCCCCTGGGATTCAGTCTTAGAGGGTAAAGGGGTCCAAGACAACTGGTTGCTCTTCAAGAAGGTAGTCTTACAGGCGCAGGAGCAGGCTGTCCCCCTGAGCTGCAAAATGAGCCGGCGGGGAAGGAGACCGGCGTGGATGAATAGGGAACTATTCTTGAGGCTCCGGGAGAAAAAGAGAATCTACATCCTGTGGAAGAAGGGACGGGCAACTCAGAAAGAGTACAGAGAAGTTGTTAAGATGTGCAGGGAGAAAATCAGAAAGGCGAAAGCCCAGCTCGAACTCAACCTGGCCGCTGGGATAAAAAGAAACAAGAAACCCTTTTACAAATATATCAACAGTAAGAGGAGGACTAAGGAGAATCTCCATTCTTTACTGGATGAGGCTGGGAATATGACTACTGGGGATAAGGAAAAGGCAGAGGTCCTGAATGCCTTCTTTACGTCTGTCTTTAAAGGTCAGACCAGTTATCCTCAGGGTACTCCACTTTTTGACCTGGTAGTCTCGGCTGGGGAGCAGACTAAACCACCCACGATTCAGGAGGAAACAGTCAGAGACCTGCTACTCCAACTGGACTGTCACAAGTCCATGGGGCCGGATGAGATTCACCCGAGAGTGCTGAGGGAACTGGCGGAGGTGATAGCCGAGCCGCTTTCCATCATCTATCAGCGCTCCTTGTTGACTGGTGAAGTACCAGAAGACTGGAGGCTTGCCAATGTGACTCCCATCTACAAGAAGGGCTGTAAGGAGGACCCGGGGAACTACAGGCCTGTTAGCCTGACCTCGGTGCCAGGGAAGGTTATGGAACAGATTGTCTTGAGGGAGATCACGCGGCAAGTGCGGGACAACCGGGGGATCAGGCCTAGCCAGCATGGGTTCACGAAGGGCAGGTCCTGCTTGACCAACCTGATCTCCTTCTATGATCTAGTGACCCGCCTGGTGGATGAGGGAAAGGCTGTTGATGTAGTCTACCTAGACTTCAGCAAAGCCTTTGACACTGTCTCCCACACTATTCTCCTGCAGAAGCTGGCAGTCCGTGGCTTGGACAGGTACACTCTTGGCTGGGTAAGGAACTGGCTGGAGGGCCGGGCCCAGAGAGTGGTGGTCAATGGAGCTAAATCCAGCTGGCGACCGGTCACGAGTGGTGTTCCCCAGGGGTCGGTGCTGGGGCCTGTCCTCTTCAATATCTTTATTGATGACCTGGATGAGGGCATTGAGTGCACCCTCAGTAAGTTTGCAGATGACACCAAGTTGGCTGGAAGTGTCGATCTGCCTGGGGGTAGCGAGGCCCTACAGAGGGATCTGGACAGGCTGGATAGCTGGGCTGAAGCCAATGGGATGAGGTTTAATAAGACCAAATGTCGGGTCCTACACTTTGGCCACAGCAACCCCAAGCAACGCTACAGGCTTGGGGCGGAGTGGCTAGAAGACTGTGTAGAGGAAATGGACCTGGGGGTGTTGGTTGACGCTCGGCTGAACATGAGCCAGCAGTGTGCCTGGGTGGCCAAGAAGGCCAATGGCATCCTGGCTTGTATCAGAAGTAGTGTGACCAGCAGGAGCAGGGAAGTAATTGTCCCCCTGTACTCAGCTCTGGTGAGGCCGCACCTTGAGTACTGTGTCCAGTTCTGGGCCCCTCACTGCAAGAAAGACATTGAGGCCCTGGAACGTGTTCAAAGAAGGGCAACAAAGCTGGTGAGGGGTCTGGAGCACAGGCCTTATGAGGAGCGGCTGAGGGAGCTGGGATTGTTCAGTCTGGAGAAGAGGAGGCTCAGGGGAGACCTTATTGCTCTCTATAACTACCTGAAGGGAGGTTGTAGTGAGCTGGGGGTCGGCCTCTTCTCTCGTGTAACTGGTGATAGGACTAGAGGGAATGGTTTCAAGCTGTGCCAGGGAAGATTCAGGCTGGATATTAGGAAATACTACTTCTCTGAAAGAGTGGTCAGGCACTGGAATGGGCTGCCCAGGGAGGTGGTGGAGTCACCGACCCTGGAGGTGTTCAAGGAACGTTTGGATGTTGTGTTGAGGGATATGGTTTAGCGAGAACCATTGGTGATAGGTGGATGGTTGGACTGGATGATCTTATAGGTCTTTTCCAACCTTAGTGATTCTGTGATTTTGTGATTTCATTTCCCTCCCCTCAACTCCACTCCATTTCATTTTCCTCCATTTCCCTTTAATCCACTCCATTTAATTTCCCTCCACTCCACTACATTTCATTTACCTCCACTCCACTCCTCACCATTTCATTTCCCTCCACTACACACCACTCCATTTCATTTCCATCCACTGCAGTCCACACCATTTCCTTCCACTCCTCTCCATTTTTTTTCCCTCAACTCCACTGCTCTCCATTTCATTTCCCTCCACTTCACTGCATCTCCAGCTGGATGTGGCTATGGGTCGCCTGATCTAGTGGTTGGCGGCCCTGAACATAGCAAGGGGGTTGTAACTAGATGATCATTGTAGTTCCTTTCAACACAGGCAATTGTAGGATTCTAAGTTTCCATGATTCCATGATTTCCATCCACTCCACTGCACTCCATTTCATTTCCCACCACTCCACTCCACTGCATTTCCTTCCACTCCACTCCACTGCATTTCCCTCAGCTTCATTCTGTTTTGTTTCCCTCTACTCCTTTTGAGTCCATTTCCCTCAACTCCTCTCCTTTTAACGTCCCACAACTCAACTCCACTCCATTTCATTTCCCTCCACTCCACTCCTCTCCATTTCCTTCCACTCCATTTAAATTCCTTCCACTCCATTCCTCTCCATTTCAATCCCCTCAACTCTATTCTTCTCCATTTCCCACCTCTCCACTCCATTCCATTTCCCTCCACACCACTTATCACCATTTCATTTCCCTCAGCTCCACTCCACAGCATTTCCCTCCACTCCACTTCCCTCCATGTCATTTCCCCCAACTCTACTCCCCTCCATTTCATTTCTGTGCTCTCTATAGCCTTTCTCTCCACTCCACTCCATCACATTTCCCTCCACTACACTCCACAGCATTTCCCTCCACTCCACTTCTCTCCATTCCATTTCCCTCCACTTAACTCCAGCTCATTTCCCTCCTCTACACTCCATTTCATTTCCCTCCACTCCATTCCATTTCATTCCCATCAACTCTACTCCACTCCATTTAATTTCCCACCACTCCACTGATCACCATTTAACTTCCCTCCACTCCACACCATTTCCCTCTTTTTCACTTCTCACCATGTAGTTTCCCTATGCTCCACTCCGTTCCATTTCCCTCCACTCCTCACCATGTCATTTCCCTCTTCTCCACTCAACTCAGTTTCCTTCCACTCCCCTCCATTTCATTTCCCTCAACTCCACTCTGCTCCCTTTCATTTCCTTCCTCTCCACTCCATTTCATTTCCCTCAACTCCACGCAACTCCATTTACTATCCCTCGTCTCCGCTCCTCTCTATTTACTTCTACTCCACTCTCTTTCATTTTGCACCACTCAACTCCATTTAATTTCCCGCCCATCATGTCCATTTTGTTCTGCTGCACTACACTTCTCACCATTTCATTTCCCCCCACTCAGCATCACTCCATTTCTTTTCCAAACCTCTCCACTCCATTTAATTTCCTTCCTTTCCTCTACCGTCTACTCTGTTGCCCTCCACAACACTTTATTTCATTTCCCTTCACACCTCTTCAAACCACTGCACTCCACTCCTCCTCACTTCCATTCAGTTCACTCCATCTCATTTCCCTTCCCTCCACTACACTCCATTTCATTTCCCTCCATTCCATTTCCTTCCACTCCACTCCAGTCCACTCCACTCAACTCTATTTCGTTTCCCTCCATTCCACTCAACTCAGTTTCTTTATCCACCGCTCCACTCAATTTCATTTTCCTCCACTCCATTTCACTTCCCTCCACTCCTCTCCACACGATTTCCTTCAACACCACTCCTTTTTATTTTTCTCCACTTCAGTCCATTTCACTTGGCTCCATTTCTATTCCAAACCACTCCACTCCAGTTTATTTCTCTGCTTTCTTCTCCTTTCTACTGTTTCCCTCCACACCACTCCATTTCATTTTCCTCCACCCCACTGCACTCCACTCCACTCCTTATCCACTCACGTCACTCCTTTTCATTTCCCCCCACTCCACACCACACCACTCCATTTGATTTCTTTCCACTACACTCCTTTTCATTTCTCTCCACTCCACAAAACACCGTTTCATTTCTCTCCACTCCACTCCACTCCCCTTGGTTTCCTTAAACTACATTCCATTTCACTTCCCTCCACTCCACTCCAAACGATTTCTTTCAACTCCACTCCAATTCATTTCCCTCCACTTCAATCCATTTCATTTTATTCCACTCCGCTCCATGTCTTTTCTAAACCACTTGACTCCATTTCATTTCCCTCATTCCTTTCCTCACTATTTCACTCCACACAACTCAACGCCAGTCCATTCTATTCCACTCCACTCCATTTCTATTCATTGTACTCCATCCCATTTCCCTTCACTACTGTCATGATTTTGTGATTTTTTGGTTTCAGTATTCTACATCATAACATCATGTAGTGCACTGGGAGTTAAAGTGTTAATACTCTACTTCCGGGTGCCTGTCCCTGTACATCACGGAGGTCATGGGGTCTTCCTCCCCGGGGGGGGGGTTCTCTTCTTTTTTTTTTTATCTTCGGCTGGCGAAGAATGCTGGCGGTTTTTCAGGTGCTCTGAAAACTCTCTCTCTCTCTCCTGTTTTATTTGATTTATTAGTCTCAATTTCAATTAGACTGTATTATATCATAGATAGTAAAATAAGTTTTCCTCCCTAGATCAGTGCCACTGCTGTTTATTTTCATTTCCCTTTCCCTTCCCGTTTTCAGGGAGGGTCGGGGAGGGGAGCCCTTGGGCCTACTGTCCCTGTCACGGGCATAGACTGGTCTGGATAACCCCTTGACAACTACACTCCTGTTCATTTCATTTCTTTCCACTACAGTCCATTTCATTTTCTTCCACTTCATTCAACTCCATTTCATTTCCCTCCACTCCACTCAGTTTTATGACTTTATACTCCACTCTGCTCCATTTCCTTCCAGGTCACTCCTTTTCATTTCCCTCCACTCCTTTTCATTTCCCTCCTATATGGGAACTGTTGAACCATGACTTGAACCTCTGATTGATCACCTGAGGCGAGCACTGAGTCAGCTACGGGAGCACAGGTGAATGCAATTCACCTGTGTGATAGGAAGAGGTGGAGCCTGGCTCCACCTTTCTTAGTCCCCATTTAAGGGCTGACTGCAATTAATGTTTGATTTCTTTCTGGTGATTGCTTCTTTTGGTGTTTTCTTTTGGGCCTATGTTACAGGTGAGTGTTTTCCTTTTGTTCCTGATTTTTCTTTTCCATCATGATAATCTTTCTTGCTCTATGTTCTCTAAAGACCAGCTTAACTTCTCTGTATGCTTGTCATTTTCACATCTGTACATCTGTTGATTTTACACATGGTGAGCCAGCTGGCTCAATATACTGAAATATACATGTTGTCTTTTCTGTGGAATCTCTTTAAATGGGTTAGGGGGGCAAATGTTACCCCCCTAGACAAAATGATTCCAGGATAGATCCCAGGATTTCTGATATCTTCCTTTTATGAGCTAATAATCATCTTTGAAAAATAGGGTCTCCTACCTATGATGGGAAATATCTCCCCATATCGTATGGCAGACTATTTTCAGGGACTAAGCAAAGATATAATACTTACAAAAGAATGGCAGTTAGCTGTCTCTACAGTGGCATGGCCACTGTTAAATGCTTTAAACCAGGCTGAAACCTGGGCCAATACTTTAGAAAATGAAAACCAGCTCTTGAGAGATCGCATTGGGAAGTTAAAACAAGAACTTGGTATATTGACGGGGAAAAAAACAACTTTGCATTTTCGAATAGGCCAGGTTTGTAATATTTCAATAGACAATGACCAGACTTCTGAATCAACAGACCTGGTTGATCAGGAAAATAAAAAATCTAAATCATATCTTGAGGCTCTGCTTGCGATGGATTCCTTAGAGATCCATCCTATTATAACCCAAAAACCAAAAAAGATACAAGATAGACCGGCAGGGGTGCACCCTGCCCAAAAACATTTGCATGTAACAGCTAAGCCATACACACCAATAGAACTAAATTGATCAGCTTGATCACTGAGGTTAGCTGCTTCGGAGCTGTCCTGGCCAGAACTGCAGCAGCTGATCACGAGGTACAGGGAGTTTTCGGTCAGTTCCTTTATCTAGGGAACCCCGAAGATAGCAGAGTAGCTCGGCAGCTCTCACGAGAGCAGCTGATGTGAAGTGGGTGTTGCCAGGGCAACAGCTCTGCATCCACGCCCCCTGCCTAGAAAAAGCCTTGGGGAGGGCAGTGACATGTTGCTGCTCACCGGAACAGAGAGGAGTTGGGGTGTGTGAATCACTTAGGTGAAACGATAAGCCACCTATTCGTGCGGCTACGTAGGGTGGCGGGTTGTTATCTTGCTGTGTAGAGAGTGATTTTTCAGGGCAAACCCAGAGCAAATCAGCAAACAGGCAGGGCAGTGCACCTTGCCACATAGGAGGGGGGTTAGCACTTAACACCTCACAGGTCACTTAACAGGTCGTTGCTGTCTGGACACACTGAGGTGCAACCATGGTCACCACATGGCAGCAAGCTGCTGCTAAAAGAAACGTGGAGACTCAGACTGAAAGCATGAATGTCCATGCTGCAATTCAGGTCTCAGGCTGCAGAGAATGCCTGGCCCTGTCACTGTTACAGGAGGGCAGCTGGGACACCACCTGTGTGTGGTGTGAGCAGGTGGATTATCTGCTCAACCTGGTGGTAGAGCTAAAGGAGAAAGTAGGCTGAGGAACATCCGAGATTTTGGGAAGGGGATTGACTGGTGGAGTCGCACTCTGCCATCCCTACAGGAAGGGTGTGGGGGAGATGCTCCTCAAGCAGTGGGGGGATCATCTGCTGTCTCACAGTCAGGTGGGAAGGGGTGACCTCAAAGACAGCAAGGGATGGAAACAAGTCCCTGTTTGGTGCAACAAGCGGACTGCCCCTCAGCCTGTCTCACCTTCCCAGGTGCCCTTACATAACAGGAATGAGGCTCTGGAGCTGGACGGACAGGGGGATGTGGATGTTGGTGAAAGTCCATCCGTGCAAGAGAGGTTGCCCAAGGCTAGTCAGTCTGCTCCCCATTTTGCTACAAGGTCAGTCAGGAAAAAAAAGAAAGGCTGTTGTCATAGGGGACTCCCTTCTGAGGGGAACCAAGGGCCCGATATGCTGCTTGGATCCATCCCAGAGGGAGGAGTGCTGCCTGCCTGGTGCCTGGGTGAGAGATGTTGCTAGGAACATCACGCACCTGGTTAAGCCCTCTGATTATTATCCATTACTGGTTTTCCACATTGGAAATGAAGACGTAGGCGAAAGAAGTTCTCGGGCGATCAAAAGGGACTTCAGGGCTCTGGGAAGACTTCTGAAGGGATCAGGGAGCGCAAGTTGTGCTCTCCTCTGTCCTCTCAGTTGGTGACTGGGATCCGCACAAAAGGAGGAAGGTGGACACGCTGAATGAATGGTTTTGCAAATGGTGTCGCACTCAGGGCTCTGGGTACTTATGGCTTGAGATGAAGCCTTGAGAAAGGGGGAATGCTGATGGCAGGTGGGAGCCGACTGACTAGAAAGGCCACAAATATTCTCAAGAACAAGCAGGCTGGGTTGGTTAGCAGGGCTTTAAACTAGATATGATGGGGGAAGGGGGTGTACTGAGTGACAGAGAAATGCATGGGAACGCTGTCACCTTGGGAGGCGGTAAGGGGAAACCCAAGACTTGTCCTGGAAGTACTAGGGAGGGCTCCTCTGAGAAGGCAATGAGGCCAATAGCTAAGCTGAAGTGCCTCTATACCAATGCGCGTAGCATGGGAAATAAACAGGAGGAACTAGAAACTGTGGCGCAATTGGGAAAGTATGACCTAATTGCTGTCACGGAAACATGATGGGATGAATCCCATGAATACCCTGATTGAGGACTACAGGCTTTTCAGAAGGGATAGACTGGGTTGGAGGTTTGGCGGAGTTGCCCTCTTGACGAGGAGAAAGGTTCCAGAGTCATGACAGGTATCAATATGATTAAATCATCATGCTCGCCTTTATTCAGAAAATCCACACTTATATAGAGAAAGCAGTGGGCTAAAAATACACACACCGTATACAACTTATAGTGGGCTAAAAATTAAATGGTTATCTAGCGAATGCAGGGGCGAGTACAATTCTATGATTGGTGCATAGAGAAAAACAATTACAAATATCAGAAACTTTCTCACTGTTGGTTGCCAGCTCCTTTTTTTCTTCCATCCCCCTTCACAAATACTCCAAGGTTGCCTACTGCTGCAGCCTGGATTACCCAGTCGTAGCAAATTATATCCCTTGTTATCCAAATATTCTACAACACCCTCTATGTTAGGAAGGGGATAGATTGCAAAGAGCTGTGTCTGAGGAACAGCCATGATCTGGTCGAGAGCTTGTGGGTAAAAATCAAGTATCGGTCCAGTAAAGGGCATCTAGTGGTTGGGGTCTGCTACGGGCCACCTGATCAGGAGGAGGCTGTTGACGACCCCTTCTTCCTTCAGCTGCAGGAGGTGTTGCGCTCGTGGGCTCTTGTACTGATGGGGGATTTCAACCACCATGATATCTGCTGGGATAGTGGCATGGAGGGTGGCAGACAATACAGGAGATTCTTGGAGTCTGTTGAGGACACCTTCCTGGTTCAGGTAATAGATGGACCAACCCGAGGTAAAGCCTTACTGGACCTGGTGCTCACTAATGCAGAGGAGAGCAGTAGAGAGGTTAACATTGGAGGCAGCCTGGGCTGTAGTGACCATGCCTTGGTGGAGTTTTGTCATGGTTTTATGATTTTTGGTTATCGCTATTCCACATCATAACATCATGTAGTGCACTGGGAGTTTAAGTGTTCTGGGTACCTGTCCCCGAAGAGAACAACTACATTCCCCAGAAGACTGTTCGCTGTGCTGTTATCATTTCTGCTCAGGGGGAACAGATATAAAGCCTTGGTAGGTCATCTGACCGGCTCTTCTTCGTCAGTCTCTCTCCCTGCTGCTCGACCGGACTGAGCATCTCACCTCAGCATTATGGTGAGGCCTATCCAGCTTTTGGACAATCTCTCTCTCTCATTCTATTTGATTTATTAGCTTCAATTCTAATTATATTGTATTATAGTGTGTTATCTTGCATTCCGATACCATATTTAGTAAATTAGTTTGTTTCTCCTCAGATTGTTGCCACTGTTTTGAATTATTTTGGGGTCCCCTGTTTTCCCTTTTCCGGAGGCGCGGATTTTGCAAAATCCCTCCGCCCCGCTAGTCACAGAACCGGGCCGAACCAGCCCGTAAAACATCGACAAGTTTGTGATCTTGAAGAATGTGGGCCTGGCAAAAAGCAGAGCTAGGACCCTGCAATTTAGGAGAGCAAACTTTGGGCTGCTCAAGGAACTGCTGAGTGGGATCCCCTGGGAAACTGTCCTTAAGGGCATTGGTTCAGAACACAGCTGGCAGCTCTTTAAGGACACCCTTCTGAGAGCGCAACGGCTCTCCATCCCCCAGCAGAAGAAGTCGAGCAGGGGAGGCAGGCGACCATCGTGGCTGTGCAAGGACCTGCAGCTTAAACTGAGAGAAGAGAGGGAAATGCACACAAAGTGGAAACAGGGTTGTGTATCCTGGGAGGAATACAAGGCTGTTGTCTGTGTGTGTAGAGATATGATTAGTAAAGCCAAGGCGCAGATGGTGCTGAACTTGGCGAAGGATGTGAAAGATAACAAGAAGAGGTCCTACAGGTACATAGGCAGGAAGAGACAGGCCAAGGAGTGTGTTCCCCCTCTGATGAAAGGTAATGGGGAGCTGGCTTCCTCAGACATAGAAAAAGCTGAGGTACTCAATGAGTGCTTTGCCTCAGTCTTCATGGGTGGTCAGGCTTCCCGTGTCTGCCAGGACCATGAGCCTCTAGGTGAGGGTGTAGGGAGTGGTTTCTGTCCCACTGTAACAGTGGAACTAGTCTGAGACCTCCTCATGAAACTGAACATGTATATGTCCATGGGGCTGGATGATATCCATCCTAGGGTTCTGAAAGAGATGGCTGATGTGGTTGCTTAGCCGCTGTCCATCATATTTGAAAAATCATGGCTGCCTGGTGGAGTCCCCGGCGACTGGAAGAAGGGAAACATTACTCCCATTTTTAAGAAAGGGAGAAAGGAAGACCTCGGGAACTACAGGCTGGTGAGCCTCACCTCTGTGCCTGGAAAGGTCATGGAGCAGATCTTCCTAGAAGCTCTGTTAAGGCACATACAAGATAAAGAGGTGATTCGAGACAGCCAGCATGGCTTCACCAAGGGCAGATCTTGCCTGACCAATCTGGTGGCCTTCTATGATGGAGTGACGGCTTTGGTGGATGGGGGAAGGGCGCTGGATGTCATCTACCTGGACTTCTGCAAGGCCTTTGACATGGTCCCTCATCACATCCTTCTTTCTAAATTGTAGAGGTGTGGATTTGAAAGATGGACTGTTTGATGGATTAGGAACTGGCTGGCTGGACTCGGCCAAAGGTTTGTGATCAATGGTTCTGTGTCAGGGTGGAGGCTTGTCACAAGCGTTGTCCCTCAGGGGTTGGTCTTGGGACCTGTGCTCTTCAACATCTTCATCAACGTCATAGATGATGGCATCGAGTGCACCCTCAGCAAGTTGATACATTGGAAGGATGGGAAGCCATTCAGATGGACCTGGACAGGCTGGAGAAGTGGGCCCATGAAAACCTAATGAGGTTCAATAAGGCCAAGTGCAGGGTGCTGCGCTTGGGTCGGGGCAATCCCAGGTATTTATACAAACTGGGGAAAGATCTCCTTGAGAGCAGCCCTGCGGAGAAGGACTTGGGGGTCCTGGTAGACGAGAAGCTGGACATGAGGCAGCAGTGCATGCTTGCAGCCCGGAAGGTCAACTGTGTTCTGGGCTGCATTAGAAAAGGGGTGGCCAGCAGGGAGAGGGAGGTGATTGTCCTGCTCTACTCAGCTCTTGTGAGTCCCCATCTGGAGTAC
>JACDJE010000975.1:0-10267 GCA_016647715.1 Pavo muticus | reverse complement strand
GAGGCCACTGTATAGACTCACGAAAAAGGGGCAGCTATGGGACTGGGGGAGAACAGAACAAGATGCTTTCCAACAGGCAAAACTGGCAGTTAAACAAGCCCAGGCATTGGGTATATTCGATCCTACCCTCCCAGCTGAATTGGACGTTCATGTTACTCAGGATGGCTTTGGCTGGGGCCTGTGGCAACGCCAGAATTCTGTTCGGACCCCCATAGGATTCTGGTCTCAGGTCTGGCATGGAGCAGAAGAAAGATATAGTATGATTGAAAAACAGTTATTGGCTGCCTACTCCGCATTACAGGCGGTAGAGCTGATAACTCAAACAGCAGAAATCATAGTTAAGACCACTCTGCCGATTCAGGGGTGGGTAAAAGATCTGACCCACCTTCCTAAGACGGGGGTGGCCCAAGCACAAACGGTGGCACGATGGGTTGCCTATCTCAGCCAGAGGAGTAGTCTGTCTTCATCACCATTAAAAGAAGAACTTCAGAAGATCCTAGGCCCAGTGACGTATCACAGTGATGCACCAGAAGAAACATTGGTCGCTCCACCAGAGAAGAGTCCTGTTCAGGAGGGAAACTATCCTATTCCTGAAGATGCCTGGTACACACATGGGTCCAGCAAGGGCAACCCGAGCAAGTGGAGAGCGATAGCATACCATCCTTCCACCGAGACAATCTGGTTTGATGAGGGGGATGGTCAGAGCAGCCATTGGGCAGAACTGTGAGCCATGTGGATGGTTATAACCTAGGAACCCGGTGATGGCATCCTGCACGGATAGTTGGGCTGTGTACTGGGGGCTCACTCTTTGGATTGCACAGTGGGCTGCCCAGGACTGGACTATCCACGCCCGACCAATCTGGGGCAAAGATATGTGGTTAGACATATGGAATACAGTAAAACACAGAACTGTACGTGTCTACCATGTCTCTGGCCACCAACCCTTACAATCACCGGGAAATGATGATGCAGACACACTGGCCCAAGTTCGATGGATTGAGAATTCACCATCTGAGAACATCGCCTGTTGGTTACATCAGAAGCTATGGCATGCTGGTCAAAAGACAATGTGGGCAGCTGCTAAAGCATGGGGGCTGCCCATACAGCTATCTGACATCGCCCAGGCATGTCGAGACTGCGACGCTTGCTCTAAGACGAGACCGAGATCGTTGCCCGAAACAACAGCCCATCTTGCTAGAGGACACAATCCTCTCCAGCAATGGCAGGTTGATTACATCGGGCCCTCCCTCGGTCTGAGGGGGCGAGATATGCCCTGATCTGCGTCGGTACTGCAAGTGGGCTACTGCAGGCCTATTTGGTACCAAAAGCAAACCAGGCATATACCATCAAGGCACTTACTAAACTGATGTCTGCCTACAGGACACCCCAAGTCATCGAGAGTGACCAAGGGACCCATTTTACTGGTGCAACGCTACAGCGCTGGGCAGAAGAAAATAACATTGAATGGCGATTCCACCTGCCATATAATCCAACGGGGGCAGGCCTCATTGAACGTTATAATGGTATTCTTAAGGCTGCCCTGAAGACAGACTCCCAGTCCCTGCAGGGTTGGACAAAGAGACTGTATGAAACCCAGCGGGACCTGAATGAAAGACCTCGAGACGGCAGTCCCAGTGCCCTGAAAATGCTACAGACAACATGGGTCTCCCCGCTTAGGATCCAAATTACGGGCACTGATAATCAGGTAAGACTCCAGATTGGGAATGAAAATAATTTTCTGCTCCCTGCCCCTGAGAATTTAGATCCGGGTACCCATAGAATAAAATGGCCTTAGAAGGTGCAGGTAGGACCAAAGTGGTGTGGCCTTCTTGCACCTTGGGGGAGATTTTGAGAGGTTGGAGGCTCAGTAGTCCCTCCGGTGATAGGTACATGGCGTACAGATATTGTGGTCAACATTCCGATCTTCATTGCTAAACGCACCCCCATTATGTCCCTGTGGCAGATCAGGACACCCCCTTTGGTGCCTGATATAGTTATGCAGCCGCAGACATCTCGCCAAAAGGTATGGTACAGGTGGCCGGGGCATGCCCCAGTGCAAGCTGAAGTGTTGACCCAGGATAAAAATACGGCCTGTATCTTGCCCTGGATGGCAGACCTTCCCCTCCTGGTACCTCTGAAACATCTGTATTACTTCCAGTGTGTCTTTGAGCCTCCAGGATTATTGGAAGGAACAAAATGTCATCGAAGCGTTCCAGTGTTGCTGTCAGATCATATGCAACACCCGGTGATGGTCTACATGAAACTGATGGAGTGTAGGATGGACCTGCACCTCACGACTGCATGCTTCCAGTAACATCATTGAGCACTGGCCCATGGAAGAACATGAACTTTCACCAATCATCACTCATCTTAAATTGTGTCAACATACATCGTGATGGGAAATTGTATAAACGTGGCAATATGTTGGATTTCTGTATTAGGGAAGACTCACCCTGTAGTTAACACAATCATTGGTACACGCCGTGAAGGGTGGAGTGTCTGGGCACTGTTGAATCATGGCCTGAACCTCTGATTGATCACCTGAGGCAAGCACTGAGTCAGCCATGGGAGCACAGGTGAAGGCAATTCACCTGTGTGACCAGAAGGGGTGGAGCCTGGCTCCACCTCTCCTAGACCCCATTTAAGGGCTGACTGCCCCTGAGGAAGGATCTCTTTTTGCAGGTAGCTTTTCATGGAGTTTTCTTGAGAGCATATGACACCAGTGAGCATTTTTCATTTTTTTCTGATTATCATTTTCTAGGGTGATAATCTTTCCTGCTATATGCTGTCTAAAGTCCAGCCTAACTTCTCTGTATACTTGTTGATTATACAGCTTCACATCTCTCCAGTCAACTCCATTCTATTTTCTTTTGTTCCATTTCATTTCCCTTCTCTCCAATCAACTCCATTTTATTTCTCTCCACTTATCTTTATTCCATTTCATTTTCCTGCAATCCATTTCTCTCCATTTCTTTTTTCTCCAATTCACTCCACTTCATTTTATTTCCTTCCACTCCACTTATCACCATTTCATTTATTTCCCTCTACTCCACTGCATCTCGTTTCCCTCCTCTCTACTCTACTCTTCTCCATTTCATTTTCCTCCATTCCACTCTATTCCCTTTTCCTCCAGTCCACTCCATCTCATTTCCCTCCTCTCCACACTACTACATTTCATTCCTCTGTAATCATTTTCTTTTCCCTGCGCTTGACTCATTTTTACTTTCTCTCCACTCTACTCCACTAAATTCCTTAAACTTCACTCCATTTCCTTTCCCTTCACTCTACTCCATTTCTTTTCCCTAATATTCATGCCACTCCATGTCTTTTCCCTCAACTCCACTCCTCACCATTTCATTTCCTTCCACCGCACTCCATTTTATTCTCTCCCCTCCACTCCTCTCAATTTCATTGCCCTCATCCCCACTTCTCTGCTCTCCATTTCATTTCCCTGCACTTCATTCCATTTCGTTTTTTCCACTTCACTCGTCTCCATTTCATTTCTCTTCTCTCTGCTCTTCTCCATTTCTTTTCCCATGACTGCGCTCGCCTCCATTTCATTTTGCACAACTCCATTTAATTTCACTCCACTTTGCTCTTTTCGATTTCATTTCCCGCCATTCCACTCTCCTCCATTTAAATTCCTTCCACTCCTCTCTACTTCATTTCCCCCCAATCCTCTCCATCCCGTTTCCCTTTTCTCCACACCACTACATTTCGTTCCACTCCAATCAATTTCATTTCCCTGTGCTACACTAATTTTCATTTTCTCTCCGCTTTACTCATCTCAAATTCCTCCAACTTCACTCCATTTCCTTTCCCTTCACTCTATTCCATTTCTTTTCCCTCAACTCCACTCCTCACCATTTCCCTCAACTCCACTTAATTTCATTTCCTACCACTCCACACCATTTCATTTCCTTCCACTCCGCTCTGTTTCATTTCCCTCACCTCCATGCCTTTTCGTTTCTTTCCTCTCCACTCCTCTCTGCTCCATTTTTCTCCTTTCCAATCCATTTCATTTCCCTCCATTCCTAACCCCTTTTTTTTCCTTACACTCCATTTCTTTCATTTGCACTCCGTTTCATTTCCCTCTTCTGCACTCCAGGCTACTCCATTTCCTTCCACTCTGCTCCATTTCGTTTCCCTCCGCTCTACTCCACTCCATCTCCTTGAGTTCCATTCTAATTCCTGACCCTTCATTTCCCTCAATTTCTTTTCCCTTGACTCCACTGTACTCTGCTGCATTTCCATCCACTTCACTCCATCTCATGTCCCTCCAATCCACTCCACTTTATTTCCATTAGCTCTACTCCGTTTCATTTTCTTCCACTCTACTCCACGCTGCTGTTTTCCTCCACTGCACTCCCCTCTATTTTTCCCACTCCACTCCATTTCATTTCCCTCGACTGCACTACTATCCATTTCATTTCCCTCCATTCCCACCACTCCATTTCATTTCCTTCCTCTTTGCTCCATTTCCCTCCGCTCAACTCCATTTCATTTCACTAACCTCTTCTTCACTCCATTTCATTTCCTACCACTCCACTCCTCACCATTTCACTTTGCTCCGCTCGACTCCATTTGATTTCCCTTCACTCCAGGCCACTCCATTTTATGTCCCACCTCTCCACTCCACTCTACTCTATTTCCTTTCACTCTACGCCATTTCATTTCTTTCCACTCCACTACACCACATTTAATTTCCTTCAACGCCATTCTAATCCATTTCCCTCCTCTCCTCTGCTCTCCGTTTCATTTCCCTCCACTCCGCTACATTTAATTTCTTTCAACGCCACGCCAATCCATTTCCCTCCACTACATTTCCCTCCATTCCACTCCATTCCGTCACCCTCCACTCCACTTTACTCTATTTTATTCCCCCTCTCCACTCCGCTCTACTCCATTTCCCTTCAGTCCACTCCATTTCCGTCTCCTCCACTCCTCTGAATGTCAATGCACCCTAATTCAATCTATTTCATTTCTCTCCACTCATCAACATTTCAGTTCCTTTCCACTCCTCTTATTTTTATTTTTTCATCTACACTCAATTTCATTTTTCTCCACACTACTTCATTTCATTTCCGTCCCCTCCACTCTTCTCCACTCAATTTCCTTCCACTCCGATTTATTTTATTTCCCTCCACTCCACTCCATTTCCCTCAACTTCACTCCATTTCATTTCCTTCCACTCTATTCTACTCTATTTCATTTCCCTCACTCAACTCCATCCCATTTCATTTCCCTCCTCTCCACTTTACTCCACTCCATTTCGTTTCTCACCACTCCTCTTCATTTCATTTCCCTCTACTCTGCTTTATTTAATTTCCCTTCACTCCACTCCTATTTTTTTTCCCTTCACCCCACTCTGTTTCATTTCTTTCATCTACGCTCCCTTTCACTTCCCTCCTCTCTATTCCAGTCTACTCATTTTCCTTCCACTCCATCTCTTTTCCTTCCACTTTACTCGACTCCACTCCATTTCCTACCCTTCTACTCCATTTCTTTTCCCTCCACTCCACTCCATTTCTTTCCACTCCGCTCCATTTCATTTCCTTCCCTTTTATGCCATTTCATTTCTCTCCTCTTTACTCCTCTTTAATCCATTCCCCCTCTAATCCACTCTATTTCATTTCACTCCACTTAACTCCCTTCCTCTCTATTTCGTTTTCCTCCACTCCACTCCTCACCATTTCATTTTGCTCCACTCCGTTTCATTTCCCTCCAGTCCACTCCACTCTGTTTAATTTCACACTGCTCCACTCCACTCTAATACATTTCTCTCCTCTCCAATCGATTTCATTTGCCTCCACACTTCTCCTCTTCTCTCCATTTCCCTCCACTCCATTCCATTGCATTTTCCTCCATTACACAACACTCCACTGCATTTCCATCCAGTTCACTTAATCTCATCTCCCTCCAATCCTCTCCACTCCGTTTCCTTCCACTCCACTCTTTTTCCTTTCCCTCTACTCCACTCCCCTCGATTTCACTTCCCTCCACTTCACTCCACTCCATTTTTCTCCTTGCAACTACATCACATTTTCCTCCACACCACTCCTTTTCATTCCAGTGCAGTCCATTTTATTTCCCTCCACTCTACTCAACTCCATTTCCTTCAGCTCCACTCCCTTTCCTTTCCCTACACTCCGCTCCATTTCTTTTTTTTACCCTCTTCTGCTCACCATTTCATTTCCCTCCATACCACTCTTCTCCATTCTATTTCATTTCCCTCCACTCCTCTCCAGTCCATTTTCTTAGCTCCTCTCCATCTCATTTCCCTCCTCTCCACTGAACCCCATGTCGACGGTTAAATGGGCTGGTTCAGTCCGGTTCCGTGACTAGCAGGGCAGAGGGATTCGCGAATCCCTACTTCTGGAAAGGGGAAACAGGGGATCCCAAATAATTCAAAACAGCGGCAACCGTCTGAGGAGAAACAAACTAATTTACTAAATATATTATCGGAATGCAAGATAACACAATATAATACAATATAATTAGAACTGAAGCTAATAAATGAAATACAATGAGAGAAAAGGTTTCCGAAAACTGAAGGCCTTAGCATAACGCTGAGGTGAGACGCGCAGCTGAATCGAGCAGTAGGGAGGAGAGCTGAAGGAAGAAAGGGACGTCAGGTGACCTTGCCAGGGGTTATATCTCCTCTCTGAATGCGAAGTCTTACAGGATACGTAGTTCTTCTTCTATTCCGGAAAGCTGCCCGGAACTGGAGCATTGACTCTTAAACTTCCACTGCACTACATGCTGTTATGATGTGCAGTACTGATAACCAAAATACATAAAAACATGACATTCCACCCCTTATTCTACATCACTGCATCATGCTTTATATATACAAACAAACCATAATTACCAAACATTAATCACATGCACACACATATACATATACATGCAATTATTGGCTGCATTCCCCCAACATTAAATTCCCTTGTGGTACCCATTGAACATCCTCGTTTTTCTTCATCACCCACCAATTGGACCCAGGTCCCTGGGAAAAAACAATTCCACGAAGAGGTTTGCCCTTCCCAGAAGCTGGAAAGACCCAAACCACTTTTCCCAACATGTTCTTTACATGTACTACAGGGACCTTATCTCCCTCTACAGTATGTAAAGAGCTGGCAGGACCACTGAGATTGATAGATTGTCGAGTGTTCACCAACCAGGTGGCTTCTGCCAAATGCTTCTCCCAATTCTTAAATGTCCCGCCACCCATTGCTTTCAACGTGTTTTTTAGCAACCCATCGTATCATTCAATTTTACCAGAAGCTGGTGCATGATAGGGGATATGATATATCCACTCAATGCCATGAACTGTGGCCCAAGCATTTACAAAAGAATTATTGAAATGAGTCCCATTATCTGCCTCAATTCTTTCTGGAGTGCCATGTCTCCATAGGACTTGTTTCTCGAGACCCAATATGGTGTTTCGGGCAGTAGCATGGGGTACTGCATATGTTTCAAGCCACCCAGTGGTTCCTTCCACCATGGTATGCACATACCGCTTACTGTTACGAGATTGTGGCAAGGTGACATAATCAACCTGCCACGCCTCCCCATATTTATACTTTTGCCATCGCCCTTTCCCCCAAGTGAGATTTCCTCCTCTTGGCTTGTTTAACTGTGGCGCATGTTTCACAGTCATGAATAACTTGTGCAATAGCGTCCATAGTTAAGTCCACCCCTCGGTCTCTAGACCACTTATATGTTGCATCTCTTCCTTAATGGCCCGAGGTCTCATGGGCCCACTGAGCTAGAAATAATTCACTCTTGTGTTGCCAGTCCAAGTCTATTTGAGCCACCTTAATTTTGAAAGCTTGATCTACCTGATGGTTGTTCTGTTGTTCTTCAGTACCCTGACTCTTGGGCACATGAGCATCTACATGACACACTTTTACAACCATATTCTTTATTCGGGCAGCAATGTCTTTCCACAGTTCAGCTGCCCAAATAGGTTTACCCCTTCTTTGCCAGTTATTTTGTTACCACTGCTGTTGCCACCCCCATAAGGCATTTGCCACCATCCATGAGTCAGTGTAAAGATAAAGCATTGGCCACCTCTCCCGTTCAGCAACATCTAAGGCCAGCTGGACAGCCTTTACCTCTGCAAAATGGCTTGATTCTCCTTTTCCTTCGGTGGCCTCTGCAACTTGTCGTGTGGGGCTCCACACAGCCGCTTTCCATCTGTGATGCTTCCACACACTACGACATGATCCATCTGTGAACAGGGCATATTTCTTTTCATTTTCTGGTAGTTCATTGTATGGTGAGGCCTTTTTAGCACGCAATACCTCTTCTCCTGGTAATGTTCCAAACTTTTTGCCTTCAGGCCAGTCCATGATCACCACTAGAATTCCTGGATGATTCAGGTTCCCCATTAGAGTTCGTTGCATAATCAGCGCAATCAACTTACTCCAAGTGGCATCAATAGTATGATGGGTGGAGGGAAACTTTTCCTTTAAACATCCAGTTCAGTACTGGCAGTCGACGTGCTAGAAGGAGCTGCGTTTCAGTTCCGATTACTTCGGAAGCAGCCCGAACCCCCTCATATGCAGCTAAGATCTCCTTTTCACTTGGAGTGTAGCCCTCTTCCGACCCCCTGTATGCTCGACTCCAGAATCCCAGGGGTCGGCCCCGGGTCTCTCCTGAGGCTCTTTGCCACAGACTCCAAGTGGGACCTTTCTCTCCAGCAGCGGTGTAAAGGATGTTCTTCACATCCTGTCCCGTCCGTACTGGTCCCATGCCCACGGCACGGGTTTTCTCCTGTTTGATCTGCTCAGAAGCCTGCTGCAGCTCAGGACCCCACGCAAAATTATACTTGTTCCGCGTCACCTGATAAAGGGAGATTGCAATGAGGCTATAGTTTGGAACATGCATTCTCCAAAAGCCCGCTATGTCCTGAAAAGATTGTGAGATTGTGTCTCTTTCTTATTAGTGGGCAGAGACATGGCAGTGAATTTGTCCACCACATCCACTGAGATGTGATGACATCCATCTTGGCACTTTATGCCTAGGAACTGAATTTCCTGGGCAGGTCCTTTCACTTTGCTTAGCTTAACATTGAAACCAGCATGCGGAAGGATCTAGATTATTTGCTCTCCTTTCTCAAAAACTTTCATTGCTGTGTTGCCCCACACAACGATATCATCAATGTACTGCAGGTGCTCGAGAGACCCGCCCTGCTCCAATACAGTTTGGATCAACCCATGGCAAATGGTTGGACTGTGTTTCCGCCCCGGGGCAAATGGTTCCAGGTATACTGAACGCCCCTCCAGGTGAAAGCAAACTGTGGCCTGCATTCCGTGGCCAAAGGAATGGAAAAGAAGGCGTTAGCAATATCAGTAGTGGCATACCATTTGGCTGCTCTTGACTCCAGTTCATATTGGAGTTCTAGCATGTCTGGTACAGAAGCATTCAGTGGGGGTGTGACTTCATTCAGGCCACAGTAGTCTACCGTCATCCTGCATTCTCCACTGGCTTTACGCTCTGGCCATATGGGACTATTAAAAGGTGAGTGAGTTTTGCTGATCACTCCCTGACTCTCTAGTTGACAAGTCAACTTATGAATGGGGAGCAAGGAATCACTATTTGTGCGGTACTGCCGTCTGTGCACCATTTTTTGTAGCAACTGGTACCTGTTGCTTTTTCACTCGTAGCAACCCCACAGCAGACAGATCTTCTGATAGGCTAGGCAAAACAGACAGCTGCTTAACACCTTCTGTGTCTACAGCAGCTATTCCAAAGGCCCAATGATACCCCTTGGGATCGTTGAAATATCCCCTTCTGAGGTAATCAATACCAAGTATACAGGGAGCCCCTGGGCCAGTCACAATAGGGTGCTTTTGCCAGTCTTTACCAGTGAGGCTTATTTCGGCCTCCAACATAGTCAACTCCTGGCAACCCCCAGTCACCCTGGAATATGAATTGATTTTGTACCTTGGTGGCTCGAGGGCATTAGAGTGCACTGTGCGCCACTGTCCACCATTGCCTTATATTCCTGTGGTTCTAATGTGCCAGGCCATCTAATCCACACAGTCCAATACACTCTATTATCCCTTTCTGTCGTAGTGTCCAGGCGAAATCCCTTAGCCGAAGCAGGAAAACCCCGGGAGAAAGCGATTCCGGCACGGACTCAGAGACACCAATATGGTTAACAAAACTGAGACATTTATTGCTCGGACAAAACAAGCTTATATACACCCCAGTGCTATGTACTTCTCAGGCTGTTGCTAGGCATTGTTATCTCTAGGTC
>JACDJE010000966.1:0-43245 GCA_016647715.1 Pavo muticus | reverse complement strand
ATTAGGAAATACTACTTCTCTGAAAGAGTGGTCAGGCACTGGAATGGGCTGCCCAGGGAGGTGGTGGAGTCACCGACCCTGGAGGTGTTCAAGGAACGTTTGGATGTTGTGTTGAGGGATATGGTTTAGCGAGAACCATTGGTGATAGGTGGATGGTTGGACTGGATGATCTTATAGGTCTCTTCCAACCTTGGTGATTCTGTGATTCTGTGATTGTGGTCCTTTTCAACCCAGGCCATCCCATGATTCTATGAATACATTTGAAACATGAACAGCTGTTTCGGGTCATCTGGAGCAGAGTGCTCCCAGTGTGAAGTGCTTCTGCTGTGCGGTTCCTGAAGGGCGAGAAGGACAGTGCTGCTGAGCACCAGCAGCAAGCAAACCCATGGTCGCTGTGATGTGAGTGCGTGCAATGTACAAAGCAGTGACAGCAGAAAGGAGCCCAGGCTGAACCCAGAGGTGGTAACCAACGCAGCCGCTCAGAAGGAAAAATGCTTTGAAAGGAAGGAAGGGACAAACAAGCAGCCTTGGAAAGAAGTAAGGAAGGGGGTCAGCGCTGTGACTGCTGGGTATTGAGCTATTCCCCCAATAACGCTTTGCTTTAAGGTGCTGCGGTGAGATCTGCTGTTACCTCCACCCTTCGAGCCCCACGTGCTGAGTGCTGGGGGTTGTGATCCACCTGGTGGCAGCTCAGCACCAGAAAGCTGTGAGTCGCTGCCCCCTCCCAGTGGGACGAGGAGAGAATCAGGAGAGAGGAAAGAACTCGTGTGCTGAGACAGACCATGTTTCCTAAGAAGAGAAGAGAAATAACAGTCACGATACACTCGGTGGCTGCGTTGGGTCCGTGATGCCAGTTCTGTCCCCCCCCCAGCTCCTGGTGCCCACCTCCAGCCCCTCCCCTGAGGAGCTGAAAACTGAAACTCCCTCAGCTCTGTGCAGCACTGCTCAGCAGCTGCTGAAAGGCAATCATCTCCGGCCCAGGTGTGCAAATGGAGCTCGTCTGTGAGGGGAAAACCTTCAGCCAGAGGTGGTGAAGTCCCACAGGGGGGACTCGAGTGAGGAGTGTCCCTTTTGATAGCCCTTGACCCACGTGTAGCTGCATCACCTCTCCCTATATGGAGGAGCAGTAAGGGTCTGTGGGCCGTACCAGGCTTGGTAGTTTCCCAGTGATATTCTTCACCCATGCACCAGGAAGACAGCAGGCTTGTCTAAGCAGTGGGTCTGCTCAGTATGTTGGACATCCGTTTGCCTTTCTAATCTACCCCTACAGCCTTCAGTTCATTCCCATCATTCAGGCTGTGCTGCGCCACGTCCCGTCCCATGGGGGGGAAGAAGGGGGAACGTTCCACAGCGCTGCAGGAAGCGGGGGGAGCGGCTGAGACGCAGATACAGCACTCTGCTTACTGCAAACTCCAGGTCCTTACAATGGGCAGCGGCTTGGCAAGATGGGCACAGAAACCCGTATGTAAACTGCAGGGAACTGCAGAGGAGAATGGCTTTAAGAATCCGACAGCACTACAAATGCAGCGTGCAGTTCAGAGAGCAGCTCTGTGCAACGAGGGCAGAGAGCGCCTGAAACAATACGGCCCGGACACAGAGAGCGGCTCAGAATGATGAGAGAATCATAGAAGCACAAGGCTGGAAAGGACCTACAGGATCATCCCGTCCAACCGTCCTCCTATCACCATTACCACCACTGAGCTACTCAGCCTCATCTGGCAGCGCCTCATCCAGAATGTCAGTGGTTTATGGGCTGGTTCGGCCCGGTGCCGTGACTGGCGGGGCAGAGGGATCTGCGGCCTGGAAAAGGGGAACAGGGGAAAGGAGAGAGAGATGGGCCCAAAAACAAAACAGCAGCAACGATCTGAGCAGAAACACACTAGTTTACTAGAAAAGATATCGGAATGCAAGATAACATGCTGTAATACAACATAATACAAGGTAATTAGATTTGGAGTAATAAATCAAACAGAATGAGTGAGAGTGTCTGAAAGCCAAAGGCCTTACTCTCATGCTGAGGCAGACGAGCAGCAGAGGCGAGCCAGATGATCAAGACGGCCATCAGGTGACCCACCAAGGCCTTCTATGTTTTCCCTCTGAGCAGAAATGATAACAGAACAGCGAGCAGTCCTCTGGGAGATGTAGTAGTTCTTCTCTTCTGGAACAGGTACCCAGAGCTGGAGCATTAACTCCTTAACCCCAGTGCACTACATGATGTTCTGATGTGGAATACCGGTAACCAAGAATCATCAAACCAGGACACAGACAATCATCCAGACAATGTGAGCAGAGAGAAAAGGGAGAGTTAAACCATCCCCAGCCGTGGGTGCATCCAGAAGTGAGGTCAGACAGAGAGCGGGGAGCGCTGCTGTGCGGTTCTGTGGCTCTTCGGGTGTGCGGTGCATCCAAAGCCATTACTCTGAGAGAGAACCAGGAGCTGCTGCCTGGTTTTGTGCAGACAGAAGCGCAGCAGTGCTGGGAAGAGGCAGCTGAGAGGTTCCGCCCGCAGCAGCGCTGGCACGAGGTTGGTGGTGACGGGGTCTCTCACTCTGGGTGCGCCTTTTGCTTCCAGAGGACGTAGCGGTCAGCTCTGCTGCAGACCCAGTGTTTGTGTAGGTGGCACAGGGATGAGCTGATCCTGTCCCCGTTCAGGTAGGCACATCGGCCTGCACCTCGCAGCTGGAACCTGTGCTCAAGAGGGAGGAGAATGGGAAAGGTGCCCCGATGTGCTGAGAAAAGCTGGGACTGCCTGTGCTGGGGAAGGGCGGGAGGGCTCAGGGTGCAGCACCCGGCCTGAGCCGAGCAGCCCACGGGAAACCACGGCTGTGGCACCAGGAGAAGGTCCCCATTCTAAACAGAGCCTGTGGGAAATCCCGGCCCGGACAGATGGACGGACAGACTGACCAGCTGGTGAAGGCTGTGCCATCGCTCCACGTCCACTGGCCGTCCTCTTCCCTGTGCAGCCCGATCCAACAGTTTGCCTGGCCCCGGAAGCGCATCATGAAATCCTTTAAGGGAAAAGAGTGTTGAATTTCAGTTGGTTTTAGCATCTGTCCCACCCACATCTCAGGCTCCAGCAGGCTGCAAGGCGCTGCGTTTTGCAGGACGGAAGGAGTTTGTTTGTGCTTCCATGGCACAAGAGCTGCCCCTGGAGGTGCGCAGCTCAGGACATCCCCAAGATGGATGCGGGAGGGGTTGGGGGAAGCAACGTGCTGCTGTCCCTCCCCAGTCTGGTGCCCTCACAGGAGGTTTGGGGCTCGTGCCCCCATCTCACCATCTCCTCCTCATTGCCTATGGTGGCCAGGGAAGCTCCGTGGGCATTGCAGTGCTCCCTGCTGCTGTTCCAATCATTCTCCTCCTCCGAAAAATAATAGCATTTCCCCTGCAATCCGACCCAGGCGTTGGGGCACACGTGGGTAAAGTCTGGGAGAGGTGGGACGGGGGCCCGTTGACACACTGAAAGTGAGGAATTGGACAAAGGTGGGGCAAGGAACAGGAAATCTGCATGTCTCTCACCTCCCTTCAGCAGAGGTGGGGGATGGGCTGCACTGTGACATGCTGCAGCTGCAGGGGACTTCCCAGGTTGGGAAGGTTGAGCAGAGCCTGGTGTAGGGCACCGCGTGGCTGCCCCACTGAATGTGGGAGCGGGGCTGTGTTGGGGAGCATGTCCACGTGCTGGAAACCCCAAATTCCCGCTCTGTACCTAAACCTGAGGCATCCTCACCGCGGGGACGCTTGGTGGCACTCACCGGTCGATATCAGCACCACCAGCAGGAGGATGAAGGCTCCCAGAGCTGCGCACGCAGTAATGATATGCACACGGGATCTCCTCTTTCCCGTCCCAAAGCACCAGGAGCCTGGGGGGGGCAGAGAATGGGTGGGGGCACGCCCTTCTACCCCCGTTCCCCCCATTCCCTCCTTTCAGCTCAGTCCCCACCGTTACCCCATTGGGATCCTTCTCCTCTCTGCCCAGGGGATTCCAGCACTGCTCCATGGTCTGAAAATGTTTTCTGTTGGTCTCCTTCTCCCATAGTGAGTTTGTAAGTGTTGGACTGCAGCATTGGTGTTTGCATGTTCTCTACTGGGAGCTGGGGGTCAGAACTGGAGGGCAGATGTTTGTAGAAGTGATCTTTCCCCCTTTTTTCCTCCCATTCCACTCTTTTCTTCTCCATCCCCAGCCTTACCCCTTTGAGATCCTTCTCCTCTTGTGTCCTTCTCTTCTCGTGTCCTGGGTTTTCTGGTTCTGCTTTGTGCTCCGAGGAATGGTTCTGTAGTTCTCCTCCTCCCATAGCGGGTGTGAAAGTGTTGTACTCCAGTATTGGTACTTGCACAAACCGCTGTGGGGTGGGTGGTGAGGGGGTTCAGATGGGGGGGGAAAGAAGAGAGGATTGATGTAGGAGTTGGGGAGGAGAAGAAAGGGGAGAGAAAAATGAGAGAGAATGGGGAGAGAGAATTGGAAGGAAGGAAAGAGAGACGAGAAAGAGAAGCAGAACAGCAGTCAGTGCAGTCTGAAATATGAAGCCAAAGGCGGTGTGGGAAACATTCAGCATTTTTCACAGTTCCCTCCTCCTACCGGCCGTGGTTCCGCCCATAGCAGCGGTTGGTGCGCTCACTTTGGGAACGCCTCTCATGGAGTAGAAGCCCAACCCACACAGCCGTGCTCGGCTCTGAGCCATCAGCTGCAAAACAAGAACCCGCACCTGTTGCTGATATCCCAATGATTTATCAGGACGGTATCTCTGATCAAGGCAGGTTTTATTGGCCATTGCAGTGCCGGCCGTCCCGCAAGCAGCAGCGCACACAGAAAGCAGCGTTACATCTTTTATGCCCTGTTGCCCAATGCTGATCTCTTCCTCCCGTGGTTCCTCACTGGCTGTGTGCTTCAGGTTCACAAACCTTCCCGTCGCTCAGCTGAACATATCCATACCTGCTGAACGTAAATCGCTGCCATCTAAACATGGGTATTGCTAATTGTTTTGCTTCTGCTCCTTCCATTCTCTGTCGCTCTGCTCTTGTCTGTCCAGCACCAACAATTAGCAGTCTTCCAGCATAACGAGCCCTTTGATATCCTTGTCACGCTGTTCAGGAGGGGGATGTCCAACCTGTCTGTAACTCCAGGCTCAGAGCTGTTCCAGACGGCTGCACAGAGCAGAGCTGCAGGCTTTGTACCGATAAATGGCCCCATCCACCTCATCTCCGTGACCATAAATTACTGCACCTCTCTGCTGAGCGTGCACAGACCTTCAGAGAGCCCTGGTGAAGGAAAAAGACCCCCCAAAACAGAACTATTAGTAAAATATTTATCCTGTTAGTTCCAATGCAGAAACAACATCCCATTCCCACATTACCAAAGCGCCCCGGAACGCCACGTTGGCAGAGGAAGAGGACAAAAGAAGGGCCCCGCAACCGAGAGAATGCAGAATATGGAGGTTCTGCCCCCGCCCCTTTCCTCACCAAACCACCAGTTTGGGTTTCTTCACTCTCTCCAACCACTGACTGCCATTATCTCTTCATTACCTCTGAGGCTTCTCTGTTATTTCAGACGCGCTTGGGAAGTGGGCAGTGGTTCAAAAACCTCGAGGATCCTCACAGAGCAATACAGCTCATTTCTTACGAGGCTGGATTATCAGTGCAAATACTCTCTTGCCACAGGAGCCAGGCAACGGGAGCCTGGCAGCACGTAACACTATTACATGTCTACAGCTTGGGTGCAGATGGGTTTCCAAGGCTGTGTTTGTGCACTGGGTATCGAAAAGGGGGAATTGGTGTGAAGAAGCAGAGCACAATGTTTGCATTTTGTACCTCGTCCTTAGAAACTGCTGGTGTGGAAAGGTAGAAATGCCACATATGTTAGGAGCATCTTTTAGAAACAGAGTTGCTGAATTCTGTGATCAATTCTCACTTGCAGGACCGCAATAGTTTTTAAACGTTGCGAATAGTGCGGGTATTATTATGGGCTGGAAAGGCTGTTGTAAGGCTGTTGTGTTTGGATAAGAGACCCTGAGCAGAAGAAAAGCAGAGTTAGCAAGCATCGGAGAAGCCAAGGCCTGCACACAGGGCCAGGTGGTCTCACTCTGTGGGAGGGAGCTGATGGCTGCCAGGAGGGTCCTCGTGTGGCTGTAGTGAGTTCCTGGCTGCCAAGAGAAGCCCGTGGGCCACCGCGAGGGGGCTGTGAGCTGCCATGGAGCCTCCCCTGGGTCTCCTCCTCCCTGGGCAGAACAACCCACGGAGCTCAGGTGCTGCTCATACCCTCTGCCCTCGGGACCCTTCCCCATCGTGGCAGCCGCACTGTGGGAACTCTGTCGCCGTTTTCTCTCCATCTCTGGAGGAGTTCCAGGAGCGTGGAGAAGCGGCGCTTGGGGACGCGGCTCAGAGGCACGCAGGGGACGGGCTGGGGTTGGGTTGGCGATCCCAGAGGTCATTTCCTCCCCTGCGGTCTCTGTGCCTCTCTGCATCCAACCCATCCTTGCTAGGAGGAGCGTTCTGTGCACCCCACACCGGTGTGCTTCAGCGACCAGGCGGGGTTCCCATCGCCGCCCCCGGCCGCGCTCTGACAGACGGCTCCATTCTTTCCTCGTCCCCTCCCGTCCTCTGCGCTTTCGCTTTCACTGCTGACAACCTTCGGGAGCGTGTTCTGCCCGGCGCCCGGTGACGTCACGCGCGATTCCGGTCTCCATTGGCCGGGCGGTGGCGGAGGCACCAATGGGGACGCGGAGCGGGGCCTGGGGTGTCCCGTACAGCGGTGCCATGGGTCCGAGCGAGGCGGTGGTGCTGGGGCTGCTGCTGGGGGCCCTGGGCGGGGCGGTGTGCGGTGAGTTCTGAGGGAACGGGCTCCCCCCGGCACCGGGACCCGCGGCTCACGGCTCCGACGCCGTCTGTCCCCGCAGGGTCGCACTCCCTGCGGTACTTCATGACCGCGATGACGGATCCCGGCCCTGGGATGCCGCGGTTCGTGATCGACTGGTATGTGGATGGCGAACTCTTCGGGAACTACAACAGTAAGAGCCAGAGGGCGCAGCCCATCGTGGAGTTGCTGCCGCAGGAGGACCGGGAGCACTGGGACGCGCAGACCCAGAAGGCCCGGGACGGTGAGATGGATTTCTTCAAGGGCCTGCACCGGCTGCAGGAGCTCTACAACAAAAGTGGAGGTGAGTGCACGTGAAGACACAGCGCTATGGTGCTGAGACGAGAGCTTTGTGGGGCAGGGGTGTCTCCCAGCTCCACTGAGGCCTGGCCGTGCCCCGTGCCTAGCTATACTGGGCTCTGTATGTATGTGGTGTCACCATCCTGGGGCTGCCCTGTTCCTGAGCCCACCCACCCCATTGCAGCCCCATGGTGCTCGTGGTGCCCCACAGCCCAAGAAGCCCCTCACCCCCCACCCTGGCTGTGCCTCAGGGTCTCACACGCGGCAGAAGATGTTCGGCTGTGACATCCTGGAGGACGGCAGCATCCGAGGGTACGATCAGTATGCATTTGATGGGAGGGACTACATCGCCTTTGATATGGACACGATGACGTTCACCGTGGCTGACGCAGTGGCAGAAATCTGTAAGAGGAGACGGGAGGAGGAAGGGACGTATGCTGAGAGATGGAAGCACGAGCTGGGGACCGTCTGCGTTGAGAACTTGAGGAGATACCTGGAGCACGGGAAGGCGGCGCTGAAAAGGAGAGGTGAGGATGGGAGGGGGACGTGGGGCTGGGCTGGGTGTGGGGCAGGGGCTCGGTGTGGGGAGCTCAGCCCGGCCCACAACATCTCCCATCTGCAGAGTGGCCCGAGGTGCGAGTGTGGGGGAAGGAGGCCGACGGGATCCTGACTTTGTCCTGCCGCGCTCACGGCTTCTACCCGCGGCCCATCGCCATCAGCTGGATGAAGGACGGCGCGGTGCAGGACCAGGAGACCCACTGGGGGGGCATCGCGCCCAACAGCGACGGCACCTACCACGCCTCAGCCACCATCGATGTGCTGCCGGAGGACGGGGACAAGTACCGGTGCCGCGTGGTGCACGCCAGCCTGCCCCAGCCCGGCCTCTTCTCGTGGGGTGAGCCTGGCAGCGTGGGGCGTGTGGGGTTGGGGGTCTCAGGGGCCGCCCCTTCCTTTCCTGACAACGCTGCTCTCCCCCAGAGCCGCAGCCCAACCTGATCCCTGTTGTGGCTGGAACGGTTGTTGCCATCCTGGCTGTCATCGCTGCCGTCGTTGGATTTGTGGTGTGGAAGAGCAAGTCAGGTAAAGGCAGAGGGCTGCAGGGGGAAGGCGGGGACTGCAGGGGGGGCCCAGACCGCCTCTGGAGTGCCCGCGCTCTGACATGAGCCCAATGCTGACACTTCTTTCTGTCTGCAGGGGAGGAGGAGAAGGGTTACAGAGCAGCACTAGGTGAGTGATGAGAGCAGCGCTGTCCCCCGCCAGTGCTTGGGGTTGGGGTACTCTGGAGCCCCTCGTGCTTTTGGGGTCACAGTGGTGATGCAGAAATGCCCCACACTGAGCACGGAACCAGGTCTCACTGCTCTCCCTTCCTTGCAGGCCACAATGGGGATTCCAGCAGCTTGGCCACAGGTACAGTGGGGGACCTGGGCTCAGGAGGGGTCCCTGGGGTTGGAGGGGTCCCAGTTCCCTGCGGTCCCCCATTAGAACTACAGCTTGGGCAATACTGGGCCCAACCCTCCCTGGAGAGCCCCCAGAGCTGTGAGTTGGGACGGGGACGTGGCCCCATGTGACACCATCTCTTCTCACCCCCACAGGGAGTGAACTTCCCATCTGAGTGCTGTGCTGCTTCAGCCAGCCCTGCGTGCGTTTGGAGTTTGTGGGTGTGTGTATCTCCGTTTGCTCAACCTCCTGAATCTCCTCGGGCTGATGCAGTGTGTGCTCCTCTGCTGCACTCTGTGCGGTATTTCCTGGGGGTGACCCACTGAAACGTCCACCTGGTGTGCGGAGGTGGACCTCCGGGCAGAGCGCTGTGCGTCGTTTTGGGGAAGATACCATCGCAGATGCACTGGGAGGAGAGCGCCGGGTTCTGGGCCCATGGGACAGGCAGAGCCTCTGGAAGAGTCCGAGAAGAAAAGAGTTCGTGTCCCAAATGCTCTGTTGAAGTGCAAAAGAGACCACCACCATAATGAGACAGGGAGTGGGTGAAGCAGGTGGCTTTGTGAAGGTGAGGCAGCCATTTCCTTCATTCCTGAGACCAGCACCTGAGACCCCAGGCTCATTTCTGGGACGTTCTGAAGAAGGACTCAGCTCTGCCATAGGTGGGGGCAGGAACACAGAAAGCAAAGGTGCACAGGAACATAGGAGGCGCTTGGGTGCGCCCCACAGCTGGAAGAACAACCGTGATGTCGCTGGGTACAAGGGCAGTGAGTGCATCTTCATCTCTCTCCTCTCTCCTCCTCTCTTTCTTTCCAAGCCATATCTGAATGGAACACGAGGCACAGCAGCATAGCTTGTTGCTAATTGGGTACATCATTGTGATCGTTCATATATCAGACGTGACCAGAATTACAGCACCAAATTGGGCATCTTTCAACCAAAGCTCAGCCCCCCCCCGCCCCTCTGACAGCTGAGAACAAGCTGGAGCACGAGGGGAGTTGTTTTCTGCCAAATTTCTTTGCGCTCTTCGTGTGACGCCCTTCAATTCAAATAAACCGCAGCACTGTGGATTGCTGGTTTGCAGCTCAGCCTGCGTGGTGTCTGATTTGGGGTGGAGGGATTGCATCCTGGTTCAGCAGCTCAGGGCCTGGACGTGGCCCCGTGGTGGGTGTCCACTGCTCTGCCCTCACCCATCAGGCTGCTGTGTGCATTGTCAGAGAGGTTCCCCAAGTCAGACATCGCCTCTCCTCGCTGAATCCGTGCTGATGGTTTTCTCCCCCTTCGTGTGCCTGGGAATGGTGTCCGGGATGAGCTGCTCCAGCACCTTCCCAGGCACCACGGTGAAGCCCTTTACTCCCTGGGCCCTCCTCGCCCTTCTTGGAGCTCTGGGTTACGTTTGCAGCTTCCAGGACCTTCTCCCACTGACACTGCTCAGGGATGATGAAGGCCTCGCTGTGACGGTGCCAGCTCCCAGCATCCATGGCTGCAGCTCATCAGGGCCCTCTGCATGACCCAATCCTGTTCCACCATGGGAGCACATCCTTTGCTGCACCCTCTCCTTTCCTCCAGCTCTCCGGGCTCTGGGATTCTATGATCCTATGATTCCTGAAGGTCAGTCTTGCTGCTTACCACCGAGCTGATGAAGGGATTTGGTACATCGGCCTCTTTCGTCTCCCATGTCCACGTGTCCCTCAGCCCTTCTTTTGTCCCTCATGTACAAACAGAAGTCTTTGCTACCCCCACCCAGGCTCAATTCCAGCTGAGCTCTGGCTTTGCTGACGTTCTCTCTGCACGTCTGACACAGTCTCCATGTGCTCCCCATCTTCCCCGTCCCCGCAGGCCCTCGGTGTGCTTCCTTTCTGTGCTGGGGTTTGGCCGTGAGCTCCTTGTCCACCCACGTAGCAATTTTTGCCCAATTCCGTTGGGCTTTTGAGCTCTGAGCAGATCCTCGAGCACTAACCCGCTTCTTTGGGCCCCTCCTTCCTCCCGGCTGTTAACACACAGGTCCACGTAGATCCACGAGGAGGCCTCAGTCTGCTCTCCCCAAATCCGGGTTTGGGAGCTCCTAAGGATCCTGAACTCCACCTTGTCACAGCCAATGGTTCCGGATCCGTGTGGCAGCGGGCAGAGCGCACAGAGAGCTCCGAACCGCCGAATTTGGGAGCTCAGAGCTCAGCCCCTGCAGGGACCACGTGGGTCAGTGCTGTGGGAGAGGTTCTCCATCCACCCACCTTATCCATGTGTGCTTAACATCTCTTTGTTCCCCGCTTTCTTCCTTCCCTGTTCGTATGAGGTTCGTCAATGAGGAGCAGTCTCCTGCTTTGTCAGTGCTGACAGCTGTCTGATAACAAAAACAAGTTTGGATTTTCCCTTTATTTTTCCTGCTGAGATCTCCATCTACAGAAGGAGTTGGCATCTGCCAAGGGGATGTCTGTAAGCTTTGCTCCGATGTGCTCTTCTCTTTGAGTTACCCCTGAGCCGTTGGGGTGGGAGCAGCCAGGTTCCGGGTGCTGCACCTTCTGCAGTTCTGCTCACTGTGCACATGGGAAGGCCAAGAAGTTTTGCCCCAATAAATCCGCAAGAACTGATTCCATTTAGGAAAGGAATCTTTGTGACATCCCATCTTCTCTATTAGAACCTCTTCTCTGCTTTTCTTCTACTCCTTCAACATTTCCTGCTCCTAAATTAACCTCACCTCTTCCATTATACGCCGACTTTGCCATATGCAGCACTTCTCCCATTGCTTTACCTTTCCCTCCTGGGAAGGAGGCCCCACTCCCCATGCTGCCCCCACCCACGCAGACACTTTTTAACCATTTCTCCCTTTTTTGGTCAGAATAAAGAGGAAAAAAATCCCAGTGACGCTGGGATTACCTGTTCCCTACCTCTTTGGTGAAGGGTCCTCCTCGGTGTCAGCCTTTGGGGTACAGAAGGGATCCCCATGTCCACAACCCCATGGCCAAGAGGACCCAGTGTCCACATCCCCATATACTTGTCCCCAACGCCAAGGGGATTTTGATGTCATCTTTGGGGTACAGAAGGAACCCCAATGTCCCTTTGCTCACGTCCCCAGTGCCACCTCAGTTCGAGTCCACCTCCCCTTACTGTCATCCTCAAGGGCACAGGGACCTCAGTGTCACCTTCTTCGGGGTACAGAAGTGACCCTCATGCCCACATCACAGCAGCCAAGGGCTCCAGGTGTCCGCATCCCTACACACCAAATGCGGAGGGGACCTCACTGTCACCTTCGGGGTACAGAAGGGCCCCTGATGTCACCTTCGGGGTACAGAAGGGCCCCTGATAGCGCTTTGGGGTTTGTCCCTCCACGCTCACTCCCCCCAGCCCTCCCCCAGCTCCTCCAGCACCTCCCGCATGGTCCCCATCCCCCCCCCCGACCCGAACACGCGATCCATGCGGCTCTCCCGGTCCCACACGCACCGCCCGCGGTAGCGGATGCGCACGATGCGGTGTTCGGGCACCGCCAGGTCCGCGGGCCCCGCGTCGCACAGCGGCCCCGTGAAGAACTCCAGCAGCGGCCGCTCCACGACGCCCACGAAGCGGTCGCGGTACTCCACGGTGGCGGCCTCAGGGTCCACTCGTGGGTCCCAGCGGAGGCGGCTGAGGACGTCGGCGGCGCGGCGCAGCGGCGGCTTCTTCCCCGCTGTTCCCGGTTCCTCCCGGTTCGGTTCCGGTTCCGGGCCGGCGGTCGGACTCTGGCCCGGGTGCGGGTGGCGGCAGCGCGGCCCGAAACGGCAGCGGCCCTCCAGGAACCAACGGCACGGGGCGGGCGCCGGAACCGGTTCCGCGGAGTCGGGCTGCCGATCCGGTGCCGGGTCCACGGGACCGCGATTCGGGTCGGGGTCCGCGGGTCCAGGCTGCGGCTCCGGGCCGGGGTTCGGGTCTGGTTCCGCGAGTCCGGAGCGCGGCTCCGGTTCCGGCTGCGGGTGTCCGGGACGCGGGTCCGGGTCCATGGGTCCGCGGTGCGGGTCCGTTCCGGGGGTGCGGGAGCGGCACCGGGCGCGGTGCGGGCAAAGAGCGGCGGGGGCGGGGCGGGGCCAGGACACAAAGGGGGCGTGGTCAGTGGGAGGGGGCGTGGCTGGATAATGATCTGCTGCCGGTGGGGGCGTGGCTAAGTCAAACGGGGCGTGGCTTAACTGATAGGAGGGGGTCATGGAGGGGCCTGGCCAGGAAAGTTAGGGGCGTGGCTCAGTATGGGGGCGTGGTTCAACAAGAGACTGCTCAGGGGGCGTGGCCTCGGAATGGCGCGGGGCGTGGCCAAGGAGCTGTATTGGTGCCTATGGGTGTCTGGTTATGCACTCTTATTTTGGTTATGTATACACTAATGCATTGACACACCTCACTCGCCCCGTGATGGCTCCTCTGCACCGTTTATTGCCCTTTTCACCTCAGATTTTCTACAGTGCACCGGGCCAACTGCCCTCATCTCCTTAATTATGTTTCCTTCCTTCCTTCCTTCCTTCCTTCCTTCTGCCCTCCCCTCCCCTGCCCTCCCAGTGCCGTCCCCACACCGTGACTCCCAGCTCACCCAAGGGTCGCATGCCAGCGGCCAGCCGTGTTCCCAGCGCCACCAGTGCCACCAGCACAGCCCCAGCCACCAGGACACGGCCGCTCCCCATGGCTGCTGTCGGAGGAGGATGAAGGGTGCCGGCAACCCGCGCCGCTGCTCTGGAGCAGTGAGTGCCCGGGCTGGGCAGCATCACCCGTCTCCGGGCAGATCTCCATTGCGGGTACCTCGATCAGCCCTGGCACAACAGCGCTCTCCTGTGTGGTGTCCGTCTGTCTGCCTGCTCCGAGGAATGCTCGGTGCTGCTGCTCTGCCTGGGAACAGCCGTGTCACTCACAGGGCTCCACCCACTGCCTGAGCCCCACGGATGGCCCCATGCTCCCTCCATGACACTGCCATGGTCATCCAGTGGTTACCCCGTGATTTCACCCTACTCAAACCGTGGTCACCTCTTTATCACCCCACTCTCTGGCCTTGAAGCAGGTGTAGGAGGGGAGCTGCTGAAGGGGGAACGCACTGCAGACTGGGCTCACCAGTTCTCTCCCATCCCTTCCCTCCTCCTCCATTCCTTCCTATTTCAGTTCAGTCCATTCTATTCCACTTGACTTCATTTCAATGCATTTCATTTCATTCCATTTGTCTCCTTTTCTCTCCACTCCACTCACCTCCACTCACATCATACCATTTCACTTCACATCATTGCTCTCCCCTCCCCTGTATTTGATGGGGGCCAACTGCCAGAGGGAGCCCTGCGGGGCGGAGCCTCTGTCTGGAGGCATGCGATACCACCCAGCCCCACCACTCACTGCTCCCCACCACTTATCTGTGGGACACGCTCGTTTGCTTCCTGTACCACCCTTTAGGCTCTTCCCATCCTTCCTGAACTATGGTCACCCCATGGTCGTCCATCTGTCATTGCATGACCAATTAACAGCCGCCAATGGACTTGGTATTGAACACATTCTCTCTCATTTTATTTGACTTATTAGCCTCAATTCCAATTATATTGTATTATATTGTGCTATGTTGCATTCATATTCAGAAAACTAACTTTTCTCCTCAGATTGTTACCGCTTTGTTTTTAGGCCTGTCTCCCATCTCCCCACCTTTCCCACTTCTCCCCTTGCACCTTCCTTGGGTGTGGGTCCATGGGTCCCCCCGCCCCATTAGTCACGGAACCAGGCCAAACTGGCCCATGAATCGTCCACCTCTGTCCCCCCCTTTTTTAGACTGGTGCACCTGTGGGCCTGCTGTCCCCTCGTCACAGACAGAAACAGATCAAGAGGTAACTTCGTGACAGAAGCAAACACCCCTCACAGACCTCGGAAGATCGACACAGCCGTCTTGTTGTCCCACGGATACACAACAGACGCGGATCCGCCCTTCGGCCCAAAGGAACGCGCTCGGCCATCGGGTTTGGGATCAGCTCCTGCACTGCTCCCACCACAGCGCGGTCCCGGCACCTTGCCGTCCAGCCGAAGAGATGGCCGCTCTGCCGGTCCCGAACCGGGACCCCGGGAGAAGAACCCTTCTGCACGGCGAGGGGAGGCCGCAGCCCCGAGTCCCAGGCCCCGGCCCCGGGCCGCTTCCCCGCCGCGCTCCGATCGCTGCCCACGCGGCCTCAGCGCACGGAGCGCGGCTCCTCGGGACGGAGCGGGATGCGGCAGCCGGCAGGGCCCCCCGGAGCTGCCCTAGCGCCGAGCAACGGGCCCCGAGGCGGGGCGGGGCCTGGGCGGGGGTTACGGGTACAGGTAGGGATAGAGTTATGGTTACGGTTAGGGTTTGGGTTATAATTCCTGCATCGCCCGCTGATTAACAGCAGATCTGCCAAGGGTTTGAAGAGATTTTTTTGGCCCTCTGCTGGACTCCTCCTAGGAGATCCCTGTCTTTCTTGAACAGGGGAGCCCAGATCTGGACACGGTGTTGTAAATGTGGCCTCACCTGGGCAGAACAGAGGGGGAGGATCACCTTGCTTGATCTGCTGGCCATGCGGGTGCAGCGGGGCTGAGCACAGGCAGCGTGCACAGCTCACTTTCCTGACCTGAAGCAGAGAACCAATGCCGAGTGCGTGGGGAAGCTCCAGCACGGGAATGGGAGAGGTCAGCTTTGGTTGGAGCTCCGCCTTCCGTGTTTGCTCTCCCAGAGCATGCTATTGTGTGAGGAGGGGGTTAAGTGCTCTGCACTGCTCAGCCTCACCTGCTCTGCTGGGAAGAGTCGGCTCTCTCCTGGAAGTATGGGGGGAATACTGAATAGGAATGTACTGCCCAGGAAAATGTTTACATGTGTAATACAAGTAATGGATATAAGCTGAAGATCCATGTTTTGAAACTGTGTGGGATAGATGAGTGGACAGGGAGGTGGATTGAGAACTGGCTGACGGGAAGAGCTGCGAGCGTTGTCAGCAGTGGCACAGAGTCGGTTGGAGGTCTGTAACTAGCGGTGCTCCCCAGGGAACAAGACCTGGACAGACTGGAGAGTTGGGCAGGGAGGAACTTGATGAGGTTTAATAAGAGCAAGCCTAGAGTCCTGCACCTGGGGAGGAATAAGCGCATGCATCAGTACAGGTTAGGGGCTGACCTGCTGGAGAGGAGCTCTGTAGAGAAGGACCTGGGTGTTCTGGTGGACAACAAGTTCCCATGAGCCAGCAGTGGGCCCTGGTGGTCAAGAAGGCCAATGGTGTCCCGGGGTGCATTAAGAAGATCGTGGCCAGCAGGAGGAAGGAGGTGATTCTCCCCCTCTACTCTGCCCTGGTCAGGCCACATTTAGAATACTGTGTCCAGATCTGGGCTCCCAAGTTCAAGAAAGGTGGGGATCTCTTAGAAGGAATGTGGCGGAGGGCCACAAAGATGATAAAGGTCCTGGAGCATCTCTGTATGAGGAAAGGCAGAGTAGCCAGGGTCTGTTCAGCCTGGGGAAAAGAAGACTGAGGGGGGATCTGATTAATGTTTGTAAATATCTAAAGGGTGGTGTGAGGCAAATGGATGAGGCCAGGCTCTTCTCGGTGGTGTGTGGCGAGAGGATGAGGAGTAATGGCCTAAAACTTGTACATAGGAAGTTCTGTACTAACATGCTTATTGAACTTCTTGATGGGAAGGATGACAGAGCACTGGAACAGGTTTCCCTGAGAGGTTGTGGAGTCTCCTGCTGTGGAGATATTCAAGACCTGTCTGGATGCCCACCTGTGTGACCTGTTGTAGGGAACCTGCTTTAGCAGGGGGGGTGGATTCCGTGATCTCATGGAGCCCCTTCCAACCCCTGCAGTTCTGTGATTCTGTGAAATGGTGACTGGACAAAGTGTCACCTTACACTTCTTTGTCAATGTGAGCAATTGTTGCTGAGAGTGCTTCTGAAGTCCAGCAAGGAAAAAGAAAAGGGAGAAACGGTGGGTTCATAAGTCTCAATGATATCCACCCGGGACAAGGAAGTGGAAATAAGTGGTCACAAACTGAATCATAGAATCGCTCAGGTTGGAAAAGACCTTAAAGATCATCGAGTCAAACCACAACCTAACCGTACTACCCTAACTCTAACAACCCTCTGCTAATTCATGGCCCTGAGCACCACATCCAAACGGGTTTTAAACACATCCAGGGATGGTGACTCAACCACCTCCCTGGGCAGCCCATTCCAGTGCTTAACAACCCTTTCTATAAAGAAGTTTTTCCTGGTATCCAACCTAAACTTACCCTGGCACAACTTGAGGCCATTTCCTCTCATCCTGTCACCAGCGAGAAGAGACCAACCCCGCTCTTGCTGCAGTCACCTTTCAGGTATTTCAAGAGAGGAATAAAGTCTCCTCTCAGCCTCCTTTTCCCCAGACTAAGCAGCCCCAGTTCCTTCAGTCTCTCCTCTTGGGCATATTCTCCAAGCCCTTCCCCGGCCTTGTTGCCCTTCTTTGAACCTGCTCCAGCACCTCCATGTCCTCTCGGCACTGAGGTGCCCAAAACTGAACACAGTACTGGAGGTGAGGCCTCACCAATGCCGAGCACAGGGGCAGGATGACTTCCCTAGTCCTGCTCACCACACCTTTCCTGATACAAGCCAGGATGTCATTGGCCTTCTTGGCCACCCGGGCACACCACTGGCTCGTATTCAGCTTAACGTCCATCCGTACACCAAGGTCCCTTTCCATCAGGCAGCTTTCCAGCCACTCCTCCCCAAGCCTGTAGGGTTGACTGGGGTTGTTGTGACCAAAATGCAGGACCCGACACTTGGACCTATTGAAACTCATACAGTTAACCTTGGCCTAATGATCCAGTCTATCCAGGTCCCTCTATAGTGCCCTTCTCCCCTCAGGCAGATCAACACTCCCTCCCAGCTTGGTGTCATCTGCAAACTTACTGAGGGTGCACTCAATCCCTTCATCAAGATCATTAATGAAGATGTTAAATAGAAGCGGTCCCAGTACCGAGCCCTGGGGGACACTGCTTGTGACGAGCCGTGTGCCACCCACCCACCGCGCCCTGCTCCCAGCTTGCCGTGGAACCATTTCTCCGTGGAATGCAGCTCAGCGTTGTTGCTCACCTCCTTCTGCTCTGGTCGTCTCCCCTGCTTGTTTCAGGCTGGGACTACATAAAGCAGGTCCCATTCGTAATAGATGGGTCTTGCATCATTTGGCAGTCTGCCTTCTGCTCCCTTGCCATGCACGGTCCCATGTTTCCTTGCCACTCACCTCTGTCAGCAGTCTTAGGTTCGGAGAGGTTTGCCCCCAGTCAGCTTGACCTTCATAGCAGCTGCTCACACCCATGCCAGCTGTACAAGCTAGACGTCTGCTGAGTATGTCGAGAGGTTCTGCCTGGCACAAATAGTTACAGTCTTTCGGTTTTCTGTCTCCATGTATGCCCAACTTGTTTACACCTCCCAAGGTCTTTTGCTAATCAGAGAGAGAATGTCTGTATTTTCTGCCAATGATATACAGATTAAAGGGAGCAGAAGTAAGGGACTTGGATAAATTAACTGAGGGAACTTGGAGAGTATATAGAAACAGTGATTGTAATGAAGGAAAGAAATTGGGAAGAACAGGAGAAGCTGTTTCAGATTTCTGTAACTTCTGGGGGTGCAACGTTGTTTTTCCTGGTTTGTGTTGAAGCCAGACGTAGAATTTTCAATCTATTGGCCTTGCTTTACTCTTAGCCCACCAGAAAATAAACCTCTTACCATACTCACCAGAAAATAAACCTCTTTACCCTGCTTCCCTCACTGCAATTTAACCAAGTTAACCCCAGTAGTGGGTCTGATACGGTAAAACTTCCCAGGTTCTGTCATTCTTTTGCAATCCTCTCAGCTTGGTACACCTTCTTCACCTATGTCCCATTTCCCTGCTGTTTGCACACTGCTTTTGGTCTACTGGAGGCAGAACTCTCCCTGGGCCCTGAGCAGCTGACAGATGGGTGCTTACCCAGACGGACGCATTGCTGTGCCCTTTGGCATTTTGTGGAGATCGGTTCTANTTTAACAAGAGACTGCTCAGGGGGCGTGGCCTCGGAACGGCGCGGGGCGTGGCCAAGGAGCTGTATTGGTGCCTATGGGTGTCTGGTTATGCACTCTTATTTTGGTTATGCATACACTAATGCATTGACACACCTCACTCACCCCGTGATGGCTCCTCTGCACCGTTTATTGCCCTTTTCACCTCAGATTTTCTACAGTGCACCGGGCCAAGTGCCCTCATCTCTTTAATTATGTTTCCTTCCTTCCTTCCTTCCTTCCACCCTCCCCTCCCCTGCCCTCCCAGTGCCATCCCCACACCGTGACTCCCAGCTCACCCGAGGGTCGCATGCCAGCAGCCAGCCGTGTTCCCAGCACCACCAGTGCCACCAGCACAGCCCCAGCCACCAGGACACGGCCGCTCCCCATGGCTGCTGTCGGAGGAGGATGAAGGGTGCCGGCAGCCCGCGCCGCTGCTCTGGAGCAGTGAGTGCCTGGGCTGGGCGGCATCACCCGTCTCCAGGCAGATCTCCATTGCGGGTACCTCGATCAGCCCTGGCACGACAGCACTCTCCTGTGTGGCATCCGTCCGTCTGTCTGCTCCGAGGAATGCTCGGTGCTGCTGCTCTGCCTGGGAACAGCCGTGTCACTCACAGGGCTCCACCCACTGCCTGAGCCCCACGGATGGCCCCATGCTCCCTCCATGACACTGCCATGGTCATCCAGTGGTTACCCCGTGTTTTCACCCTACTCAAACCGTGGTCACCTCTTTATCACCCCACTCTCTGGCCTTGAAGCAGGTGTAGGAGGGGAGCTGCTGAAGGGGGAACGCACTGCAGACTGGGCTCACCAGTTCCCTCCTCTCCCATCCCTTCCCTCCTCCTCCATTCCTTCCTTTTTCAGTTCAGTCCATTCTATTCCCCTGTATTTGATGGGGGCCAACTGCCAGAGGGAGCCCTGCGGGGCGGAGCCTCTGTCTGGAGGCATGCGATACCACCCAGCCCCACCACTCACTGCTCCCCACCACTTATCTGTGGGACACGCNAACCTGATCCCATAATATATCACCGAGCTTACGCCACTCCCCCTCGTCGAAAAGCGACCCTGACTGCGAAAACGAGCCAGTCGCCCGACCATATGCTAACAGTCCGGAAACTTGCTTAATAGTTCCATTATCCACTCCCCGCTTTTCTAAAAAGCGTAATAATAAATTTAGGGCTACCTCTCTTTCCACGGTACGCTGTAACTCCGCGTCTCACCGCGACAATGCCCACTAGAGAACTTCTCGTTAAATTGGAGCTCCACTCTTCTGCCCTCCGGATCCGTGCAGACCCCTCTCGGTCGGTCTAGGCAATCTTGCCCCCCAGTCCAAACGGTACTGGTGCTCTCATCCGTCCGCGCGGTTCCTGGTGCACCTCGGGTCCCTGGTCGGGTGCCACTTGCTGCGGAGTCAGCAGGGATGGGTGTCCAGCATGTGGGGAAGCACGACAAACTCAATATGAGTGGTAAAAGCTTCACTTTATTCTAAACAGAGCAATCCATTTATAAGGAAAAAAATAAACTTGGCATTGCCCGATTGGCTACATATCTTATTGACATTAATCAGATTGGTTACTAACGCTCGTTGCTACATCAGCTACTCATATTTACAGCACAGGGGGGGTGTATACATTCCAGCGTATGCACACACTAATTCCCTGTCTTGCATCTGCTTCTAGCTTCAAGGCCACAGTGACCCTTATCTGCACTCCTCCACTATCCTGTTCTCACAGTATTTTTCCAGCATGATGCCTTCCGTGCTGCCGCAGAGATTTTGCTCGTACAGCGAGTCATGGCTGCCTTGCTCCTTCAGCCATTCCTCCACAAATAACTGTTTTTCAATCATACTATATCTTCCTTCTGCTCCATGCCAGACCTGAGACCAGAATCCAATGGGGGTCCGAACAGAACTCTGGCGTTGCCACACGCCCCAGCCAAAGCCATCCTGAGTGACATGAATGTCCAATTCGGCTGGGAGGGTAGGATCAAACAAGCCCAGGCATTGGGTATATTTAACTCCCACTTTTGCCTGTTGGAAAGCTTCTTGTTCTGTTCTCCCGCAGTCCCATAGCTGCCCCTTTTTCCTGAGTCTATACAGTGGCCTCAGCGGCTGAGCTAAATGAGGTATAAAGGAGCGCCAGTACCCCAATATAAATAAAAACTCCTGCAGCTGCTTGAGTTTTGTAGGGACTGGGAACGCCTGAGACTTATCTATGACAGTACTGGGAAGTACTTTGGTCTTTCCTGACCAAACCACCCCCAGGTGGTTTGCATCAGTCCAGGGAGATTCAGGAGGATGAGCAAACAGAGATACACACACCCACAAACTCCAAACGCACGCAGGGCTGGCTTAAGTAACACAGCACTCAGCTGGAAGCTTCACTTCCTGTGGGGGTGAGAAGAGACGGTGTCACATGGGGCCACGTCCCCATCCCAACTCACTGCTCGGGGGGTTCTCCAGGGATGGCTGGGCCCAGTATTCCCCCAGTGTGGTTCTGACAGGGGAGCGCAGGGAGCCGGGACTCCTCCAACCCCAGGGACCCCTCCTGAGCTCCGGTCCCCCACTGTATCTCTGGCCGAGCAGCAGGATTACCCATCGTGGCCTGCAAGGGAGGGAGAGCCATGAGCCCTGGCTCTGTGCTTGCTGTGGGGCAGTGTCATGCCACCACCATCACCACTGTGATCCCAAAAGCAACAAAGGCCACAGAGTGCCCCAGCCCCGAGCCTGTGGTGGGAGACAGTGCTGCCCTTGGCACTCACCAGGCGCTGCTTCATAACTGTTCTCCTCCTTCCATGCGGACAGAAAGAAGTGTCAGCATTGGGCCCATGTCAGAGCACGGGCACTCCTGAGGGGGTCCGGGCCCCCCCTGCAGCCCCCGCCCTCCCCCCACAGCCCTCTGCCTTTACCTGACTTGCTCTTCCACACCACAAATCCAACAACAGCAGCGATGACAGCCACAATGGCGACGACCGCCCCGGCCACAACAGGGATCAGGTTGGGCTGCGGCTCTGAGGAAGAGCGGCGTTGTCAGGAAAGGAAGGGGCGGCCACGGAGACCCCCAACCCCGCACGCCCCACGCTGCCAGGCTCACCCCACGAGAAGAGGCCGGGCTGGGGCAGGCTGGCGTGCTCCACGCGGCACCGGTACTTGTCCCCGTCCTCCGGCAGCACATCGATGGCGGCCGAGGCGTGGTAGGTGCCGTCGCTGTTGGGCTCGATGCCCCCCCAGTGGGTCTCCTGGTCCCGTACCTTGCCGTCCTTCATCCAGCTGATGGCGATGGGCCGCGGGTAGAAGCCGTGAGCGCGGCAGGACAAAGTCAGGATCCCGTCGGCCTCCTTCCCCCACACTCGCACCTCGGGCCGCTCTGCAGATGGGAGATGTTGTGAGCCGGGCTGAGCTCCCCACACCGAGCCCCTGCCCCACATCCAGCCCAGCCCCACGTCCTCCTCCCATCCTCACCTCTCCTTTTCAGTGCCGCCTTCCCGTGCTCCAGGTATCTCCTCAAGTTCTCAACGCAGACGGTCCCCAGCTCGTGCTTCCATCTCTCAGCATACGTCCCTTCTGCCTCCCATATCCTCTTGGAGATTTCTGCCACCGTATCCGCTGCGGTGAACGTCATCGTGTCCATATCAAAGGCGATGTAGTCCCTCCCATCAAATGCATACTGATCATACCCTCGGATGCTGCTGTCCTCCAGGATGTCACAGCCGAACATCTTCTGCAGTGTGTGAGACCCTGAGGCACAGCCAGGGTGGGGGGTGAGGGACTTCTTGGGCTGTAGGGCACCACCAGTGCCGTGGGGCTGGGATGGGGTGGGTGGGCTCAGGAACAGGGCAGCCCAGGGACAGTGACGCCACACACGGATGGCCCAGCACAGCCGGGTGTGCGGTGTGGCATGTGCTCAGTGGGGCTGGTGGACGCCTTCAGCACACTGAGCCCCCGTCTCAGCCGCATAGCACTGCAGCTTCCCCCCGCACTCACCTCCACTTCTGTTGTAGCGCTCCGGCAGCATGCCCAGGAACCGGTAGAAATCCAGCTCACCGTCCCGGGCCTTCTGGGTCTGCGCGTCCCAGTGCTCCTGGTCATCCTGCGGCAGCTTCTCCACGATGGGGTGCACCCCCCGGCTCTTACTGTCATAGTATCCGAAGAGTTCGCCGTTCACGTACCCGACGATCATGAACTGCGGCATCCCGGGGCCGGGATCCGTCATCGCGGACACGAAGTACCGCAGGGAGTGCGACTCTGCGGGGACAGACGGTGTCGGAGCCGTGAGCCGCGGGTGGGGGTCCCGCGGTCGCAGCCCCGGCGTCGAGGAGCGAGGAGCCGCGGGTCCCGGTGCAAGGGGCTGCGGCTCCCGCAGAACTCACCGCATATCGCCACGCCCAGGGCCCCCAGCAGCAGCCCCAACAACACCGCCTCGCTCGGACCCATAGCACCGTTATACGGGACACCCCAGGCCCCGCTCCGCTTCCCCATTGGTGCCTCCGCCACCTCCCCGCCAATGGAGACCGGGATCGTGCGTGACGTCACCGGGAGCCGGGCAGAACACGCTCCCGAGGGTTGTCAGCAGTGAAAGCGAAAGCGCAGAGGACGGGAGGGGAGGGAAGGAAGGAGCCGTCTGTCAGAGCGCTGCCGGGGGCGGCGATGGGAACCCCGCCTGGTCGCTGAAGCACACGTGTGGGGTGCACGGAACGCTCCTCCCAGCAAGGATGGGTTGGATGCAGAGAGGCACAGAGACCCCAGGGGAGGAAATGACCTCTGGGATCGCCAACCCAACCCCAGCCCGTCCCCTCCGTGCCTCTGAGCCGCGTCCCCAAGCGCCGCTTCTCCACGCTCCTGGAACTCCTCCAGAGATGGAGAGAAAACGNCTTTCCCTATATACTTCACCTCTACTGGACCGTACCACACTCCAGTCTTGGGGTCCCTGTAGTTCACATACATAGGTGGCCCCTCCCCAGGTTTGACTATCCGCCCGTGCAGCTGACCTGGGGTTTCTGAGCCGTCCCCAAAGATACACAGATGATTTAGCGTAAATAGCGCTTTCGCCACTCGTTCATGGGTGTCTTGAACATCCTTTTACTTCTGGAGATACCGCTTTAATGTTTGATGTGCCCTTTCTACTATAGCTTGCCCCGTCGGCGAGTGCGGTATTCCAGTCACATGGCCTACCCCCATCGTCTACAGAAAGTTTTAAATCTATGACTTGTATACACAGGTCCATTATCTGTCTTCATAGACCGAGGAAGGCCCATGACTGCAAAACAGGCTGTCAGATGTCGTATTACTTGCAAGGCCTTTTCTCCAGCTTGCGCTGTGGCCCAGATGAACTTACTGAAGGTATCTATGGTAACATGCACATACTGCAATCTACCAAATTCTGGCATGTGTGTAACATCCATTTGCCAGATCTCCAATGGCCCCAGCCCCCTAGGGTTCACACCCACTCCTAATCCTGGCCCACGGTGGCTGCATTCTGGACATGCTCTAACTATTGCTCTTGCATCATTTACACTTATCCCATAGTGTTTGTGTAACCCCCGAGCATTTTGATGGAAGACAGCGTGTGCTTCACGGGCAAGCACAAATTTGTCTATTGGTTGTGCCGACGCCACCAGGTCATCAGCCCTTTGATTCCCCTCTCCTAGGCCATACCGCCACCTGTGGCTTCGAATGTGAATAATGCAATAACTATCCTTCCTTTGTGAGATCGCTCGTTGGAGCGTGCACATGAGCTCATGTAAACGCCGGTTGGAAACATCCTTTATCCTAGCATCTTCGACTCGCTCAACTAAACCCACCACATACACAGAGTCCGATACAATGTTAAGAGGGGTAGCTGGCCAATTTAGAAAAGACCAGACCACTGCAGCTAGCTTCAAGGTCTGTAGGGAGTCCATCACTTGACTCTGCAGGCATTTGTGGTACCACTGTCCATTCAGTAACCAAGTAGCTGCTGTGGTCTTGGACTTACGACCGGCGTCCATAAAGACTGTCACCGCCTTCAATAAAGGCTTTATACTTCTCTTTGGGACTGATAGCCATCTCTACTGGGACATCCATTTTAATATTGGCGAAGGGAGTGAGTGTGCCACTATAGGCCGTCCTATTGTTAATAAACTTATAGCCAAATCCTCCGAGTTCTGTAAATACCAGTCCAAATCCACCCGTTTTATAGGGAGATATATCGCCCCAGGTTCTTCACCAGAGTAACTAGGGATTCGTTGGCAGCCCTTGCGCACAATTTCTGCCAGGTTTTCAGTCGCTCGCTGAATTGTTGTCTTTAGCTGCAGCATTGTAAGAATCCATTCTAAAACCCGTACATCCTTCCTTTCCCCCTTTTTCCTTTTGCACTGCGTCAGTGCACCTAAGAGTTGGGAGGATCCATACATGATAGTTAAGTTGATGGGAAAGGAAGGGTCGCGCCTATTCACAGCACGTTCAGAAATAAGATGTGCGAGACAGTCAATTAGCTGATGTTGTTCTGGGGAGACCGAAACGCGAGTGGCAGGATCGGTTCCTTTAAGTAGCGAGCGTAGGGGTTCCAGATCCTCGTTGGAGAACCCCACTATAGGTTGTAGCCACTGTAGATCGCCTAGGAGCTTTTGTGCATCATTAAGAGTTTGAATGTCAGTGTGGAGTGACAGCTTCTGTGGGCGGATGCAGGATTGAGTGATGCTCCACCCCAGGTATTTCAGCGGTATGGTGAGGAGGATGAGGCCTCCAGTAGAACCGAAGCCCCGGTCTCCTCTATGTTCTGCATGGGTGGGCTGTATGTCGTGTAGAAGGTTTGGTAGGGGAACTATTTGTGCAATACGTGACCCCGCTGGGATGTGCACGGGTGGGAACTGTGTTTGTACGACAATCTGAATCGCACCTTCAAAGTCCGCATCAGTAAGTCCAGGAAGGACATTTAGTTCATGCAATCCGGTGGAGGAGTGGCCAAGTAGAAGTCCCCCAGTTGGTAACCCTGCTATCAACAGCGGTCCTTTAGTCGTGGATGGGACCCGAACGGGCTTACAATCAATAATAGTCATATCTATTGCGGTTGCCAGGTCCAGGCCGAGGCTTCCTCTCGTGGCTGGTTGCAGGTCAGTTGCTGGGGTNGTGTTACGTGCTGCCAGGCTCCCGTTGCCTGGCTCCTGTGGCAAGAGAGTATTTGCACTGATAATCCAGCCTCGTAAGAAATGAGCTGTATTGCTCTGTGAGGATCCTCGAGGTTTTTGAACCACTGCCCACTTCCCAAGCGCGTCTGAAATAACAGAGAAGCCTCAGAGGTAATGAAGAGATAATGGCAATCAGGGGTTGGAGAGAGTGAAGAAACCCAAACTGGTGGTTTGCTGAGGAAAGGGGCGGGGGCAGAACCTCCATATTCAGCAGGGTCGGATTCCAGGGGAAATGCTATTATTTTTCGGGGGAGAAGAATGATTGGAACAGCAGCAGGGAGCACTGCAATGCCCACGGAGCTTCCCTGGCTGCCATACACAATGAAGAAGAGATGGTGAGATGGGGGCATGAGCCCCAAACCTCCGGGGGGGGGCACCAGGCTGGGGAGGGACAGCTGCACGTTGCTTCCCCCAACCCCTCCCGCATCCATCTGGGGGATGTCCTGAGCTGCGCACCTCCAGGGGCAGCTCTTGTGCCATGGAAGCACAAACAAACTCCTTCCGTCCTGCAAAACGCAGCGCCTTGCAGCCTGCTGGAGCCTGAGATGTGGGTGGGACAGATGCTAAAGCCTCCTGAAATTCAACACTCTTTTCTTTTAAAAGATTTCATGATGCGCTTCCAAGGCCCAGCAAACTGTTGGGTCGGGCTGCACAGGGAAGAAGAGGACGGCCAGTGGACGTGGAGCGATGGCACAGCCTTCACCAGCTGGTCAGTCTGTCCGTCCATCTGTCCGGGCCGGGATTTCCCACAGGCTCTGTTTAGAATGGGGACCTTCTCCTGGCGCCACAGCCATCTTTACAGCAAGCTCTCCCTGCTGCCTGTACCACATTAAACCAGTATCATCTATCAGAGCAAGGAGTATGCTCTTCAAGGTGTTTTTAAGATGAGTTTGCTATGAAGCTCCTCCTCTGCTCAAGGGGTTTGTAAGGTTCATAACCACACAAAGCCGCAGGTGGCTGATCAGGCTGGTGCTCTGGCTGAAGCTCTTCCCACATTCAAGGCACTGCAGGCTCTGTATCCTTTTAGGATGTGTAGGTAGGTAACGAGGCAGGAACCGCTTTTGCAGGTACTCTCAGAATCAGGGCATTTCCACAGTCTGTCTCCTCTGTGGATGTGCTTGTGGGAGTTGAGATTAGAACTGCTTATAAAGCCCTGAGTGTGGGAAGGGTCTCTTAAAGGGTCTTTCTCCTGCGTGGATGCACTGGTGAAAAATGAGCTTCTAACTGCTGTGGAAGCTCTTCCCACACTGAGCACTTGTAGGGTCTCTCTCCTTTATGGATGCGCTGGTGCATCTTCACTTTTGAACTGCCTGTCCTTGACACAAATGGGACACTTGTAGGCTCTGTGTTCTGAATGCCTGTGCTGGTGGGAATCCAATGGGGAACATCAGTGGTAGCTGTTCCCACATACAAAGCACTTGTAAGTTTTGTACCCTGTAAGGATGCACGGGTGGCACTTCAATTCAGAACTGCTTTAGCAGCTCTTTGGACACTCAGGACACTTAAAACGTCTCTCTCCTGTGTGGACCCGCTGGTGGCCAATGAGGTAGGAACCGCTTCTGAAGTTCTTTGGACACTCAGGACACTTAAAGGGTCTCTCTCCTGTGTGGATGTGCTGGTGGACAATGAGGTTGGAACTGCTTCTGAAGCCCTTCCCACACTCAGGGCACTTATATGGCCTCTCTCCTGTGTTGGATGCGCTGGTGGTGGGTGAGGCTAGATCTGCTTTCAAAGCCCTTCCCACAGTCAATGCACTTATACGGTCTCTCTCCTGCGTGGACGCGCTGGTGGACAATGAGGTTGGAACTGCTTCTGAAGCCTTCTGGACACTCGGGACACTTAAAGGGTCTCTCTCCTGTGTGGATGCGCTGGTGGATCCTCAGTTCTGAACTGCTTTTGAAACCCTTGCCACACGTGGGACACTTGTAGGCTCTGTCACCTGAATGGATGCGTTGGTGGGAAGCAAGGTGAGAACTTTGTTTGTAGCTGTTCCCACATCCAGGACACTTGTAAGGTTTGTGTCCTGTGTGGATGCACTGGTGGCACTTCAGTTCAGAATTGCCTTTGAAGCTCTTTGGACACTCAGGACACTTAAAGGGTCTCTCTCCTGTGCGGAGGCTCAGTGAGTCTGGATCTCCTTTTGAAGCTCTTTGCACAATCAGAGCTCTTGCACAATCTCTTCACTGAGTGTACACGCTGGCGGTTAACAAGGCTGGAATTCCTCTTAAGGCTGTTCCCACACTCATCAGCTGGGTTCTGCCTTTTCTCCTGGCACACTTCCTCGCTCTTTGCATCTTCAGGCTGCTTTTGACCTGTGCTGCAGTCCAGGGGCTTCCTCGCTCTCTTTCCCTGATGCTTCTTGAATTGCTCTCCTTGCTCAGGGCTCCCTTGAACACCCCTTCTGACTTTTCCCAACGAGGCACTACTCCACTGCCTTTCAGCCACACCACTTTTCTGCACATCCTCCCTTATGTTTGTGATCCCATCACCTGCTGCATGACACAGGAAATCCAGAAATAACACACTGTGCCAAAATACTGCCCAGTCAGAAATGGCTTTTGCCAGCCCCAACCTCCTCCTGTCCCCCACCACCTCACCTGGGCCGAGATCTCCTGCCATGTCCTCCAGGCCATGCACATCTGGGATCCAGGGGTCTTCCCCTCCTTCCAGCATGGAAATCACCGCAGGTTTGGGGGCTGGACATGCAGGCTGAATAACAAAAACAGTGGACATGAGAGCAGCTCCGTGATTCTGATGCAGCAGCTTGTCCAACAACTCTCCTGTGTGTCCATCCCAGCTTCTGAAGCGGCAGTAATGGCCTGAATGTCGCTGGGCCAACACATATTGCCTTCCTTTGGATCCTAGCACGACGTTTACATCTCCAAAAATTATGCAGAGATAGTTTCTTTAACACTGCCTTTGGGCTTCTTGCTCTAATTTTTCCACACTGCTCAGTGCCCAAGGCTTCAAAATGGTTTACGGGAATTCAATGGAAAAGAGTAAAAAGGTAAATAGACAACCAGGGAGTTGTCAGGTTGCTGGAGCTGGTGGCACCGTGCAATGCAGCAACACAAGGGCAGTTGGCAGGAGCTGACCCAAACACTCCTGGCTGACGCCTGCTTGCCAGCAGTGATTCTGGGTCTGTTCTCACAGTGCTGAGCACGCTAATCCCTTCTGAAGCTTATGTGAAATTTACCTACGCTTCCTATGTGGTGCTGTTGTGTTACTCCATGAGTAACTGCATTGCAGTTATTCTACGCCCTGCTTGCAGAGGCTGATTCTGCACAGCCTAAGGGGCCCTAACGAGGAGGAAAGGCAGCAAAGCCCTCACCCAGCGAGGCCACGCATTCGTACGTCTCCAGCATCACGTCCCGGTACAGCACTCGCTGCGCAGGGTCCAGCAGAGCCCACTCCTCCTTGCTGAAATACACGGCCACATCTGCAAAGCTCACGGGATCCTGCAAGCAAAGAGGCTCCTTGCTGGGAACAGCCAAGGCCCACGGAAGCAGCTGGCACAGGAGAGAAACTCCAGTCCCAGCGGCTTCTCTGTCCCCAGCACACAAATGCTGGCGGAGGGCATCTCACACTCCCCCTGCATTCACATTGCTTGTTCCTTGGCCTCTCCTGCCTGTTTCCCCACACTCCTACCTGAGATGGATGCTCTGCGGCCATCTTCTGCGCTCCTGCAGGCTGGGATGATCATGGGTGAAAGGCAGATGTTAGACTAGAGCCTGCTGGGACAAGAAAAATGGCAGTGGGGGTGTGAGGGAGTGCAGCAGTCCCTGTTGAAGCCCAGCCCTCCCCAGCCCATCTGAAGGGCACTGCATGCGGGTAAAAGCCACCCAGGTCTCAGACCAGCAGCACTGCACCCATCTCCAAGTTTGTCACGTCACTGTTAAACCACTACAGCCTATCTACGTCACATCAATCGATACATTCCTGCTTGTCTCCTAAAGTAGATATCCGCCCATCATTAATTGGTGAAGTCTGCACAGTGTCAGCTAGGGATACCAACTGATCACAAGAGCAATGGAGTGAAGGGGGAAAGATATTCTATGCACAACAGCAAGATCGGATATTACATATGAAGCAAGAGAGTACAGAAACAAACAGGAACAGGGAGCAGAATCTAAAGGAAAGGAAAATAACTTATAAAAACGGTGGACAGATTTCCAGAAGTAGAGTAATATATCACAGAAAAAAATCATTACTCCTCGGCAATCCTAGAGTCACAGTACATAATCAGCCCACTGATATTGCTTTCAGTGCAACTGTAGCATGCCAGAAACGAGGTGACAGTACAGGAAAGAAGGGTATTTCAGCCCCTCCACAGTCAGTGCCAGCAAGGAAAGGAAAACACACTCCTGCTGCCCCCCAGGGGCCCCCAGGGGCATGGCTAGGAAGGAAGGAAGGAGGAAGGACAAATAGTCCTTCTAGGACTTGTTTGTTCTAGGAAGAACAAATAGTGCCCGCAAGGCACTGGGACTGCCTGTAGAAAGAAAACTAGTATCAGTAAGTGAATAATGACCGCCCATCTAAATATACTAATTCCAGTTGGACTTTGAGGACAATTGACAAAGTCTTTTCAAGAAATACAGAAGCACAAAGTTTAATCTAAACCTGACTGGATTCTGGAAAGCTGAGCGTGCAACTCAGACAGCAAAGAGTTAAGATCACCAATGCAAACAGAACAGAATGCTGTGCTCCAAATTGCCAATGCCAATCCCTATCTCCCTGGTAAGAAATGCATGTCGGTCGCTCGCTCGGCAGCCATCATGCAGGGCTTTTAGCACTTTACACCGATGACTTTGGCGCTCATTCCTTCGGTTCAATTGTTAATCCCAGCCCCTGCAGAAACAGGGAGGCTGCAGTGCGTGCATTTTGCAGAGTGCCTACACACGTTTAATGCCAAAAATCACCGATGTGCCACCATACCCCATTTCTGCTGCGGCACGTGGGGTGGGATTTCTGAAGTGACCTTTGTGGCTTTGGAAAACAATAACTGCTGTCTGTGACTCACAACTGTTTATGCCACACACGCTCCAATATTACAATCAGATTCACTCCCTAAAGATAGGAAATTGCACCACCTACCATAAGACTGGAATTAAGGGAACCTGCCCTAGAGAAGCAAACACCCCTCACAGACCTCGGAAGATCGACACAGCCGTCTTGTTGTCCCACGGATACACAACAGACGCGGATCCGCCCTTCGGCCCAAAGGAACGCGCTCGGCCATCGGGTTTGGGATCAGCTCCTGCACTGCTCCCCACCACAGCGCGGTCCCGGCACCTTGCCGTCCAGCCGAAGAGATGGCCGCTCTGCCGGTCCCGAACCGGGACCCCGGGAGAAGAACCCTTCTGCACGGCGAGGGGAGGCCGCAGCCCCGAGTCCCAGGCCCCGGCCCCGGGCCGCTTCCCCGCCGCGCTCCGATCGCTGCCCACGCGGCCTCAGCGCACGGAGCGCGGCTCCTCGGGGCGGAGCGGGAAGCGGCAGCCGGCAGGGCCCCCGGAGCTGCCCTAGCGCCGAGCAACGGGCCCCGAGGCGGGGCGGGGCCTGGGCGGGGGTTGGTTTTAGGGTTAGCGTTAGGGTTTGATTCCAGATCAATTCGTTTTAGGAGTAGGGGGTATAATTAGGGTTAGGGTGAATTAGGGTTAGTCTTCAGATCCGTTATGGTTATGGTTATGGTAAGGGTTAGTATTTTGGTTTGGGATAGGGTTAGGCTTCAAGTTGGGGTTTGGGATAGGGTTGGTGTTAGGGCTCAGATCCATAAATCTTACAGTTAAGGATAGGGTTAGGATGATGGTTTGGGTTAGGGCTGGTTTTAGAGATAGCTTTAGAATTGACGTAAGGGTTATAGTGAGGGTTAGAATCATTTAGGGTTAGGGTTAGGCTTAGAGATTAGTGTAAGGCTTTGTGTTAGGATTACAGTTAGGGTTAGGATATATCAATGTTAGGGTTATGGCTAGGGTTGGGGTTGAGATTAATTATGGTTGTTGGTTAGGTTTAGGATCACAGAATCACAGAATGTCAGGTATCGAAAGGGACCTTGAAAGATCATCTAGTCCAGTCCCCCTACCGGAGCAGGAACGCCTAGATGAGGTCAGATGTGTCCAGGCAGGTTTTGAATGTTTCCAGACAAGGCGACCTCACGACCTCTATGGGCAGCCTGTTCCAGTGTTCTGTCACCCTAACTGTGAAGAAGTTCTTTCTCGTATTTATGTGGAACCTTCTCTGTTCCAGCTTGCACCCATTGCCTCTGGTCCTCTCAACGGATGTCACTAAGAAGAGCCCTGAGTTTGTGAGAAGCGTCAGATTCAGTTCCTGCCTCGCTACGTACCAGCACATCCTCACAGGAGACACAGCCTGCGAGTGCCCCGAAGAGCGTCCTCCTTCCCTGACGGGTATTGTGGTGCAGCCAGCAGGGAGCGCTCGCTGTAAAGAAGATGCGTTCCAGGGTGTGTTAGCTGGGAGATACACTGTGAGCCCCTCATGGATTGGGGCGTGTGGCTGAGAGCAGGGAAGTACAAACCCCGTCCATGTTTGGGTACCCGACCTCGGTTGCAGGACGGATCCAAACCCTCCTGTTCGCTTCCTTATTCTGGTTATCACTGATGAAAATCGACTTCTGCTTTCCTGACTTCTCCAGTTCACCACTCCATTACCTGTTGGAGCCTTGCTATTTGGTGGCATTTCACTGCTGTTGCCAAATCAAGTCACAACAGCTGAGACACAGATTTGAAGTTCCCTCAATGACGTCCAGCTTCAAAACCCTCTGAATTAGCAAGCCGCCTTCCCTGAATCTTGCCTCATGTGGAGCAGAAGAGAGCACTGTAGAGAAGCAGTACCCCAGCTGGGGTCATGTCAGAGAGAGCACCGTGAGCACAGCAGGCAGTGGTACGTGTGTCCTGCTTGAGGGTCATGATTGCCACTCCAGTGCTCAGAGGAGGTGCTCGCCTTTTCACTTGGGTGTATTTGGATCAGTCAGCTCCTGATTCCTCCCCAATCATCAGGAGAGTTTTGCCATGCTTTGGATGGACTGTAGCTCCCTTCTTGACCTTATATCCATCCTTGGTGTTTTGGGCCCATGTAAATGCTCTTCCCCCTTCCTCCCTGGCATGGGAGTTACGCATATGGCTCTCTTTCAGCTGGGGATAGGGTGCAGAGTGGATGTGCAAAGGAGAGTGCAGAGCGGGAGCGTGAAGTTGGCACTGACATGACTGAGAGCCTCTGCGTACTGGTTAAGGTCTGAGACGATGAAGTGGGAATCTACCATAAGCCACCCAGCCTGGGCAATGATCCCAAGTAATGATTCTCTATGGAATTATGTGATATCTCCAGAATAGCATCTCTTGCCCTAGGCACTGCAGTCCATCAGTGCTGGGCACTATTTAAGAGCCATCTCTTCAGAGCACCGGAGCAGGCATTTTCAGACTGTTGGAAGTCAGGAAGCAGGGCCAAAGTCCAGCTTATCTGAGCAGTTTTTCTTCTTGAGTTTAGGTGGAAAGTGAATGGAGGCTGGGAGCCAGATCAGGCCACATGGGAGAACTACAGAAATGCTTTCTACGATTCTGAAGGGAGTATTTATGCTGTCAAAACTCAGAGCTGAAACTGGCCAGTAATGTGGGGGACAGTGGAAGGGTTTCTTCATGTGACCAGCAAAAGCAGGACCCTGGATGACATCTCTTCATTACTTGATGAGGTTGATCACCTCATAAATCGGGACATAGAACAAGCAGAGTCACACAATGCGTTTTTTTCCACCTCTGTCTTGAACACTGAAGACGGGTCGTGGGACACCTGGAGCCCTGAGTTGAGGACCATGACTGCACTGACGATAAACTCTCAGTGGACTGTGAATGTAGGTGGGATTTGCTGCTCCGGTTGCATGCATGTAAATAAATCTACGGCCCATGGGGTTGATCCAGGGATCCTGGGTATCTTGAGATGTCCTAATGACTGGAAACTGGCAAACATCCCAGTTTCTAGGACAGGAAAGAAGACCTTGGCAATTGCAGTCCTGCCAGTCTCACTTTGGTGCTTGGCAAAATTACAGAGGAGGTCGCTGTGAGAGTTACTGAAAAAGGCTTCAAAGACAGCACAGTCATTGTTGTCAGTACAGTTTCAGGCTGACTTTCTGGAGAGGAGCTTTGAGAAGGACCTGGATGATGTGGTGGTCAGCAGGGTGGCCATGAGCCAGAATGTTGGCCTTGTGGCCAAGAAGGCCAATGGTGTCCTGGGGTACATGGAAAGAGTGTGGCCATCAGGTTGAGAGAGGTGATCCTCCCCCTCTACTCTGTCCTGGTGAAGTGACATCTGAAGCACAGCTCTGGGCTCCGCAGCACAAGCCGGACAGGGAACCGCTGGAGAGAGTCTAGTGGAAGGCTGCAAAGATGATCAAAGCCAGGAGCAGCTCCCTTATGAGGAAGAACAACAACAGGTCTGGGGGAATCGGACATTAGCTGGAGTGGTGAGCACGGGGTGCCCTGAAACACAGCGAGATGAGGTCAGCATGGCCATAGCCCTCAGCAGACCCCCCACTGCCCCACTGCTCACCTTCTGTACTGCATAGGAAGAGCCACAGTGCCAGGCAGACGAGCCCCGACACCAAGACCTCCACGCCCATCAGCAGCTTTGTCTGAGTTTCAGCTGGGATTGAACTGTTTTCTTCAGTGTGTCTGGTACCCTGCTATGTTTTGGTTCCAGGAGAAAAACAATGTTGCTAACACACTGATGTTTAGAGCTGCTGCTCAGCAGTGCTGTACAGAGCCAAGGGCATTTGCAGTGAAGAGCCCAGGGAGATGGAAGGGAACAGGATTAGGACAGCTGACTGAAACTGTGCAAAGGGATATTCTGTACCATATGACATCAAGCGGGCAGGAGCTTTGAAGGGGGTGGGACATTATTTCACTCCATCCTGCATCGTTCTGGGAGTGATGAGCAATTGTTTCTGCACCATTTGTTATATACATTTGTCATAATGATTATCCTTTTCATTTTCTCCATCTTAGAAAACAGTTTTATCTCAACCCTCTAGTTCTACTTGGTTTCGTTTCTTATTCTCTCCCCCATTGCACTGGGAAGGGGGAGAGTGAGCAAACAGCTGTGTGGTGCTGAGCCACCTGCCAGATCAAACCACAACAGGAGGGTCTCTTAGGAGTCAGTCCTGAAGGGTAAAGGTGTCCAGGAAGGCTGAACACTTCTCAGAAAGGAATTCTTAAATGTTCAGGAACAGGCCATCCCAGTGCACCACAGGAGGAGCCAGTGGGGAAGGTGACCATCGTGGCTGATGAGGGAACTTTTGCTGAGACTCTGGGAGAAAAAGAGAGTTTATGTCCCTAGGAAGAAGGGAAGGGTGACTTAGAGAGTACATGAATGCTGCTAGCATCTGCAGGGGGAAAATCAGAAAGGCCATAGCCCTGCAATGGCATCATCACAACTAAGAATAAAGGAAAGTCTGAGGTTCTCAGTGACTTCTTTGTACCTGTCTTTAATAGTAACACCAGGTACTCTTGGGGTACTCAACCTCCTGACCTGGAAGTCTGGGGTGGGGAGCAGAATGAACACGCCATGATTCAGATGGAAACAGTTAGAGACCTACTTCTGCACCTGGACTGTCACAAGTGCTTGGGCCAGATGGGATCCACCCAAGAGAGCTGAGAGAGCTGTTCCTCCAGCTGTTGGGCGACTCCTATGTTCCTGTGCACCTTTGCTTTCTGTGTTCCTGCCCCCACCTATGGCAGAGCTGAGTCCTTCTTCAGAACGTCCCAGAAATGAGCCTGGGGTCTCAGGTGCTGGTCTCAGTAATGAAGGAAATGGCTGCCTCACCTTCACAAAGCCACCTGCTTCACCCACTCCTCTTCTCATTATCGTCGTGGTCTCTTTTGCACTTCTACAGAGCATTTGGGACTTGAATGCTTTTCTTCTAGGCTTCTTCCAGAGACTCTGCCTGTCCCTGGGCCCAGAACCCGGCACTCTCCACACACTGCGTCAGCCCGAGGAGATTCAGGAGGTTGAGCAAACGGAGATACACACACCCACAAACTTCANAAGAACCCTTCTGCACGGCGAGGGGAGGCCGCAGCCCCGAGTCCCAGGCCCCGGCCCCGGGCCGCTTCCCCGCCGCGCTCCGATCGCTGCCCACGCGGCCTCAGCGCACGGAGCGCGGCTCCTCGGGGCGGAGCGGGAAGCGGCAGCCGGCAGGGCCCCCCGGAGCTGCCCTAGCGCCGAGCAACGGGCCCCGAGGCGGGGCGGGGCCTGGGCGGGGGTTGGTTTTGGGGTTAGTGTTAGGGTTTGATTCCAGATCAATTCGTTTTAGGAGTAGGGGGTAAAATTAGGGTTAGGGTGAATTAGGGTTAGTCTTCAGATCCGTTATGGTTACGGTTATGGTAAGGGTTAGCGTTTTGGTTTGGGATAGGGTTAGGCTTCAAGTTGGGGTTTGGGATAGGGTTGGTGTTAGGGCTCAGATCCATAAATCTTACAGTTAGGGATAGGGTTAGGATGAGGGTTTGGGTTAGGGCTGGTTTTAGAGATAGCTTTAGGATTGACATAAGGGTTATAGTGAGGGTCAGAATCATTTAGGGTTACGGTTAGGCTTAGAGATTAGTGTAAGGCTTTGTGTTAGGGCTACAGTTAGGGTTAGGATATATCAATGTTAGGGTTATGGCTAGGGTTGGGGTTGAGATTAATTATGGTTGTGGTTAGGTTTAGGATCACAGAATCACAGAATGTCAGGTATCGTAAGGGACCTTGAAAGATCATCTAGTCCAGTCCCCCTACCGGAGCAGGAACGCCTAGATGAGGTCAGATGTGTCCAGGCAGGTTTTGAATGTTTCCAGACAAGGCGACCTCACTACCTCTATGGGCAGCCTGTTCCAGTGTTCTGTCACCCTAACTGTGAAGAAGTTCTTTCTCGTATTTATGTGGAACCTTCTCTGTTCCAGCTTGCACCCATTGCCTCTGGTCCTCTCAACGGATGTCACTAAGAAGAGTCCTGAGTTTGTGAGAAGCTTCAGATTCAGTTCCTGCCTCGCTACGTACCAGCACATCCTCACAGGAGACACAGCCTGCGAGTGCCCCGAAGAGCGTCCTCCTTCCCTGACGGGTATTGTGGTGCAGCCAGCAGGGAGCGCTCGCTGTAAAGAAGATGCGTTCCAGGGTGTGTTAGCTGGGAGATACACTGTGAGCCCCTCATGGATTGGGGCGTGTGGCTGAGAGCAGGGAAGTACAAACCCCGTCCATGTTTGGGTACCCGACCTCGGTTGCAGGACGGATCCAAACCCTCCTGTTCGCTTCCTTATTCTGGTTATCACTGATGAAAATCGACTTCTGCTTTCCTGACTTCTCCAGTTCACCACTCCATTACCTGTTGGAGCCTTGCTATTTGGTGGCATTTCACTGCTGTTGCCAAATCAAGTCACAACAGCTGAGACACAGATTTGAAGTTCCCTCAATGACGTCCAGCTTCAAAACCCTCTGAATTAGCAAGCCGCCTTCCCTGAATCTTGCCTCATGTGGAGCAGAAGAGAGCACTGTAGAGAAGCAGTACCCCAGCTGGGGTCATGTCAGAGAGAGCACCGTGAGCACAGCAGGCAGTGGTACGTGTGTCCTGCTTGAGGGTCATGATTGCCACTCCAGTGCTCAGAGGAGGTGCTCGCCTTTTCACTTGGGTGTATTTGGATCAGTCAGCTCCTGATTCCTCCCCAATCATCAGGAGAGTTTTCCCATGCTTTGGATGGACTGTAGCTCCCTTCTTGACCTTATATCCGTTCTTGGTGTTTTGGGCCCATGTAAATGCTCTTCCCCCTTCCTCCCTGGCATGGGAGTTACGCATATGGCTCTCTTTCAGCTGGGGATAGGGTGCAGAGTGGATGTGCAAAGGAGAGTGCAGAGCGGGAGCGTGAAGTTGGCACTGACATGATTGAGAGCCTCTGCGTACTGGTTAAGGTCTGAGACGATGAAGTGGGAATCTACCATAAGCCACCCAGCCTGGGCAATGATCCCAATTAATGATTCTCTATGGAATTATGTGATATCTCCAGAATAGCATCTCTTGCCCTAGGCACTGCAGTCCATCAGTGCTGGGCACTATTTAAGAGCCATCTCTTCAGAGCACCGGAGCAGGCATTTTCAGACTGTTGGAAGTCAGGAAGCAGGGCCAAAGTCCAGCTTATCTCAGCAGTTTTTCTTCTTGAGTTTAGGTGGAAAGTGAATGGAGGCTGGGAGCCAGATCAGGCCACATGGGAGAACTACAGAAATGCTTTCTACGATTCTGAAGGGAGTATTTATGCTGTCAAAACTCAGAGCTGAAGCTGGCCAGTAATGTGGGGGACAGTGGAAGGGTTTCTTCATGTGACCAGCAAAAGCAGGACCCTGGATGACATCTCTTCATTACTTGATGAGGTTGATCACCTCATAAATCGGGACATAGAACAAGCAGAGTCACACAATGCGTTTTTTTCCACCTCTGTCTTGAACACTGAAGACGGGTCGTGGGACACCTGGAGCCCTGAGTTGAGGACCATGACTGCACTGACGATAAACTCTCAGTGGACTGTGAATGTAGGTGGGATTTGCTGCTCCGGTTGCATGCATGTAAATAAATCTACGGCCCATGGGGTTGATCCAGGGATCCTGGGTATCTTGAGATGTCCTAATGACTGGAAACTGGCAAACATCCCAGTTTCTAGGACAGGAAAGAAGACCTTGGCAATTGCAGTCCTGCCAGTCTCACTTTGGTGCTTGGCAAAATTACAGAGGAGGTCGCTGTGAGAGTTACTGAAAAAGGCTTCAAAGACAGCACAGTCATTGTTGTCAGTACAGGTTCAGGCTGACTTTCTGGAGAGGAGCTTTGAGAAGGACCTGGATGATGTGGTGGTCAGCAGGGTGGCCATGAGCCAGAATGTTGGCCTTGTGGCCAAGAAGGCCAATGGTGTCCTGGGGTACATGGAAAGAGTGTGGCCGTCAGGTTGAGAGAGGTGATCCTCCCCCTCTACTCTGTCCTGGTGAAGTGACATCTGAAGCACAGCTCTGGGCTCCGCAGCACAAGCCGGACAGGGAACCGCTGGAGAGAGTCTAGTGGAAGGCTGCAAAGATGATCAAAGCCAGGAGCAGCTCCCTTATGAGGAAGAACAACAACAGGTCTGGGGGAATCGGACATTAGCTGGAGTGGTGAGCACGGGGTGCCCTGAAACACAGCGAGATGAGGTCAGCATGGCCATAGCCCTCAGCAGACCCCCCACTGCCCCACTGCTCACCTTCTGTACTGCATAGGAAGAGCCACAGTGCCAGGCAGACGAGCCCCGACACCAAGACCTCCACGCCCATCAGCAGCTTTGTCTGAGTTTCAGCTGGGATTGAACTGTTTTCTTCAGTGTGTCTGGTACCGTGCTATGTTTTGGTTCCAGGAGAAAAACAATGTTGCTAACACACTGATGTTTAGAGCTGCTGCTCAGCAGTGCTGTACAGAGCCAAGGGCATTTGCAGTGAAGAGCCCAGGGAGATGGAAGGGAACAGGATTAGGACAGGACAGGATTAGGATTAGGATCAGCTGACTGGAACTGTGCAAAGGGATATTCTGTACCATATGACATCAAGCGGGCAGGAGCTTTGAAGGGGGTGGGACATTATTTCACTCCATCCTGCATCGTTCTGGGAGTGATGAGCAATTGTTTCTGCACCATTTGTTATATACATTTGTCATAATGATTATCCTTTTCATTTTCTCCATCTTAGAAAACAGTTTTATCTCAACCCTCTAGTTCTACTTGGTTTCGTTTCTTATTCTCTCCCCCATTGCACTGGGAAGGGGGAGAGTGAGCAAACAGCTGTGTGGTGCTGAGCCACCTGCCAGATCAAACCACAACAGGAGGGTCTCTTAGGAGTCAGTCCTGAAGGGTAAAGGTGTCCAGGAAGGCTGAACACTTCTCAGAAAGGAATTCTTAAATGTTCAGGAACAGGCCATCCCAGTGCACCACAGGAGGAGCCAGTGGGGAAGGTGACCATCGTGGCTGATGAGGGAACTTTTGCTGAGACTCTGGGAGAAAAAGAGAGTTTATGTCCCTAGGAAGAAGGGAAGGGTGACTTAGAGAGTACATGAACGCTGCTAGCATCTGCAGGGGGAAAATCAGAAAGGCCATAGCCCTGCAATGGCATCATCACAACTAAGAATAAAGGAAAGTCTGAGGTTCTCAGTGACTTCTTTGTACCTGTCTTTAATAGTAACACCAGGTACTCTTGGGGTACTCAACCTCCTGACCTGGAAGTCTGGGGTGGGGAGCAGAATGAACACGCCATGATTCAGATGGAAACAGTTAGAGACCTACTACTGCACCTGGACTGTCACAAGTGCTTGGGCCAGATGGGATCCACCCAAGAGAGCTGAGAGAGCTGATCCTCCAGCTGTTGGGCGCCTCCTATGTTCCTGTGCACCTTTGCTTTCTGTGTTCCTGCCCCCACCTATGGCAGAGCTGAGTCCTTCTTCAGAACGTCCCAGAAATGAGCCTGGGGTCTCAGGTGCTGGGCTCAGGAATGAAGGAAATGGCTGCCTCACCTTCACAAAGCCACCTGCTTCACCCACTCCGCATCTCATTACCGTCGTGGTCTCTTTTGCACTTCTACAGAGCATTTGGGACGTGAATGCTTTTCTTCTAGGCTTCTTCCAGAGACTCTGCCTGTCCCTGGGCCCAGAACCCGGCACTCTCCACACACTGCGTCAGCCCGAGGAGATTCAGGAGGTTGAGCAAACGGAGATACACACACCCACAAACTCCAAACGCATGCAGGGCCGGCTGAAGCAGCACAGCACTCAGATGGAAGTTTCACTCTCTGTGGTGGGGAGAAGAGATGGTGTCACATGGGGCCACGTCCCCATCCCAACTCACCACTCTGGGGGTTCTTCAGGGAGGGTTGGGCCCTGTACTGCCCCGGGTGTGGGTCCAATGGGGGAACGCAGGGAACCAGGACCCCTCCAGCCCCAGGGACCCCTCCTGAGCCCCGGTCCCCCACTGTACCTGTGGCCAAGCCGCTCGATCTCCCATCATGGCCTGCAAGGGAGGGAGAGCCGTGAGCCCTGGCTCTGTACTCGCTGTGGGGCATGGAGCGTCATGCCACCACCACCACTGTGACTCCAGAAGCAACGAGGGGCCCCAGAGTGCCCCAACCCCAAGCACTGGTGGGGGACAGCGCTGCCCTTGGCACTCACCTGGCGCCGCTTCATAACTGTTCTCCTCCTTCCCTGTGGACAGAAAGAAGCGTCAGCATTGGGCTCATGTCACAGCACGGGCACTCCTAAAGGAGTAAGGGGCCCCCCTGCAGCCCCGCCTTCCCCCCGCAGCCCACTGCCTTTACCTGACTTGCTCTTCCAAACCACCAATCCAATGATGGCAGCGATGACAGCCACGATGGCAATGACCGCCCCGGCCACAACAGGGATCAGGTTGGGCTGCGGCTCTGGGGGAGAGCAGTGTTGTCAAGAAAGGAAGGGGCGGCCCCCGAGACTCCCAAACCCCTGCGCCCCATGCTGCCAGGCTCACCCCACGAGAAGAGGCCGGGCTGGGGCAGGCTGGCGTGCTCCACGCGGCACCGGTACTTGTCCCCGTCCTCTGGCAGCACATCGATGGCGGCCGAGGCGTGGTAGGTGCCGTCGCTGTTGGGCGCGATGCCCCCCCAGTGGGTCTCCTGGTCCCAGACCATGCTGTCCTTCATCCAGCTGATGGCGATGGGCCGCGGGTAGAAGCCGTGAGCGCGGCAGGACAAAGTCAGGATCCCGTCGGCCTCCTTCCCCCACACTCGCACCTCGGGCCGCTCTGCAGATGGGAGATGTTGTGGGCCGGGCTGAGCTCCCCATGCCGAGCCCCTGTCCCAAACATAGTCCAGCCCCACGTCCCCCTCCTGTCCTCACCTCTCCTTTTCAGCGCCGCCTTCCCGTGCTCCAGGTATCTCCTCAAGTTCTCAACACAGATGCTTTTCAGCTCGTGTTTCCAGAACTCGGTGCACTTCTCTTCCTTCTCCCATCTCTTCTTGTTGATTTCTGCCACGGTGAACCTCATCGTGTCCATATCAAACGCGAGGTAGTCCCTCCCATCAAATGCATACCTGTTGTACCCTCGGATGCTGCCTTCCTCCAGGATGTCACAGCCGAACATCAGCTGCATCGTATGAGACCCTGAGGCACAGCCGGGGGGGGGAGTGAGGGGCTTCTTGGGCTGTGGGGCACCGCGAATACTGTGGGGCTGGGATGGGATGCGTGGGCTCAGGAATGGGGCAGCCCTGGGACAGCGACGCCACACATGGATGACCCAGCTCATCTGGGTGTGGGGCAAGGCCAGGCCTCACTGTGGCTGGTGACACCTCTGCCTCACGGAGCCCCCATCCCAGCCCCATAGTGCTGCAGCTTCCACCTCGCTCACCACTGCTTTTGTTGTAGGGCTCTGGCAGGAACCCGGAGAGATCCAGCTCAGTGCCCTGTGCTTTCTTGGTCTCCGCATCCCAGTGCTCCCGGTCCTCCTGCGGCAGCCAGCCCACAATGGGCCGCATCGTGCGGCGCTCTCTGTTGTAGTTCGCGAATGCTTTGCCGTCCACTTACCCGACGATCACGAACTCCGGCATCCCGGGGCCGGGATCCGTCATTCTGGTCACGAAGTACTGCAGGGAGTGCGACCCTGCGGGGACAGACGGCGTCGNTTGATCCAGGGATCCTGGGTATCTTGAGATGTCCTAATGACTGGAAACTGGCAAACATCCCAGTTTCTAGGACAGGAAAGAAGACCTTGGCAATTGCAGTCCTGCCAGTCTCACTTTGGTGCTTGGCAAAATTACAGAGGAGGTCGCTGTGAGAGTTACTGAAAAAGGCTTCAAAGACAGCACAGTCATTGTTGTCAGTACAGTTTCAGGCTGACTTTCTGGAGAGGAGCTTTGAGAAGGACCTGGATGATGTGGTGGTCAGCAGGGTGGCCATGAGCCAGAATGTTGGCCTTGTGTCCAAGAAGGCCAATGGTGTCCTGGGGTACATGGAAAGAGTGTGGCCGTCAGGTTGAGAGAGGTGATCCTCCCCCTCTACTCTGTCCTGGTGAAGTGACATCTGAAGCACAGCTCTGGGCTCCGCAGCACAAGCCGGACAGGGAACCGCTGGAGAGAGTCTAGTGGAAGGCTGCAAAGATTATCAAAGCCAGGAGCAGCTCCCTTATGAGGAAGAATAACAACAGGTCTGGGGGAATCGGACATTAGCTGGAGTGGTGAGCACGGGGTGCCCTGAAACACAGCGAGATGAGGTCAGCATGGCCATAGCCCTCAGCAGACCCCCCTCTGCCCCACTGCTCACCTTCTGTACTGCATAGGAAGAGCCACAGTGCCAGGCAGACGAGCCCCGACACCAAGACCTCCACGCCCATCAGCAGCTTTGTCTGAGTTTCAGCTGGGATTGAACTGTTTTCTTCAGTGTGTCTGGTACCCTGCTATGTTTTGGTTCCAGGAGAAAAACAATGTTGCTAACACACTGATGTTTAGAGCTGCT